>LVYW01000003.1:2709215-3217660 GCA_001630435.1 Sporothrix globosa
TTTTTAAATTCGTATTTTTTTTGTCTTCAGCGAATCGCTTTTTGTCATTATGTACACAGGGAGAAGCAGCATGCGCGCCCATTGTCAGCTCTCGTCTTTTCGGTGGTTGGTTCTCTGCTGTTCTATATTCGCCTAATCGTCGCCCGCTTAGGCCTCGCTCTTGACCAGGCTCGAAACCACATCCTCAATCTGCTTGTCCGACAGGCCTGCACAATGCGTTAGCGGAGAACACTACGATAGAGGAATCGATATCGTCATCACCATCTACATCACCACCACCACCATGATGTCCAACACGGCGACCTACCTTCCAATGTCTTGCTCGTCTCGCGGCCGAGGTCGTAGCGGGCATAAATCTTGGGCAGCGTGCCCTGGGCCTCGCGCAGAAGGATCGGCGTGTTCGGGTTGTTCTTCTTCATCGTCGGGTACGCGCGGGTGAGGAATGTACTGGAAAGACGCACAGATTAGCATGGGGGAAGCCATTCAAGAGGCAAGATCATCCACGCATCACGACCATCAACGAATGGACTGGACCTACCGCGTGGCCGCGCTCTGCTCGCCAGTCTGGCAGAACAGGAAGCGGACCTCCTTGAGGCCCTTTGTGAAGGCGTATTTGCTCGACATGGTGGCAGGTGGTGTGTGGTGGAAGGACGGGAGGGGAGCAGAGAGCGAAGACGGAAGAGAGACCATGCCGTATTGCTTCTTCCTTTGATGTTGCGACTTTTGGACCCAAGAAAGCGAGAGCCGATCCAATTGGGGCTGCGACTGCAAAAGGGTGGCCTCTGATTGGCTGCAGCATGTAACTAGCGCCTCATCGAGAGCCCTATATCTACAGCGACTACAGTGAGCGTCAGACAAGAAGAGGGAATAACAACCATAATGCAGCGCCATAAGTCCAACGCGACGAAGCAGGCTCATTACGATAGATAGAACGAGGTATAGATGCTCAGAACAAACTTAATTGACATTTCCAAGCACGTTCTATCCTCTCGGAGTCGCTGTTCGTCTTGCCCATCACATCTCGAGATCACGTGCATTCCGCTGAACGCTCTTTGCTTATCTCCGGGTCCCCGCCACGACACTGCTCTTGGCCCCTGGCGCGCCGCTGTCACCCAGCGGCGACTCGCCCCCGACAGCGCAAAAGCGAGCCCCGAAACCGTTGAGTCAACGAGTGCCCACCTGCGTCGGATTTCGCCAATGCGGTCGTCCTGAGTTGGGAAAGTCCCACCAAAATTTATCCGTTTTGGTGCCTCCCCCCTTCCTTCCCTATCTCTACGCCATCTTCTTCGGACCGCTGTTCGGCCTTTCCTGCCTTTTCTTCCCAACGACACGACGCTTGCCATCTTGGATCACGACTTTGTGTGATACGACCACAAACGCTCTTTTCTGTCGCCCTTGAGCTTCTCGACGACTGTCGTCCTCGACCACTCTCCACTCCATTCGCTCTCCACACGCCTCGAGCTCCTGCACTCAACAACCTCGTCCGAAATCAACCCGAGCCCCCGAAGAGTCCGGAGCCCCAAAAAGAGTCATCCACTCTTTGTTGACATCACCATATACCCTCTATCCTTTACAGCAGCCTGACACACCCTCTCACACCCTCTCACAACCTCTCTCACGCACACGACCGCCATGTCGTCCTCTGCTACCTTTGCCCGCGCCGCCGCGCGGCCATTCGCCTCGGCTACCTTCTTCTCCGCCAACACCCCGACTGCCTCGTCCATGATTGTCCGCCGCATCGCCACCGGCAGCCGGCCAGCGTCAAAAACGATTCCCCGCTTCTCCTCGGCCTCCTTCTTCGCCGCCGCCTTCCGTCGCGGCACCAACAACACCAAGAGCAGCAATTTCTACGGCCGCCGCTTCCAGAGCGGTGCCGCCGGTGCCGGTGCTGCGGAGGCCAATGCCAGTTGGTTCAAGCGCATGTGGGACAGCCCCATTGGCCTGAAGACGGTGCACTTTTGGTAGGTTTCGTTCTTTCCAGTCCTCGCTCCGCTCGCGCCCGTTTCTGTCTCTTTGTATCTAACAACACACCAGGGCCCCCATCATGAAGTGGACGCTGGTCATTGCCGGCATCTCCGATCTGGCCCGTCCCGCCGAGAAGCTGTCCGTCACTCAGAACATCGCCCTGACCGCCACTGGCCTCATCTGGACCCGCTGGTGCCTAATCATCAAGCCCCGCAACATCATGCTGGCCGCTGCGAACTTCTTCCTGGGCGTTGCCGGCATGGTCCAGTGCGCCCGCATCTACCTGGCCCGGGCATCTGGTAAGACTGCCGAGCCCCTGGCCGATGCCGTCAAGGACAACGTTGAGACCGTCTAGAAGGCCATCAAGGAGGCCGAGCAGTAGGGGAGATTGTGTACGAGAGGACGTCAGAGGGGACATTTTAAGAGAATGCGTGGGTAGCTACAACGTGGGGGATGCAGAACTCGTTATAAAGGGCAATAGAGCGATTCCTCTTCTCGGAAACAAAATTGCTCTCTAGTCCCTTGGTCATTTCCTTGGAATTATTTCTCACGCATTTGTCCATATATGCATTGTTTATTACACGGTTAAAAGACGGTACCTACACAATTAGATATCACTTCTTAACAAACAATGACGACCTCTAACATTCACAGTGTTGGGCTAACAAAAAGACGTGAATAAGAGGAATACCATATGTACAGAGGGGATATCGTTACTGGTTGGGACGTGATGCTACGAGCGGCGTTCTACTGCCCGTGTAGTATGTTTTATGTGCTATGATAAAAGGGGAGACTCTTGACACCCATCCCGTTTCCATGAACCTCTTCCTGGGCCCAACTACATCACTAGACACTCACCCTCCTGCTGCCGGCCAATTTTGCTGCGTGATATCCGCTCCCGCTGCCGGGGGCCCGTCTTACCGGACCGCTTGAGGTCTTCCAGCCGCTCGCGGGCCTTTGGGAAATCCTGTGCTGTTTTTTGTTAGTAAATTGGCGCGATAGTCGAAGAGAAAGGGTGACCGAATAAAAAAGACAGAAGACAAAATAAGAAAAGTCTTACCAGCCGCCCGCCAATACCACCGCTTAGCATCTTCCAGGTTCGCCGGAATTCCAATGCCCACCTCGGTAAAGTACCCCATAGCATACTCGGCTTTGGCCAGGCCCGCCGTCGCCGCCTTGCGCGCCCACAAGTATGCCTCCGTGTCGCTCTGCTGCAGCACACCGTCCGATCCCGTCAGGTACCAGCCGCTCAGTGCCAGCTCCGACTGGTGCTCCTCCTGCGTCGCCGACTTGGAGTACCACATAATCGACAGGCGCCCGTCGACGGGGCATCCCATCAGGCCGTATTCGTACGCACACCCCATGCGGAACTGGCTGAACTTGTACCCCAGGTCGGCCGCCTGCTTGAACAGCTGGAACGCGTACGTCTCGTCCCGCAGAATCACGTCATTGGGCTGCGCGCTCTCATAAAGCAGGCCCAGCTCGTGCAGGGCGTGTGGGTTCTCCGGATCCGCGCGCTCGGCTGCCCTCTTAAGCCAGCCGACGGCTTCGCGCGGGTTCCGCGGTTGACCCAGCAGTCCCTTGAGCAGGATCATGCCAACCTTGTACATAGCAGGCGTGTCACCGAGCGTCGCCGCGCGCTTGTACCACTGGATGGCCTTGAGCGGGTCCTTGCGCGTACCGCCGCCCTCTTCGTTGCCAATCTCGCAACACACAGCCGTGCGGTAGGCCGCCGCTGCATGGCCCAGTTTGGCCGCCGACTGGTACAGTGTAAAGGCATCCTTGTTGTCCGGTTCCTGACCAAACGTGCCACGGCCCAGGCAATCGGCCATGAAGAACATGGCGTCTGCGTTTTGCTGGCTGGTCAGCTTTTTCAGCAGCTTGTGCGCATCAAAGGCGTACCGCTCGCGGGCCTTGGTTCGCGTGCGCGGGTCAGGCAGTGTCGGTACAAGCTCGTCCACCGCCTCTACAAGCTTTTTGGCCAGCTTTAGGGAAGCTTCTTGGTTGTTGGGGTCGGCCTTCACTGTGTTCCGCAAGCGCTCGAGCAGCTCTGGCGTGATGGGCGGTTCCGGTGGTGGTGGCTCATTGGCCAATGGTCCGTTGGACGATGGCGGCATGGCCTGCATAGCTTGCATGGTGGGCGGCGGCGGTTGTGGCATGGGCTGGTTCTGCACGGGTGTCGACGACATCGACCCCACGGGCCCACCCCCACCTCCGCCGTTGTAATTGCGCACAGGCATTGGTCGGTTGCTGAGTTGCTGGCTCGCAACCGAGTTGGGAATAAGACCAGGGCGGATTGGTGTGGGGTGTGCAGGAAGAGAGTCGCCATTGGAACCAGATCGAGCCGATGCGCCGCTTCCTTGTCTTACCGGGCTGGGGCCAGACGGCAGGCCCCCTTGCTGTTGGAGGCCGCCGGATCTAGGTGTCGGCATGGGCGGAATGTCACCAACCATTTCAAAAACGGCTTCTTGAGATTGGCGTAGGTCCGGCTGAGACTTTGTTCTATTGATCTCAGGGACCCGATTTGCTCCTTGCTGAGGACCGGGGCCATCATTCGGATAGGCACCCCGATCAAAAGAGCCTTGTGGCCGGTGCTGCGGTTCGTCGGGCCCGTTCGGGCCGGTAGCCCCACCGGCAAAGTCGCCGCTTTCCCGGGGATCGTAGTATGTATCGTAAAAATCGTCAAAGGATGACGGCCGTCCGCGCTCCTCCAGTGGCGGCTGATTATAGCCTTGGCTGGGACCAGGCTGGCCATTGACGAAGCCTGCGTGGGCTCCACCGTCAGGATACATTCTTTGCAGCGGCGGGCGAGAGTCTTGAGCGGTCGATGGCCGCTGAGGTGGCATCATGCCAGGTCCACCGCCGCCCGGTCCTGGCCCAGGACCATTGAATGGACGATACGGTCCACCGCCATTGGGCGGCGGAGGACCGCGTCCGCCCATAGGATCCATGGATGTAGGCATCGTCATTGTACGACTTGGTGGCCCAAAGTTGTCATCGCGGAAGTCTCGCGGGGGCGGCTGGCCGTATCCTGGTTCACCAAATCCCGCACCCTGCTGCGTGTATGATCGTTGGGGAGGTCCCCGAGGAGGACCGTAACCGGGACCACCGCCGCCTCGTGGATCACCCATTGGACCACGCATTGGTGGTGGCCCGCGGCCGTTGGGACCGCCCGGTGGCGGGCCTTGCCGGTTGCCGGAGATATCCAGGCCTGCAACGCCGTCCATGATTTGCTGCTCGTCGTAACGATCCGGCTTTCCTTGCTGGCCTGGGAAAGGCGGGAAGGCATTGCCGCCAAAGCCAGCCTCTATTGGGCTCACTGGCGGGCCATTGCGACCACGATTCACTGGTCATGTTAGCTGGGGAGTCATAATTAAATTGGAAAGCGAAAACACATACTCAGAGGGTCTGACGTGTTTCCCCGTTCTGGTGGCCCTGGGCGGAGACGTGGTGGTCCGTTCTGGTAGCCCCCTCTCATGGGGCCAGAGCCAGGTCCATGTCCAGGTCCACCGCCTCGCGGAGGATACTGGCCCCGACCGCCACCATTGTCCATTACCATCTGTCTGGGCGGAGGGCCGCCCCGCCCTCCGCCCATGGGTGGACGACCGCCACGGCCGGGACCGCCGTAGTCCTGTGGTCCGTCGTAACCGTACCCCTGGTCGTCATAGCCGCCGCCATAGTCGCCGCCATAGCCTCCATCGCCACCGTATCCACCGTAATGGCCGCCACCAGAGCCGCCAGGTCCCCCAGGTCCGTTCTGTGCAGGACCTCCCGGGTACTGTCTTTGTGGCGGCGGTCGTGGAGCTGCCGGTCCGTTGTAGGGGCGCTGCTGTTGCTGCGGCGCATATCCGCCGTCGTATGCCATGGTGGCGCCTTGGGTCTAAAGGCGCAGTCTCGTCGTGTCGTTCGAAATAGGACGCGGTGAATGAAGACGTGATCTCGTTTAGTGGCCCTTAAAAAAGGAGTCGGATTAGGTGTAGAGACGAGACCGAAAGAAAGGAAAAGAAAGAAAGTATCGACTGCCGACAAGGCCTCAGGCTTCCATGGCGAAGCACAGATTGAAAAGAAAAGCAAGAATTGGTTGACCAAAAAAAGTACTATGAAAAGGAAGCGCCGAGGAAGATGTATGTCGTGTAAAGAAGCTGTCGAGAGCTCGTTAATGTCGCATGACGACCAGTCGTCGGCGGCTAATAGAAAAAGTTGTGTGGTTGATGGCGGATAAAGAAGAGGCAGAGTCGAAGAATAGAGCAAAGCCGCGTCTGTTTGTGTCTCTTTTTTGGTTGTGTTTGTTGTTTGTCCAAGCAGTCTGGAAAAAAGGGCAGAGAGGCAACGAAACCACAGCGGTCAACAGCGTTTCGGGCGAATGCTGATCGACAGTTTCGGCGGGCACTTTGCACGCTCAAGGGTCGAGAAGTGGGAGAGCGGACAGCAGGTGGCCGCGCAAGGGTTTGTCGAGAGGTGGAACAGGGTGCGGCGCAATTCTTGGTCGTTATAAGAATGCAGAGTGAATAGCAAAGGTTAAAAAAAAGAAAAGAAGAAAAGTGGCTTCGTCGAGAAGTTAAGAAAGAAAGGAACGGTTGATAGGTGGAGAAGCAGCGTTGACGTAGAAAGTGGAACAAAGCAGAAAGGGAAGGAGGGACAAACACGAAAGGGCATAAAGGGACAACACCCGACAAGAGAGAGAAAGAGCGAAGGAGAGATGGAGAAGGGTTCACCCTGGTGTCCCTCGCTGCGCAGTAACGGCCCAAGAGGAAGGCACGATGGGACCTCACCCAAGAATAGTCCAAAATGGGTGCTGGAAGAGAGGGGAACGGACAGACGTAAGTGGAGGGAAGGCGCGAGAGGAGGGCCTCCAAAGACGAATAGTGCCGCACGAAAAGTGGAGTGGGGGGATCCCGTGCGAAAGGCGCATGTAGGCAGACGGGTCTTAGGCCAGGAACGCAGTGCATAAATGTGCCAGGGATACGACGATACTCCGAAATTCCTGCCTTCCCCTTCCCAGTGGTGTGCGCTATGTGGCACGCATACGGGGACTTCTGAGGAAAGAGCGTGGAACACAAAGTAAGATACCAAGGGCGTAGGGAAGGAGGTCAGGGAAAGCCTCATCGTTAAGTCACATCCACATGCTTAACCTTGATCTAGCAACTTGAAAAAAAAAAAACCCATAACAAGACCCTATTATTCTGCCAACTTTAATCCCTGCCGCCACCGCCCAGCAGGCCTCCAAATTCGTGTTGATGGAGCCTCGCAAGACCGATACGAAAAAGGAAGGGCATCAGGGCCGAACACAATGAAGCCCAGCAACTCAGCTACGTCATACAGATCGCGATAGCCGTCGCACGCCGAGGATTTCACCCGACCGAGGCTCCGTCTCGTGATGGCCGAGTTTGCGACAATTTGTTCACCATGTTAGGATCAAATGTCACGAAGCGGGTCATGGACCCAACTGACGTTAGCGCTTCGAATGGGTCTCGCGCGAAAGGGACCGTTGTTATGGAGCCAGGGAGACGGCATGGGGAGTATGGAGTTTTACTACGGAGTAGTTGTACGACTTATGTCGTACAACAATGCGCGCCAGCCCAAGGCCGGGGACTCGCCGCGCCTCCCATCTGCAGGAACAGCGTGCAACGTGGAAAACCGTCGAAATCCACCCTGTCTGTTGATGAAGGCCCCGAGCAAATTTCGCCAACAAGGGGGCAGAGCGACGTTTCTCGGCTCCCTCCCTTTCCATCTACTTCTGAGGGAGAGGGAGAGCGAGACAAGGGAGCAACCAATGGTAGGCTGACGTGACAATGGGCAAGCAACAAGCAGCAAGCAAAAGCAAGCAAAGACGCCAAGCGAACAACAGCCCTATTCAAACTCAGGGCGCTCAGAGTCCGGTTGCAGCATGGTCGACCTGATCCGGAACGAGACATCTCACGATTCCACACTTCGCTCCCCGCAGGCCTCATCCTCATGCAACAATTGGTGAGTGGGGTGCTCTCGCCTGGCTTTTCGAGAAGAGTGCAGTAGTGCTCATGGTAGATCAAGTTGTCACGGACTCTGTTCAGATGATTGTTGGTCCTGTTGTACCGTGCTGCATCTTGATATGCATCGTGGCCAGTAGCCAAGGAAACCTTGGAGCATGGTGATATGCAAGACAGCAAGTCCAAATCGAGAGCTGCCGTTAGCTGCACGGCTTTCCAAGGGACTGTAGAGAGCGGGCTCCAGGATTTGCTACAGGAGAGTCCATGTGGTCTCATTGCATGCTTTCCGAGTGCACGTCCATCGAGGCACCCCCTGCACATACTTACTGGTATCTCCCATCTGATACGAAGACCTCAAAACGTGGCGGACTTTTACAACAAATCACAGACTACGATGCAATCACAAGAGAGAGACAACGAGGAGGGGCAGTAAGGAAAAAGCTAGTCATCGATGACAATGGACACGTTTGGGGATGCAAAACTCTAACCCCCTTCTTGCTCTTTATTCGTATCTCTACTCGATGCCCTGCTCAGTCTTCTGAGAGCGCAGGAGAGACAAGCACTGTCTCTCGTCTCGAACGCTGCTGTTCATGCAAATCACCCGAAGAACATGAAGCGGCGACCGGGAATGCCCTTTGTGTGCCGTGGATCCCCACGCCCTCGACCGGCCGATGGCTAAAGGGAGGTTGGAATTGTCGATATCGAAAGGGAAAAAAAGAAAACGCAAGGTGAACAAACGACAACCATAGGCTGCCCTCGTTAGAGCCAGGATGCCACTTTATCCCGAAGCAATCTGTTGTTATTGCTTCTAATTGCGGCTTATTCTGATATAATCACGGCAAATGAGTCTCCAAGAAACCCACACAATACATTCAGTTCTCCTGAATCACTCCATATATTTGTACAAAGTACCCCGTGTTTCCGAGTTAAAAATATACAATGTGCATGCACAAAACCGAAGAAAAGAAGAGACGAAACCGGGTTCCGGCGTTGTAGTTGCCATGTCGGTGTTTCTTTCGTCTCCCTGCTTTTTATCGTTGTCTTTCCCCTTCGCTCTCTCTCGCTTCGACCTTGTACCATGTCCTTCTCCCCCACGGACCACGAGTAATGCGGCTGGCTGGCTCAGCGTGGTGTTTTCCATTGGCCAGACCGCCCCTGGGTGCGTGTTTCAGCCTGGAGTGTCTTCCTCTGGTCCTGCGACCTCCCGATGGCCCCTTTTCGCGTTTGTGTGTACCTGCCTTGAAACAAAATGTTTTTCGTCTCATGTCTTGGCAATTCCTGCGGACTTTGTGCCTCACTTTCTTAGGCGAGCTCTATCGACCCTTTTTATTTTCGAAGGGGATACACACATTGTCAAGATCGTGGGCTTGTTCTCAACATTGGGAGAAATCAATCATTCAATTGAAATTGTTTTTGTTCTAAAAACGAAATGGTATTGGTATAAACAGAGGCTTGCTCATGCCAGGAGTGTGTCTCCAAGTGAATATGAAATACATGACAAAGAAAGATGCTAAGATATGGTATTATACCAAAAATGAGAGAAAAAAACCGTTGCCTCCTGTATAAGGCTGTGCCCAGTGTCGTGACAGGCACAGCTCCCTTCTTGTGAAATTCTACACTGTACAAATGAACCGCGTCGAAAGTCATCCCCTCTCAGGCGGTTATTCCAACGCCGCGCAGCGTGTTGGCGGCGTTCACCTGGAGCTGGACCAGGTTGACCGAGTTGCTGTTGCCAAGCGTCACGTTGGTCGCCTTATCCACGGTCACACCCTTACCATTGGTAAGGGAGCTTGCACTGGCCTGGGTGAAGAACCTCTGCAGAGTGCTCTGGGCCTGTTCGGCATTCGCCAGTGTATCTTCTTGGAGGATAAAGAGCACAGCGACACGTGCAAAGTCCAGAACGTCCTCAGTCACCTTGAAAATAGCCGACGCAGACGCCGACGAACTACTGCTGGTCGCTGTTCCTCCTCCGCCACCTCCTCCGCCCCCGCCACCTCCTCCGCCACTGCTCGTCGGCGACGGCGTGAATGTCGTGGTCACAGTCGTCGTGGAGGTAGGCGACACAATCGAGGGCGTGATTTTTGTGCTGATTGTCAGAGTTCCGCCCGACTGCGTGGGGAACACCTGGTCCGGGTTCCCAGGAGGTCCCCCGGGTGCTGTCACGATCGTGCCATCTCTCTTAGCATTCACACCCGTGGCTTCAACCGTAACTGTAACAATGGCCACACCATTGACGACAGACACGTCGTCAAAGGTGTTGTCTCCGTCTCCAGTCAGGAATGCGTCCACAACGGTCGAGCCACTCGACGACTTCCGTATAGTCTCACCGTTAAACGTCACCAGCGCATTCTCGGCCCCGCAGCTCAAGTTGCCAGAGTTGAAAACAGCCAGAATCTCTGTTCCAGAGAGCGGAACGGAAAAGTTTTGCTGGGCCTGCTCAATGAGTCGCGGCAGCGCATTACCAAGTGTGGCGTTGGAGAGGCTGCTGGTCGTACCTGTCGACGTTATGGTCGTTGTTGTACAACCATTGTCTCCAGCAACACTGCAGTCAAAACCAGTGAAGTCGTTGGTACAGATGCAAGAACAAACGCCCTGGGTCGACACAACATTCGTACCACCGTTGGCACAAGTAATTTGGGTTTGGCATTTTGCCAGTGCCGATGTGCTGCCCGAGCCCGGGTTCTGTTTGCGGATGACAAAGAACTCCAGGGGAATCACAACAGCGGCAGCGATAATAATGAGGACGGCAACGACGACCAGCACAAAACCCCACAACGGTAAGCCACAGCACCGGCGGCCCTTGCCGCTGCGCTGGTTCTTGAGGTCGGTCAGGTCTGAAATGCTTTCGGCATCCATAGGACGGCCACTGAGGCGGCTATTCCGAACATTATTAATATTAAGAGGCAACGGCCACGATCCGACCTGCTCACGCAAGCTCTGCCGGAAACTGCGACGGTTGGCCTGTGCAGGGGGAGGAAATGCCGCCAGCATGTCTGATAGGCCAGACTGGTGCTTTTCACCATCCATCTCTGTGCGACCACGGCCATCCATACCAGGGGACATGTTGAGGTCATCGAGACGGCTTGCTGGGCGACGGCCCCTGTCAAGACTAGCAGCAAGTCGCGTCGCACGGCGGATAAGATCAGGAAGACTGGTTAAGCTGCCCCGAGCCTCTGCCTTACGAACGGCTTCAATGTCAAGGCGTGGCGGCCGACGAATGGCAGACAGGCGGTTGTAAGGCCGAGCAGGACCACCAAAGTCGAAGCCTGGCTGCGGTGAGACAGACAACCGACGACTTGGGTTTGAGGGATCTGTCGACGTTGCTGCATCATAGGCGTCGAGGATGCTATCCGCCGTCAGCGTTGAGCCAGCAGTAGCCTTGTTCGTTTGTGTTGTGATTGCCGAGGATGAGGAAGAAGCATCGACAAAACCAGTTCCGTCGCGGAAAGTACTGGCCCCTGGGTTGCTGTCTCTCTGTCTTGTCGTCACGAGAGCAGCCTTGCCACGCTTGCCGATGCTAGCACTGCGGACAAGATGCTTCTCGTCAAGATCGAGCTGCTTCTCGTCGAGATCGCGATCGCCCTCTGCACTGCCTGCGCCACTTCTACTTCCGTCTTCGTCGCCATAACCGCTCGCATTGGATGATTCGCGGCTGTCTTCGGGAATGTCTTCGTAAAACGATGTTGCATCGGCGTAGTTCGGGCTCACTGCCAAGGACGATGAAGATCCCCAGTTGTCAGGCATGGCGGCACTCGAGGCGAATGACGCGTGCGAGCGAGATCGCGGGCTCTCCTCCGGGATGGGAGAGACATATGAGGCGTTTGAGTAGAAGGATGACGCGCCACGACGAGCGGATGGTGGAGGGCCCAGGTTCACGCTTCTACGGGGTGGTGGCATGGCGACCACAGGAGGTGGAACGGGGATGGCGGCTGGGACAGCAACGGGGACGGGGAAATCTGGGATGGAGCCAACAGAAGAAACAGTCGAATTCCTTGACATGGAAGAGGCGCTAGACTGTTGTGTCATAGACAAGTCAGACTCGCGGTTTGCCTTCGATCTGCTGTCTGGGACCTGTAAGCTCGCAGTCGCATCCGCTTCAGATTTGTTTCCGGTATTGTAGGCAAAAACTGTCGGCGTCGGGTCCTGGATTTTCGAACTGTCCAGAATAGAAGGTACACGACTTGGCCGCGGTGGCCGCTGTGGCACTTGTGAGCGACCTGGTGGTGGACGATATGGCTCGTTCTCGTTGGCAACTCCGTTTCGGTTTCCATTACCGTTTCCGTTCAAGTTTGATGGTGCAGCGAGCGGGCCGGCCAGAGGCCATTGTGGTGCCGGCACTGGTCTTGAGATTGGTATCCGCGTGTTCTGGCCGGATTGTTGTTGTGATGGTGGTGGTGGCTGTTGTTGCGAGCCTGCCGGCTGAGTTGTTTGGGCCATTCTTCTCGCAAATGTTGTAAAGTCCTCGCGAGCTCCAGCAGCAGCCTTGGCTCGTTCTCTGGCTCGGCGAATCGATCCTCCAGTCGATGGCCGGTCCATGTCACCCGCATCTTGTGGGTAACTCATTTGTAAAGAATCACTGCCCCCCAGGAGCACAGGTGATTTCTGCAAACCAAATTCCTCCGAGTCGGTTTCCTCCGCTCTATTCCCAGCAAACGCAACACTTTGATGTTGACGATGTCGATGACTGAAAACCGTAGATTGATATCCTCCTGTGTGGGTCGTCCTATTGGAATCAGTGAAATGGCAAACGTATTTCGAGTGTGATTTTATAGTACGAGAACATAGTACGCTCGTGAAGGGTCGCCGGGTATCGATTATTGAGGAGATGGCTGGGTTTATTAAGCGTGTCGTCGGCAAGATTCAGGAGTTGAGGTAAATGGAGGCGATGAAATAGACAAGAAAGATGAAAAGCAACCGAAGAAAAAGACAAGAAAAGACAAGGAACGAATGAAGATAAACAGAGTGAGTGAGGTGCCAATGTCGCAGCCTGTCCAAGGCGAGTCGTTTGGCGAGAGAAAAAGGAGAAAAGACGTGGCAAAGGCACAGAAAGAAGAGACGAAAAAGGTCGAGAAGGAAAAGAGTGTTCAATCCGAGGCGTTCCAGAGTTCGGAAAGGAGAGCAAAAAGAGCAAAATGCGGGCCGCAGCAATAATGCTCTGTAACAGCTCAATCGACCTTGACCAGAGGGTTGTCTGGGAATAAGAGTGAGCAAACAGAACGGAGAAATTAATAATACGGATGGAAAGTACAAGAGTATGAAAGACATGACAGGAGAGCAGAGAAGTCAAAGAACGGGGGACGCTGTTGACAGGCCTCAGTCACCTGGTGGTCAGTATGGGTGCAGATTTTCGCAATACACGCACACACACAGAGACAGGGTCGACACTGGTTACCCTATCCTCTGATGTCCCCGGAACTCCCGTAGCCCTCCAGACGGATATTTTACCCATGTGGAAGGTAGAATTAACGAGACAATTGGCGAGAGTTTGGATCACTATGAGGCTGCTCGCTTGGGCCAAAGGGGGTTTGCTGAAGGGGCTGCATGGCAATGTGCATGTATAGTCGTGCTTTCCCCGTATGTTCACCCTCAGAGGCTTGAGAGCATCGATGTTGCATTGGTGGAGGGAGAAGGAGCAGGTGGCAGGGGTGTTAAGGGGGGGGGTGAAAACAGCCGAGTTGCAGGCTAAGAAGGTGAAAAAGAAGATCACGTACACTTTGCGTTTCGAGACTTGCCCGTTCTAATCAGTCAGCAGTCAATCGTCATGGTGGGTGAAAAGGACCAGATGCCGATAGGCCAGATCATGGCGAAGAACAGAACGAATTTCTGAGAAAGAAAAAGTGCCAAAGAAGATGAAGCGAACAATAACAATGAGATAGGGGGAAGGTCATCCGACGATGCAAGTCCAACTGGACCGGAGGGCTTTCCTGCAACACAAAGGCGCAGTGTAGTACAACAAGCGGAGAGGGATGTAGTAAAAAAAGGGGGAGTTGAGTTATGTGTGCCATTCGCACGAAAGCGGCCAAGTATGCGCAGAGCTGCGGGCAGTGCGTCGTACGGAGCAGTGGATGATGAGAAGCACAGAAGACATCATGGGGAAAGCTTGTGAACAGGGACATACGCAAACACGAGGGACGGTGAGGGCAACCAAACTGCCACGAACAGGACCAGACCACTTGACTGTGGTGTTTCAGGAGTGCGGGATGCAAGGGAGGAGGCAGCACAGCCAAAAAGCAGCGACCAAGAGACGAGAAGAAGAAGAATGTCTTGGGTGCCAAGGTACCACGAACCTTTTAAGACAATGTCTTAGATGACCTTTTTAGAAGCCGTGTAGATCAGGGCGGGCAATCAATCACGAGCAATCAAGAGCACATGGTCGTTGGCGTTGGGGCCGTTTGTGCGCTTCTGCTTGTTTTCGAGCCAGATCGATGGGTTCCTGTGGTATTGTCGTCGAGTTTGGCCTGCTGTTTTGGTCACTTCGTGATTCGATGCTCGACCGAAATGCGCGTGAATGATGTGCGAACAGGGCGGCCTTCGAGAAGAACGGTTCAGAAGCAGTTGTCGCAGTCGGATCGATGGGAAGAGTCTATCTTCGTGTTGTTTTGTTGTCTGGGCGTTTCGTTTGAAAATGAGACCGGTTTGTTTTGTCGTCGAGACAGAAGAAACACAGTTGCTTTGGCGTCGTAAAATTGAAAAGAATGAAGGAGGAAACGGAACTGAAAGCAATATACAGAGGCAGTCGAAAAAGAGAGTCGGCAAAGAGTGTGTCGAGGCGAACCCGTGGTGGACTACGCGAAATGCAGGTACCCGTAGAGAGGACAATGTAAAATTCGCGAAAGACAACAAAGGAAAGAAAAGAGCAGAAGAAAGGGCCAAAGCGAAGATGCAACGCGACGAGATCGTGGTGCCAAAGGACGGAGAGGGAGGAAACAGTGAAAGGAGCTGAAAACCGAACACATAAAGGAGACGGGGCTGAGGGAAAACGGAATCCAACGGCACGAAGAGCAAGACAGCGACCCTCATGAAAAAGGATAGGACGACCCAGTGGGCAACATTGGCGCGCCAAAGAAGCACCAAAGAGGAGGAAGTAGCGACCAGGAAAGGACCAGGGAGCCCAGGAGCGACCGTGAGGAACAGCCAGGGACCGTCAGGACCAGACAGGAGCGACCGGGGCCAGGTTCCTAAGAATCAACCCAAAAAACGCATGGACGTCAGGCTACGGCGTCGACTACACAGTATTTGACTTTTTTGACAAGGGTTGCTCCTTCATCTTTTGGCTACAAGCAGGGGCAAAGCAGACGTGAAATGAGCACAGAAAGAAAATAGGATGAAAGAGCGGAATAGTCGTAGTACGAAACACTACGGCGTGCGGGAGCGAGCGTCGACCGACTATTTCAACGAGTGATGGCTCCCCACTAGCGAGGAAAGCAAACGAAAAAGGAGGCCCTCGCCCAGCAAGACCAGGTGCTTCGATGCGATTAAGGAAGCGATTGAGAGAACGGAGCACTCGGTATACTGGGGCGACAATAGGCAAGCACGCGGGTGCGGGTGATGTGCAATGGGGCACGATGAGAATAGAAATGGACACATGCGCCTGCCAGGGAAGGTACGAAAATAGGCGTTAGATACAGTTGTGCTGCCGTCGATCTCCTCTGCGCTGTCGCTCCTTCCCTCCTCGGGTCACCAACTGTGGAAGGCAGGAATTGCACACCTCAAGAAGCCCTTTCTGCGCTCCTTCCCCCTGTTGACATTCCCCTGCGGCCCCCTAAATTTCCTACCACGTGGCCAGCCAATAGAACGACACCGCTGTCTTAACCCCTTGACATTCAAATTTTGCACCAATTCGTTCAGGCCGGTTTACCGTATTGCATCTTCCCTGGTCTCGTGTCTTGGAACGACAGTTGCTTAGGACCGTTGATTTGGAGGAACGTCCTAACCGTCCCCACTCGACAGAGTCAAGTGGTCCACAGAATGTGGCTTGTAGCGTGGGAAAGAGCAAACAAACGCACCAGCGCACTAATGAATACTGCCACACTGCATGGGACGGCCAGGGCGCCAGGGGTTCTGAAACCGTAGCGTCTGTCTCCCATGTCCAGGTCCAATCAGAAACGGCGGCCGTGTTGATGGGACAAGGGGCTTCACAACCACCACCGCCAATGCGAAGGCGATTCTTGTCTTCTGTCTTTTTCCCTCTCTTTTTGCGTGTGCTGGCATTTGGTGTGTGCGCCATTGTGCGCGTCTGTGGGAAAGAGCGTCCGAACGAGAGCGAACGAGAACGAACGAGAACAAACGATAAATGTTTTGTGAGCAGACCAGGGGAGAGAAGACCGGAGGACAGCGAACAAGAGAAAGTGGGGAGAAGAAGCAAAATGAAGGACGGCGTCGGGCGTGGGCATGAGCGAGGTCGACGAGGGTTGGAGATTACTTGCACCCAGGAAAAAAACGGGTCGATGACCGAAGTATCAAAACAGAATACGCACAACAAGGCACGACGAGGGTCAGGCCTGGAGCGCTCAACAAAATGTGCTGACATACGGAGTACTCGTACGGACAAACGTGAGAGTAGATTTGCCGGGGGGGGTTGACGCAGGCAGGGGTCACGAGAACCGAGAAAAAGAAAAGAAACAAGAGCAAAGAAATGAGAACGTCCAGGAGACAGGCAACCAGAAGGCCAGACGCAGAGACGACGACAGTGAGAAGAACGACGGATGCCACGACAACGACGGAACAGATGAGCAGAGAACACAACCTGAGCCTTGGGGTTCATGGAAGCAGCGCGCTTGGATTAGAGGCACGTTGTTGGGAGGCGTGTGGACAGGCGAGCCATCGGGGTTCAGCTCAATATCCTCGCCGCCCGTCTCGATCGAGATGCCGAGGCCAATCTTGGCTTGTAAGCATTGAGCCTTAAAAATTGAGGAAAGGATGATATGCCTCTACGGAGTGAGGAGTGAGCAGAGAATGGCGCAACCAAGACGCGCGATGCATCGTCTCAGAGACACATCGATGGGCAGCTCGGACGGAACGATCCTTTGATGCATGTGCGGATACACGGCGGCAGGTCGGGACCGGCAGGGATGCACAACCAGAAGACACAAGGTAAGTCGGCGGCGTCGAAAGCGATTCGATGAGTTCGTTGTGTCGTTTCTCCTTTCTCTTTTTCTCTTTTATTCTGCTTTCTTTTTCGTTTACAGTTTCCGTATTGTTTCAATATTTATTTTCTACTCCGGCCCAATCCCGCAGCCAAGGAGCATGGTTTGTCTCTCTTTATTTGAATATTTGATTATCCTGGACTGTTTGCCTTCTCCTTTCTCGACACACAACTCGCTGTTTTCCTCGCCGTGCCGCGTTTCACCTGAAGAGCCTGTTTTGATGTCTCGGATGTCTTGGATGCTAGCACTGTCGCAGACCACCTGCAGTAACGCAAGATATTACCGGACATCACGTGGAAGCGAGACACATGCGGATAGAATCAACGTGGACAAATACTTCTCGAATGGATCTGCATAGACGCGGAACAAGCAGGCGGTGCAGGCCCAGACACAGATACAGAAATAGACACAGTTATGTATCTCCCCACTTGACGGACGTTGAACGACCGTCGCAGCGGATAAATGGGGGCTTGGATGTCGACATGGCAAGGTGATGATGCCTTGGTGTTGCAGAAATGCCATTAACAGCCATGACTCGATGATGAAGCCATGTGCCTTGTATCCGTCTTCCGTTCTCCGTTCTCGGTATCTCAGATTAGTAAAGAGAGTCATGCTAGGGGGGGTTTTGCCGTCTGGCAGACCCACGATCTCGGTTTGTGCGGACGTGATCCCACCCGCCACGGACCCAAACCCAGGACCAGACACCAGACCCAGACATCGTGGTCCAGGTGCAGCTTTCTTCATTAAGACGCAAACGTGACATGCCCGGCGTTGGCCGAAATGAGCGTTCTCGGATAAAAAGCGGTCAGGACCCGCGCGACACCAAACAGACACAAAAGTGCTCGATTTGCGGGCATAGAGTAGACCGTACCCGTCTTTAATTCACGTGAATGTGATTTCGTGTATTCATCTCAATCCCAGACAAGGTAATCTTTTCCTGTCTGTATGTAACATGTAAAATAATCCAGCAATGTGTCCCATACTTGTACATCCAAACGATTCCCGCTAGTAAACGGTCAACAACGGCGCTTGCAAAGTACAAAATAAAAAAGGAAATAAAAAGAATAACAAAGACAATAACAAAAATAAAACAATAAATATGGGTAATAAATGTAAAATCAAAGGCGAACCAAAAAAATTATGTCACCACCTTAGCCCGTGACTGCTTAGTTGTGCGGCCAGCAGTCTTCGCTGCCTTTTTGGCCGCCTGCGCAGCTGCCTTCTCGGCCTTTTCCTGCCTCACGTCATCCAGGTTGCGCACCAGGATCCACGACAAGTAGCGCACACGGAACTTTTCGCCAAAGGGCTCCTTAAGCTTCTTGCCTTTGGCATGGCGCTTCCAGGCCCGCCGCCGTGCCCGGCGCGCCTCCTTCTCGGCCATCTTGATATCAAAGCGCACGCGTTTGTCGGCCACAATGGCCAGCCCGTGGTTGACGCTACGGCCCACGGTTTCCCACGTTGAAGGAGCCCGGCGTAGCGCCGGCGAGCGATCTTCATCCGTGTCTTCCACCTCCGAATCGTCATCATCGCCCTCGCCGCTTTTCTTCTCTTTTCTGTCCGCCACGTAGTCTGGGTGCCAGCGCGCCGCCACCTCAGCCGCCGCTTCACGGTACGACGGCTTCGCCATGGGCATAAGGCAGCCTGTGCGCGTCTCCAGCTCGAGTGCCGCCGCCCAGCCGGAGTCGTTGAAGTGGCGCATGCACCGCTCCAGCGTAGCCAGCTCGACGGTCTCCTCGCTGAGCGGGGCCAACAGAGGCGCCTTGGGCGCGATGCCGAGAATGGCGCGCATGCGCTTGGTATTGGCAATGGAGACGTGCAGGCCGCGCGGCTCAAACAGCATGGCGTTGGCACGCGCCAGGAATATCTTGCCGCGCTTGTAGGCCACAATGGCGGCGGTCACTTCGGCCAGCACCTGCGCGATGGCACCGATGCCGTTGGCGTAGTCAAGCGGCACAAACTCCATGGCGAACGAGACAATCGACAAGATCATGGCGGCCGGGTGGGGCGACGTGACCAGGTTGAGGCCGTCGATAAAGGCCAGGAACGTGGCGGTGTCGATACCGTGCGTGTCGCCAAGGCACGGTGCGTAGCCGCGCGCAAAGGGCACGGTGTTGCCGTGATGCAGACGCGGAACAACGACTGGGTGTGCCAGGCGGCGGAATTTGGTGACCTCTTTCGAGGATGGCAGCGGAAGGTCGTTGAAGGGTGCCGTTGCAACGTCCAGCAGAAGCTGCTCGGCGGCCTCTTCGGCATCGGCCTTGGAATCCACCTTGGAATCCGTCTTGACATCTATCATGGTCTTCACGTCGACAGTAGCCACCGCCTTGGTGTCGCGAGTCGTGCCGCTCGCCTCTTTCACCACTGTGATGGCCTCAACATCCTCAGGTGCCTGTTCCACCGCAGCAGTGGCTACTGTCACCACAGAAACAGCGTCGTCCGGCTTAGGCACAGACGTGTCTGTGAGCGTGTAAGGTGGCGGTGGTGACCGTGACCGTCTCAATCTACTAAACGATGTGCGGAGGTTGAGATTCGTGATCGAGCTGAGAGCACTAGTCCGCCGTTTGAGCGACTGGCCGTCGTCCGACGCCGTCGATGCCGCGACGGATGACTTGGCAGTTGCTGGCGGAGTTGATGATGCCGGCGATGGCGGTGATGATTGTGATGCCTGTGAAGATTGTGGCGGCGGCGAGACCAGCACTGCCACCACTGGCTGCTGCTGACCCTTTCGTGCCCGCCGATGCGAAAACTTCACACGCATGGATGGCCGAGTGTATTATGTAGCTTCTGGATATGCCAGGACTTGCAACGCCGTCGATGTTAGCTTCATCGTATCTCGCGATGCTCTTGATGGATTGGTGTCAAGCCAAGGCTCTTTCGTTGTTGAGTCGGGATCCATTCGCATCTTTAAATGGTATCGAGCATAACGAGGGAAACAGGAAACCGTCGAAGGCTGTGTCCTGTCTCATACGTTGCGCCATTTCCCAGTTTGCTGCAGATGGATGCCAGTGTTTTTTGAGCATTGGACATTACCGACGTTCAAATGCGGCATTACAGCGCGAAGGAGGGTAGAACAACGAAAACGCCCCGCTAAAGCAAGGCTGTCGGCCCCTTGGGTATTTCGCCTCGCTGATTGGCTGCCCAGCGAGGCGCAGCAGACCTCCATGCACTAGCGTGTCTTTGTGCCAACTGAACAGGGGAAGGAGCGACCGGCGGACCAAATGGGGGCCAGCTATTCGTAGGAAACCGGAAACAATCAAGCTTCTTGGGGCGACGCTTTGGAGCTTCAAGCACAACCTTATTCTTCCTCTTCTTCTGTCGTATTTCACGAGTCACCCGATTGGGTACCGTCCTTCATTCACCGTCGATCAAGTGAGTATCCTGTAAAAACTTCCTGCATGGGAAGACGAGGTGGCTTCGCATTGTTCGGTTTAAAATGAACTGAGTATAACGCAATCAGCACTGCCTGTCTCGGCAGTTGTGCTCTCTTTGAGGCTTCCAATAAGATCCATCTTCATGTTGCGATGGTTTCTCGAGTCTCTTGTCAATGTTACGGAGTATTCCGTACTATTATTGGGGGGGTGCACAGCGCGAGCAACCTCAAATCCAACGGCACTTCCCGAATTGATACACTCTTTGTCTTATCACGTGCAAGTAAACCCCTCCTCCTTATCGCATAGCGGAGAAATATTTGTGCGGCCAAGTTTTACAGTGGGGCCAAGCTTTCCTCAAAAGCCTGAGCTTCGTTTTTTTTCTGTTCACGACATCCCTCTGTTTTCCTCATCATTCTTCCCTCACTGTCAACATTGACAACATGAATTCACTTCTGCGCTCAGTATACAGCGCTTGCTCTTGATGCTGCCGTCCAACAGTGTGACTGCTTGTGGCAGCGTCGAGAGCACACCCCAAAAGGTAAGGATGATGTCTCTTTTTCCGTTTCGTATTCTTTTGTTCCTCTTCCCAGGCGACAACCTGATGAGAATAATTTGCGATTGATTCCTTGTTGATGGCCACATCGCCTGTGGGCTATATCTCCTGGATACGTGAAAGTTCATTCTTACATATTCTGAATATTGTCGTTTCTGGGAAGCTTGCTATCGTCAACGACTTTGCTGTCGACTTTCGAGACAAAATTGCTAACTGGCATTTCAGATCCTTCTTCGCCTTGTCTATACAAACACCACGAATACCCTCCTACCGTTAGCCTTCACATACTTGTCGGGGTTGCCCTATCGAACAGGCCGAACGCTGGCGTTATTTTGTGCTCGTCATAATCGGCCACCCCCGGCAAACTTGGCGTGTTCCCATCCAAGCATTCGTTAAGACCCTTGGATGGGACTGTGGTGGGCTTATAGATGCTGCTCCAGCAGTGCGTAGTTTGACGAAATAAATCTTCGTCTTCGGGACTGGGATCGTTTTGGCCCATGAACATAAATATATCCTTTCGATTAGTCGAGCGAAGCGAAAGCCGGCTGCCTGGCTCCTTTAGTCCTGTTCGCCTTGGCACATGGCCATGTCGGGGTGTCCTGTGAAAAAGACAAAGGCCTCTGATTCTTTTTATCTTGCGCTGCTGTAGCCTCGTGTAAATGACATCGCGACGAGTTCTCATGTTGATCCTTCAACTATGCCAGTCGCAGTCCCGATCGCGACTGCCAGGCCCGCATTATTGGATACCTTCCTTTTGATAGTACGCGAAGAGTGACGTACTTGACGCGACTTCCTCGGTCGCAGTGCTGCGCTTTCCTCACCCTTGATTTTGCCAGGTGAGAAGGAACGACCCCCTCCATCCACGGTGTTAGTCCATCGTGACTTCCTCTTTTGGAACTCTGCGTCTCAGGACCGCGTCACTTCCTTCCCATCTACGCGCTCGAACGCGAACCCATCGGAAATGGCTGACCCCCTTTCTCCATCTCATCATGGATTTCGTCAGATCATCGTCAGTTTCGATTTGAATTGTTCGTTCTACACTCGTACGCCAACACAACTTGCTCGTTTGCCCATCTTTTCTCTCCATCTCTTGATACTTTGCTTCAACGAACTTGAAAGCTCCCTTGAGACTATACAATAGCTATATCAACCAATACCATTTCTTCACTTCATATTCTTCTTTACTAAGTCCCCAAAGATCACGGAGCTGAGTATCAATCTTGCATATCCCGCATCTATACTTTTCACTTCTGGCGCAAACGTTGGATCTCATATCATGTTCTATAGCACAGAGAGTAGGTCATTGATCACGTACCTTCCTTGTGCGAGCGCATCGCTAACACCACGGCGTCAGTCCTTTGCGACAAACGATATGCTTTGTCTACTGTTTGGTATGCATCACCAGATTCAGAAGACGTCGGAGCCTGTCGACTAGCATCTAACTCATCTTCTCAGGCGCGCCGGCAACACGGCAATTGGAGCTCGCACTACCGGCATTCGCCGCAAAGCAGTCCTTGAGGTCAGTGTAGAGCAAACTTGCGGCACAATCAAGGATCCTCCCGGTGCACCCATTGCCTTGCGTCTTCAGGGCACCCTGCTCTACGGCACCGCTCGCATCTACCAGGAGCAGTGCCGTTATGTCCTCAACGACAGTGAGCGCGCACAGCGTGCCATGGCCAAGCTGCACAACGGTTTCCTGGACGACAAGCTCGACAAGAATGCCGGAAGGACCAAGTACGTCCTTCCTCCTTTGCAGAGGCTGCGAAAGGCCTAATCTATCGCTAACACCTTGAAGACCTGTTCAAATTGTCCTCCCGAATGACCCTTGCTTCGATCTCGATCTGTTCCATCTGCCCCCGTTTGATTTCGATGCACCGATGGACGGCTCGTTTCTCTCCCAGGAACACCAGGCATCGTGGACAAATATGTCTCTCAGTTCGCGGTCGTCCAACAAGAACCAGCTTCCCCAGCTTATGCTCGACGCTGACTCGTCAGCTGGTGGATCGTATCCTGGCGGTTTCCGTTATTCGGCTTCTGGAGCCTCCCAGGTGCCTGAGTCCCCGACTCCACTCGCAAGGGTCGAGTTTCAGGATGAAGAAAACTTGCTTCTTGATGTCGGTCTCTTCATTGACGAGAATGGAAACATTGTCGAGGAGGAGCCGCGGACAGAGCCGCAGCTGCCCGACTTTCCATCAAAGCCCACAAAGGCTACAAGCGACACTGTGGTACCTATGATTGTAGACGACAATAACGATATCTTCAACGCCGACTCTGCACTCCAGAAACATGCTCATGGGAGCAAGACAAGCGACAGTTTCAAACGCAGCCTGCTTACCCAGACGCCGTCTTCTCCCAGCAAGCTTTCATCAACGTCGTCCACCATGGTGACCCGGGCAGCGAACCAACATGCCTCCCGAGTCAAATTCAAATTCGTTGATGGTGTCACGCAAATTGCCCTCATTGACTACTTCAACTACGTGACCAACTATACCGCGAACATGGAACGAGCCGCTGAGAAGAAAAGCCATGCTCGGACCCTTCGTCGGGCCCATGACACCAACCTTCATAGGCAGATCGCACATGATTTCACCTTTGGACGTGGAGTGTTTGGCGTGGCCGATGCTGTCAAGAGCCAATACGCAGATCACCCATTGGCGCAGATGTTCGCTGGTGAAGCCCTCGGGGAGGCGCTCTTGGGTGAAGGTCTGGCCAGAGCGAAACGGCGCCGCCTGGACACCATTGAACCCAGTACACCCATCGCTCGCGGTATCCGGGGCGTACATCTGGATGGCTTTGACGACGAGCAGGAAATTGAGCTTGGTCGTCAGCCAGGCTCAGCGCTGTCTGATCACCCATCGCTTGCCCTTCGCCAGTCATCTGCCTTGCCTGGGTCGTCGGCTTATGGCAGTGTTCAGCGCAGTGCCGCGTCGGCCATTCGCCATCTTCCCGATGGCCGGCTCTCCAGCGCAGGCTTCCCCGAAAGCCCAAGTTTCTTTGAGCGCTACAGCGACGAGGCCATTGACATTGCGCAACATCCAGCCAGCAACGGTGGTAATTCCTTTCTCTCATCTATCAGCTCGGTCGCTTCGGCTGGTGCCGGTGCCCCGGTCGTTGCCACTGGTGACAAGGCCAAGGACAGCCAGGCCGGTAACGAAGACAAAGTCGGCGAAGAGGTGCGCAATGCCACGGTATTTTTTGAGCTGGTCCGTGAGATGGCCACCGATCAGGGTCTCGCTCGGCCAAATGCTTCGCCGACGCACCGCTGGATCGAGTTTGGCGACGTCGTCGCACCTTTCAAAACGAACCGCGCCGCTGTCGTGGGTGCCTTTATGAGCCTTCTGTCGCTGACCACGGCAAACAAACTGCGCATCCAGCAGGACAATGTCGAGGGCGATGTCATTGACCGCGACATTTTTATCGGTGTGAAGCCGAAAAAGCGTGGTGGCGACAAGGGCAAAGGCAAAGCCAAATCGAAGGCCAAGGGCAAGAAGAAGAAGCGAAGCATCCAGGAGATCAGCGAGGACAACAACAGCGACGATGTGGATGAGCTCATGGCCGAACACATTTTCTCCAGCCCGGGGGCTGTCGATCAACGCTTCTTCCGTGGCAGTGACCTGACTGGCATCGAGCTCATCGGAGTAGCTTGACGTCTTACTTGACTTTTTCGTGCGCATTATTTAGAACTTCCAGCCCTTTACTTCATTCTCTTTCATGATTTCTGTTCGTCTTAATTCCTTACATCCACCTTATTTCTCCCTTTGTGCATATTCTATTTCTCTCTCAGCCTGTCTTTATTTTCTCTACTTTATTCATCCCATCGTTTTTTATTATCACAAACATCTCTTTGTTTTATTACGCATGCTATTTTTTAAAAAAAATCCTCGAGATTATGGGCGTCAAGGGACCAAGGTCTCATCCGGAGTTTCGGGAATCAGCAATGCATGGGACGGGGTTATATTTCAAGATGACTTGCATTCATCGACAAGGGTCACTTCAACGCGGTATGGAATAAGATAAAACGTGGGACAAGGAAATGAGCGCTACCATGGCACATATTTGATTTGATTTTGAAATTGGGGCATCAAGAAAAGGGACAAATGGGGTCTAATGTACAATAGGGGCAATGGAAAATTCAAGCCAAACATGAATCAAGGAGAGCACAAGCGCCAGTAAAAACATAAAATAGGGACAGATAACAAATAGATAGCCACCTTCTGCGCAAATCTTGCAGGACACGCGCCATGTCGCTTCCTCTCCTACACGATATACTCAACTGGCTCTTTATGCGTCAAACTCAATGATCCGCTCCGTCGTAACGGACGCCGCCGGATCACCGCTGCCCTTGTCTTTCTTCGTGGCAATACCCCCCTTGCTGTCGCCAGCACCGTTGCTGCTGTGCGCGGCGCCACCACCATCTGCCTTGGCATCGGCCCCTTCCAAGAGATCCAGGTCGGCCGACCGACCGCCACTGCCCGACGAAACGACCAGGTCATCGTCGTCTTCATCATCGTCATCAGCGTCAGCACTCGACCGGGCTTGGCCGGGCAAGGCGTTCTTCTCTAGCTCACGCTGAGCCTCCTCCATGCGCTTGCGCACTTCGGCCGCGACGCGCATTCCGTCGGTGACAATGTTATCGAGCACACCACGGAGACCGCGCGAGGCGCCGCTAAAGGCCTGGCCGGCTTGAAGCGCGCCGGGTCGGGGACCGCCGACACCGACACCGGGTGAGAGACCGCCAGCAGCGCCAGCGCTGCCGTTACCATTGCCAGCACCGCCAAACGCAGCTGCAGCGGCCCGACCGGCACCGATGCCTAGGTTGGCAAAGGTGGTGAGAGCGGACGCGTTAGACGACGGGCTTGCCAAGGAGACGCCCTCGATCACATGGAAGGAGGTCGGGAAGGACGACTCAAAGAACTGCTCGAGCAACTCGTCGGCAAGCACGACCATGCGGAACGTGGGGAGCGTAATGTGCAAGGGGTTGGAAGGGTCGAGGGCCACGTTGGCGCGCTCCGACTCGGCTTTGGAGACGATGCGGCGCTTAGCGTCAGCTCCGTCGACGGTTAAATGCTTCGCCTTTGCAGGCTTGGGACTACCATGGGGTGATAGTGCCAGAAGGTCCTCTTCGTCATCGTCGTCGTCGTCGTCATCGTTGTCGTAGTAGTCTTCACTGTCCTCGTCGTCGCTGTCGCCAATGGCAAACGAGTCGGGCTGGGCGAGACCGTCGGCATCACCGACATCGACCTGCTTGGCGCTCTTTTGTGCCTTTTTGTTCTTCTTTTCCTTTTTGGCCCTTTTCGCCCCGTCTTTCTGTTCGGCCTTTGTTTCGCTCTGTGGATGATCTGGGTCGGCATACTCGAAACATCTCCGGATGAACGCGCTCACACTGCCGAGGAACCGCTCATTCATCGTCATCTCAGACGGCAGAGGGCTGGACGAGCCACTGTGGAGGCTCTCGTTCGCGCTGTTGGCAGCGTCCAGAGCAGCCTGATTCTCGGGGCTCAGCGTACCCTCGAGGCCACGGCGCGACAAGAACAGCAGGGCCTCCGACATGCGCAGGATGCCCTCACGATCCACGCGGCCGTCGCCGTCATCGTCGTATAGCTCGAAGAAGTAGTTGATGGCGCCCATGATATCGCGCTTGCCCTTGATCCGAGCAATACCACTGACAACATTGGGAAGAGTCAACCAGCCGGCGTTGTCCTTGTCCCAATGCGAAAAGAGCCGTTGCAAGAATTCATGGTCGGCCGGCTCCGGTCCGACACCCCATGGCGACATGATTGCACTGGAGTTGCCCGTTGGACTTCGAAGGGACGAGAAGTAGGCAGCGGCCGTTGAGGCGGAGAACGACGGGCTCTTTTCACGGTCGCTAAACGAGTCGTTGACTGGTGTAGTTGGTGAGTCCGAGATCGCCCACTTGGACATACCGGCGAGGAACTCGCGGAAAGCGTCGTAGTCCATCTGGCTGGTACTGGCACCAAGGCCAACCCGTCCTTGCTCTGCGTCAGGGGCTGACGAGATATTGGGCTTGGGAGGGGGTGGTGTGGATGAGGAAAGATCGGCGCCATCCAGGCCCAGTTTGGCCCGCCGTTGTTGTCGCTGTTGCCGTTGCAACATCTGCTGCTGTTGCTGGACGATCTGTTCCTGCTGTTGACGAATGATCAGATGTCTCTGCTGGCGTTCGTACAGCACGCCGTAGAAGCGGTCATACAGGCCACCCAGCTCCTGTGTGCTAAGGACCTTGCTGTCGGGACCTAGGTTGCGGAGGGCGGTGCGCTTCGTAAAGTTTTCGATGTTGTTGAGGACAGCATCCTTGTTCTTCTGGCGCAGGTCCGCGATGGTGGCGTTGGTGATGCCCGAAAACTCCTTGAAAGCAACGACCATGAGCTCTTGGAAGCGAGTGACGGCACGCAGCTTGGGGTTATCAGACCGCGGGTGCGCGGACTCATCTAGGCGCGAGAAGTACGATTTGAGCACCGAGATAAAGGCGCCATCGTCGCCCGCATCGAGAAGCTCCTCGCCGTTGATGCGCAGAATGGCCAGGCCGACCTGGAACAGCACCTTGGGCCCTTCGACGAAAAAGACGTCGAGCACGCGGAAGGCAAATACAAGGGGCATTGAGTTGATGTACAGCGACAGGAACCAGGGCAGGGACACCACCGAGAGCTGCACGTCGCTCTTGACCAAATGGTCCCAGATAATCGGCATCGTCTTCTCGACGAGAGACTCAAACACCTTCTGGTCGAGCAGAGTGCCGTACATGGTGGTCGAGTAGTAGCCCGGCACAAGCCGGTCGCACAAGGTGGACAGCAGAAAGAAGGCTTGGACCTCGGACATGTAGATGAGCAGGGCAGCCACGACAATGTTCATGGCCTGGCAGTAGCCAACGTCGGCATTGACCCAGCTGTAGGCCGTCAGAACCCGCCGCAGCCGGCCGATGCCGTCCTCGCTCTGGAAGCCCGCATACTCGGGCAGCGAGCGGTTCAGATCCTTCTCGATCTCGTCAATGGCCAGCGACTCCTGGCCCTTGTAGGTCTCGAGGGTGTCGGCGTACAGGTTGGGGTTGTCGAAGCGCAGGTAGATGGAGCCTGATGTCAGCTCCCATATTTCACCACGCAGACGATTTGGCAGACCGACGCGGATCAGCTTGTAGAAGGTGGGGTGGCGAACCAGAGTCAGGTTGCGGCCATTGTCACGCAGGTACTCCGCCCAGAGCCGCATTTTGGCGCGATCACGCAGCTTTTTGGCATCACCCGGGTAGCGGAAGACCATACCAAGTCCAGCATCTGGCGGGTTCATTGTCGTTTTGCGCTCCTCGGGGCGTAGCAGGTATTCGGAGTAGCACTCACTGGCCACACCCCGCATCTTTCCAATCTGTCCGATGGCCGTGCGAAGGTTCTTCTTGAGGCCGTCGCAGAAGCGTTCGCAGGCCTGACGCGAACCCGCCAGCTCAATCGTGATGCGCTGTTCCCGCGGAGGCGAGACAGCAGGTGCTGTACCCTTGGCATCGTCACCCTTGGGCGCTGTAGAGCGCTCGTACAGCAAGCCGTTCCATGAAGTTATCGACAGGCAAAACTGGAAGTTCTGGGTGTGGAGGCGCTCGACCCGGCGAATGGCGCACAGCGGGAATGTAAAGCCCTTTCCGCTGGGACCCTCGCCGTGGGTCTGGCCCGTAAATGCGGAGGAGGTAGCCTGACTAGCAGACGAGACGAAGCTCGACGGGGCGGTCGAAAAGCAGAGGTAGGCTTCGGAGAGGTGAAGGCGACCGGCGTAGCGGTATGCAGCGTTGTTGGATGCCGGAGCAGCGACGAGGCCAACAGTCTCTTTCTCGGAGGGCGGGAGGGTCAGCTCGGCAGCGATCTCGTGCAGTGGGTGCTGGGATGCGGGAAGGCGGAACTGGGCCTGAAAAAGGGTGGCTTTGGAAGGGCTTTTCTTTGTATTGTCGCCGGTGAGGCCCGCGAGGAAGCCAGCTGGTGCACCAGGTGAGCCGGAACCGTTACCCGAGCCAGAAGTAGCGTTGGGATCAAGCAGCTGTTGAGCCCGCTGGACAAAACCCGAAATGTTCAACATCCTGCCGACCGAAGAGGATTCTCTTCAAATGGAATGTTGGCGCCCAAAGCACCCGGGTGGAAAGGGCGGATGGGTGGTCGACGGGTGGTCGGAAGCTAGAGGGATGGCGGTATAGGCACTCTCGACGAAAGACGGAGCTCCCGACGGTGTTTGGCCGTCCCAAGAAAGCCTCCAGCGGTGCTCTGGCTGCTTCGATCCAAGTCGTGTCAGGCGAGAGGGAGGCTAAGGAAGAGGCGGGAGACGTCGCCCAGGAGAAGGATGACGGAGAAAAGAGCAGAGCTGGTCGCTGAGACGTCCGGCTTCAGCTATGTTGTCACACTCAATCGATAATTCGACCTCCTCAGCGCGCGCGTGTCGTGATCATGCTAATGGGGGGAAGCTCGAGGCAAGGTTGGTTCGGTGGGAGAGGTAAGCAGGTGGCAAGTGGGCGGTGTGGAGGTGAGAGGTGGTGGGAGGAGGCGATAAAGCCAAGCCGTAGCGGCGGGATGATTGGGAACTGGGAGACGATGGTGGCAGAAAAAGTACGGAGTATTACAGAGGAGAGAGGGGGAAGCCCTGGACAGGAGCTGTGGAGCACGAATAAGCTGAGCAAGCTGAGCAGCTGAGCGGCTTTAGCTTAGTAGGGAGTGTGGCACACACTGTAAAAGGGGACGCTGGTACACATTCCTTTCCTTAGCCGTTTGTCCTTTGGTGCAAAAAGAAACATGAAGCAAAGCGGCGAGAAAATAAAACGACAGAAAATAATGACAAGCGAAGAAACAGAAAACAAAACAGAAAACAAAAACACTGACTGGACACTTACCTTGATCCACAGTCAAAAGCGAGTGCGGAGGCTGCCGGCACAGTGCAGAGCTGCACGACACGAACGGGCCGGAAACGCGTCGGACAGACGACGATGGAAGAAGAAGAGAAGAAAGAGGTAACAGGGTGAGATGCAGATAGGATGGATGCACGACAGAATTGAAAAGCAGAGAGGCAACAAAAGGCAAGTGCGCCTGTACAGACCAAATGGTACCTGCCGAGCACGTGTTGCGAATTACGGAGGCATCTTACGGAGGCCAATACGAGAGGAAGGTGTAGACGTGCAAAGCGGACAAGAAGGAGCAACGCAGAAGGGTGCATCCATCTGATGGGCCGAGCAGAAAGAGCGATGGAGTGTTTGTCAGGACGCAAACACAGCCAGAACGATGTCTCACGGTTGCTCCTGCTTTTGCGAGGGCATGTTGCTGAGTGTCATGCATGCGCAGTGCGCGGTGCTCTTTCCATCCTTAGTACGGAGTAATACCCGGTATGGCATGTCTGGGACGCTAGGTGGGTCGACTAGACCCAGCAGCATTGGAAAGGCCCCCTATTTCAACGCCAGAAACGGCAGCAAGGCGAGCTTAGTTAACTGGCGAAACCCTACAACATTCTTTCTTCAAGGAAACAACGGCCTGACTAGGCTACTGTGGCTCTCCACTAACACGTTAGACGACCAGACCGACCGTTGTTCAGCCCTGTATTACTCCGTAAACAACGCAATGCATCCAAGCCCCTCATCCCTTCCACAGCGAAATGTTTATTTATAGCCACATCTCCGTATTGTTTAGGCCAGCGATATCCGGCGGATGCCCATCTCCACGCCCTCACGGCGCTCTTTCCTCTCGCGTCAAGTTCCCCAAATCAGCCCTGCGGCACTCAACGGCGTAATTCGGTGGAACCAGCTCGGTCTTGGCTGGTTTGGGCTGGAAGTTTCTGACATCTGTGTCATTCGACATGCATGCACTTCGCATTGTGAAATTGACGCTCACGATACTTCGAAATTGAGATGCGGAGGCCGAGTTTTCTGTCGGCTGCAGCTGCCGTTTCGGTTCAGGTGATCAATGGATGAAAGGATCAATGTAATTGGGTAATGGCTAAATACAACATTGTGACGAAATCAACCCAAACAAATCATTAAGACATCAAAAGACCATCGCGGAAAGATGGCAGTGTAGATCAGTTGGCATTGAGCCCCCATTGGTTGGCAAGCGTGCAATGCATATGTTGGTATTTGACCTGAATGGTGGGAAAGGCGCAGTAAGCAGCATGTATGGCAACAGCTGACAAGATCTATGTTTGGATAAAAAACAGAGCTGGCAAAGATAAAGACATAAAAGCAACAGGCACACCAGCCTGCTCAAGCCGCTCTCGAGTAGGCCCCGCCAGTCGTCCCCTTTCATCTCTCTCTGCACATGCGACGGCCTCAAACAACGTCGACAATCTACTTGTCGACAGCGCCGAAGCACGTCTCCATGATGATGCCAGTAATGCGGTAAGGGTCGGCGTTCGAGGCGGGGCGGCGATCCTCAAAGTAACCGTAGCCCTTTGCACCGACCTCACGAGGAATGCGGATAGAGGCGCCGCGGTTGGCGACACCCCAGCTGAACTGGTCGATGGCACCGGTCTCGTGGCGACCGGTCAGACGCTTCTCGTTGTCCTCGCCGTAGACGGCGATGTGCTCCTTGTGGCGGCCTTCAAGCTTCTTGATGGCCTCCTCAATGTACTTCATGCCACCCTCGACACGCATCTCCTTGGTGGAGAAGTTCGAGTGCAGACCGGCACCGTTCCAGTCGCCGGGGATGGGTTTGGGGTGAACCGAGACCTTGGCACCCAGCTCCTCGGCAATACGGTGGAGCAGGAAGCGCGAAATCCACAGGTGGTCGCCCATCTCGATGCCGGTGCAAGGACCGACCTGGTACTCCCACTGGGCGGCTGCAAAAGATGTTAGCAACGGGAGTTCAATTCAGACGGTGGGTAATGGGAAACATCGTGTGAAAACTATGATGAAATTGAAATGGGGGGTGGGTGTCGCGTGGGAAAGCAAGGAATGCCAACTTACGCATGACCTCGGCATTAGTGCCGCTGATCTTGACACCCGCGTACAGGCAGGCTGTGCAGAATTGTTAGCAAAAATAGTTTTTCACAAACGAGCAAAACCAAAACACACGCCAATTGTTGACAACAGAACACCGCATGGGCAACCCAACGTGTTGGGAAACCGAGCAGGTCGAGCATTGCGGCTTGCGGAAAGACTGTCGTGAAAACAGGATCGCGTGACCAATTGGAATAGTGGGCTGCTTGCTTACCCTTGTAGTGGGCCTCGACGATATCACGCTGGACAACCTTGCCCGAGCCGACACCGCAGTAGTACGGGCCCTGGGGAGCAGGGAAACCGTTCGTGGGCCAGCCGTACGGACGGTCGGAGCTGTCGAGCAGGGTGTACTCCTGCTCAAGGCCGAACCAGGGCTCATGGGCGGCATGGGCCTCCATGAGCTTGGCGCACTCGTGACGGTAGTTGAACTTGTTAGGCGTGCCGTCGGAGTTCCAGCACTCGGCCAGGACGAGGATGTTGGGAGACAGGAGGAAGGGGGACGGGAAGACGGCGACGGGCTTCAGGTAGACGTCGGAGTTGTCACCGGGGGCCTGGCCGGTCGAGGAGCCGTCAAAGTTCCATATCGGGAGCTCGTCGACAGTGTAGTCCTTCTCCTTCAGGGTCTATTGATCAGGGCGCAAAGGGCGGTTAGCAAAGGCGGGCCAGATAGGACGGTCAGGACAGAGAGCGTGGGGCGGCCAAACGGCCCAACAAAGCGAATAAAAAAAGAGTCATAAAACAGCGGGTAGGGGAGCAAAAAGCAACTTACCCGGGCCTTGGAGCGAGTGTTGCCCTCGGCATCGATCCAGATGTACTCAGCAATAATGCTGCCCTTCTGGTCGAGCTTCAGGTATTTTTGCAGCTGTGATGGGAGTTAGCAAGAGCTGCCAGGTTTGTGAGGCTTGTAAGTGGGTTCGCTTTTCGATTCGGGGATCAAACGTACAACTGCAACGTTGGAGGTAAGTTGTTCTGAAGACTATATGCGGGAATATGTTGTTAGCAAACCGTGCCGTTGTCTTGGAAACAGCCTCTGCGCCATCCTCTCGCATGATGCTGCTTTCGCCAAACTCTTGGTCTCTTCATTGCTGTCCGTCGCCTGTCCAAAACAAATCGGCGGCCAGCGCATGACGAATGACGAGAATTGGCGGTTCCTGAAACAGTAACCAATGGCAATGAGGAGGGGAAGGCGGTGTTGGAGACAGCCTTACCATATTTGCGGTTGTGTGTGGGAAAGGTTGTGAATGGGGAGGAGAAACAGAAAAGAGGAAAAGAAGAAAAAGAGAGGACGAAGGAAGAAAGTGACGAGAGGAAGAGGTTATATGTTGTAGAAGACTTAAAAAATAGCACAATGGCTTCTTTATGTGTGGAAAAGGAGAAACAAGTTGGGAAAATGTAAGGAAAGAGCCAAAAGAAAACTGTTACTGGCGGGGTTCCGGGGAGCGGCGAGGCAGGGTTCTTTTATCTGTAGCGCTCTTTCCTAGCGACGGCGCTGTATCGGCTTGTGAACGAGCAAGTGGAATCGCAAAAAACTGGGTCCACCTAGGTCACTATTTTCGAGGCGTGGGAAATAAGTCAGGGAGTGGGGAGCCTAAAGGAAACGAGATAGTTTGTCTTTTAGGGGGTGTGGGCATCCTGCTAGGAGCCAGGGAACAGAAGAAGAATGCCCCCCCAAAAAACGAAGAAATGAAAGATACTTACAAGTGAGTACTTTTCGTCGTGATGTGTGTACTGTGCTTAGTGGGTGTGGGTGGCAGTTGCCCAAACCGGACCCTTTGATAAAAAGTATGAAAATGAAAAGAGGCAAGAGTGACTGACCCCCAGACTCATCTGGGAGGGGAGGGGGGGGGGGGGGGGGGACGAGGAAGTGACACCTTCCTGGGGTAAGATAGAGAAGATAAGGATGAAGCATTTGATGTGGTTTTTATTACCGAAAAAAAGGTAACAGAAACGTCACGTTGGAAGGTCAAGGGCCAGAGTTTCTGCGGTGAGTCCTTATTACAGCATACGTAATGTCTTGCAAAGACAATAAGGGCAACTGCAGGGGGCCTCTTTCCCGAAATGGTGTGTGGACTTCTCGCTGAGCATGCCACTCTCACTCTGATAGATGGGAAACTGCGACCCAGAGCCGCTCGCAACGCAAGTGCCTTGCGCACGTATCTTTCAATGCGCCGGAAGCCACGATAGTTCCTTCTGCTTTTGCTTTGTTTCGTGGATGCGGCGTCATTATCATGGTCACGCCTTCCCCAAGAGGCGGTTGGAAAATACGAGTCGTAGCGAGTAATACATTGTCCCTCGTGTACTCCGAGTCCTGGTAAGAAAAGATACGTTGGAGTGGTGGCGGCTTTTTCGGTGGGGGCGACGCCAGGGAATAAAGCCTGAAAGACAGGGCCCAGACAAGGGAACAGGAATGGGAATGGGACGAGAAGTGATGTTGGAATTGTCTGGGCAAGGAACACTGGGCGAGGTACATGGACTTGTGGTACCTTGCCGAGTGCAGGTGTGACCATATGCTATCTCGCCCGCAGGCGCAAATTCGAGGCGTTTTGCAGGCGCAACCGGTTTGTCGACAAGCTTGGAGAGAAGAAGGACGAAGGAACAAGGAATACCACGTTTGGAAGTACCCATTCGGGCAGTGTCGCGCGCTACGGACCCGCTAGCGCGCCAACAAAGGATGACTAGAGCCAATGACAGGACCGCTCGATATCGAAAGGCGAAAGAAAAATGGAAAGGCAAACAGAAAGGTTGGGGAAGCAACGACTCACGACACGACCGGCACATAATCGGATCACATCGAACTTTGATGCTCGTCAAAGCGCAAAGGCCTGATGGTCTGGACATTCGTTTTTGGGGGTGGCGGTTTGCGTGTTCCTGTGACAAGAAGGCCCAGCTGCGGCATTTTGGATGTTATATACAGAACATAAGGGAAACACAAGATTATGAGGGACATGTGGCACAATGAGATTAGCAGCCAAAACGATAAAATAAAAAATAAACACACGGGAAAAGAACGTGAAATAACCGAATCGAGGGGCAGCTGCAGCAGCACAGATAGGAGAAGTACCCGACATGCCTCACACTCGCATCTCTTATCTGTTTATTATCACGAGGAGGGACAGACTTGGTGGCCGCACAAGCTTTCCGCGCCGACGATATTGCAACGACGTGGGGTTCGCCTTGCATTTGTGTATGATCTGGCGCGCTTCTCCTTCCCCTGGTGCGATCATTCGCGGAGGGTGCAACCAACTGTCGAGCTCCCTGTCTGTCTCCCTCTCTCTCTTCTCACGAGGACATCCACTCAAGTGCTCCATTACAGACAGCATGGCTCCATATTCCATCCAGGAACAACTCCACGCGGACTAGCAAGTCGGTCATCCGTTTCGCGGATATCCACATCAGCAGCCAACAAGCCAACCTATCCCAAACGATATATTTCCCGCATGGCGCAGACTGACAAGGAGCACAAGCTCGAGCGAGTCAGAGGAGAGCGAAAGTGACAAACGGGGTTTAATTCCCTCGCGCCTGAGAGAGCAGTAACGACCCAAACAGATATGGGTAATCTTGGAGCTGAGCAGTTATGGAGTTGAGTAGCAGGAAGAACACCTTCCCCGGTGGCCATGCGCCCTTAATGGCAATTCTATTTTGAATGCTGCACCCATGTTGCTTCATGTGGCTCCAATATTGGTCGAACCCACCCCCATTTCTCTGACCTGCATATCAGACTGCTTTGTTGATCACGGCACCGGCAAGCCCCTGGCTTTTGAGGCAATAAGGACCCAAGAACAAAAAAAGCGCGTCAAGTGAGCATCACAAGATGACAATGATACAAGGGAGAGAGGCAGTTGAGTCATCTTCGGGGGAGCACGCGACAGTGGTGACTTTTACAGAATATCAACGGACCAAAAAGACACGCAAGGCCAGAGGGTCACAAAAAGGTAAAGCGATCGAGTAAACAGTACTGGGCTCACGCACGAATCACAGCGTCGCTCGATTAGAGGTATTTTTGGCTGTTCAGCCTTCCACACGCCCCTCCATCCTTTTTGGGGGGATTTTTTTGCTTTTTTTTTATTTGCTTTACATGTCTTATATCTGTACCCCTCAAAGGGTCTCGTGTACTTCCATTGCGTTGGGCACACATTTACCTGATATTCTTCCCAACGTTTCACAAGGATGCTGTCTTTTACTTTTTTCTCTTTCTTCTCATTTTTTATTTTGTGTTTAGTTTCATTTTCAAAGAAAACATATTTAAGGACGTACATTTATCTCTTGTCTGGGGATTGCCTGAGGTTCTCCCACTTTCCACCTTTGCCCCGTCACCAAATAGGATCTCCAGATCTGCTTTCTTGTCAAGTAACCATTTCACAAAGCCATTACCTTATTGCTCAGAGTGGCGGTCGCCTATCGATTTGGGATGAGAACTAGCACAGGGCCAGGAAAGGCCCCAAGTGTCGGAATGCCCCCTGTGATTTTGGAATTTTCGTTGTCCCATTTCCCCTGCTAGCCTTGGGCTCGTCTGGCCGGCCGGCGCCCATCGCTTGTTACGGCTGTCCAGACGGGAGCGAAGTGCCTTTTTTCGAGGTTAGAAGGTCTGGCTGTGCGATACATCGCCGCTTTGTTGCGTGTTAGTGCCGCATACGATCCAGCCAATCAGAGCGTTTCGCCAGTTTCTTATCAATGCCCTGTGATTGGTGGGTTACTCATTGCCACACGACCTGTTACCTAAAGGCCGCCGAGGCGGAGCGCAAGCCAAGCCGGGCGGAGGACGCAGCGTGCGCACAAAGAAACACAGCAGAAAGACCATGAGAGCACACAGAACACGAACAAATGGAAGAGCGGAAGACCTAAATCGGTGACCAGTCCGCCGCCACTGCTCACTGTCGCCGCTGCCCAGAGGCTTGGTATACGCTGTGGCCGGGGCGCGATGGGAAGGAGCCACCGTGTGACATGCGGGACAGCCATTCGATCTGACGACATGACATGCCTACACTTACAGGGCGTTGTATCTTACAGTGCACAGGCCACAACCGCAGCCAGCCATTCACAGGCCTCGCCTTCCGCCCTGTTCACCTTGGACCCGGCTATTTCCCATTACCCGGGGAAGGCGCATGACGATTTGCCACTGCCCAAAAGAGCCCGGGCAGCCCCAATTGGCAAACACCGCCTCGCCCAGTTTAGAAACCAGAAAACAGAATGGACGCCACGATAGGCCTGTCCGTCAGGGATACATCGAGGCAACCTGCGAATACGGTTCTGGCCGCCGCCCACACGAGGCCCGAGGCGAGCTTTGTTCTAAACGTATGTCGTAATTCAGAGAACGTCGTACATTACAGATGTTTACAAAGGCTGCACAAACCTGTCGGATACCATTTTGCAAAATCGGTCGGCTGAATCCCGAAGAATCATAATTTTCTTTTTTGACCCGATTTGGATTCTTTCCCCTTTCCGCTTTCCGAGTGCCGTCTGGGTTCGTCCGTCAGTTTCATCAACTTATCAATTTATCGATTTTTTTTGTATTTTAAATTGCCCTCTCGTTGATTCGGTGTTTCGTCTCCGCTGTCACCGAAATCCCGTCTCCGACAAAGGCTACTTGGGAATTGCAGTATTAACTTCGTCAGGTCTTTCTTTGCCTTGCCGTCTCATTCTGCTTCAAGTTTCCCCGGCCCTCTATGTCCGCAGGCTTCTTGTTGCTCTTCCGTGGGTCCTGTCTCGCGCACGTCAGTCAGGGCCATCAGTAGTCTCCATTACCGTTCCTTGCATCCTTTCACGGGGTTCTTTTCTTTTACGTACTCACGCGGTAATGCTCACAGAACGCCAGGCCTTTCATGACATAGTGACGCGCAAAGGCAAAAATAAGCGTCAAATAATTAAAGGGCGGTCGACAACGCCTGGAACCAGAGAAATCAAAGTACGTCAGCGAAATCAAGGAAATCGTTACCAGTCTCACCCAGTCAGATTCTGCCGTTTCGTTTGTCCCGACCAACCGCCTTCAACCAACCAGTTAGCTGCGTTTCTCTGCCTTGCCCTTGCCCTTGCCCGAGGCTCATGGGATCGGGCCCATTTTCTCTGCGTTTCGCCGTACATCTTAACTGTTTGTTTTCAGGACAATACAAGACATGGGGAAAAAAAAGAGATCTGGGAAGTTGACATGGGCAACCCTTGATTTCGCTGGACAGAGTTGCAAATCGACTGGACCGACGTTAATATTTTCTTATTCTCGTATGTTTTTTCTGCAATACTACTGGCACACGACCTTGCGCTCCAGCCTGCAAGGGCGGGCATCTCTCACCGCAGGGCTGGGATTGACATGGTGCTGGTAGCTTTTCCCGCACATGCTTTTCTCCAGACTTGGAGTTTGGGTGACTTGGGGACTTCTTTGTCCGGCCGCCAGTTTCTCAATTGGCATGCTCCGGGAATCGCCCGCTCCATCTTCTAGCTCGCTTTTCCCCTGCAAATACACATTAGATAGACCCCAAAGACCGATGCCGCTTCCTTTTGGCTCGGTCTTTGGCTTTTCTGGCCACCCACTAACATTTTGCTGGTCCGCTTTGTCTGTTCCGCTCAAAGCGGCAATAGGGTTCGTGCTGGTGCCTGTGCAATTTTGTGCTCGTAAATAATGTTTCTTCACCACAGAGGCCGAGACTGACGTTGTCATGCTGCCGTGTGTGAAGAAAGGGAGAGTGAACCAAGGCTGCAGGAAATACCGAAGTGATTACGTCGCAGTATGTTCTAAACGGGCATGTGCACCCCATGTGACACTTTGTGTCTTGACAAGGCAATTGCGATGGGATGAAATGATGTGCGTCACGTGTCAGAGATCCAAAAATCCAGGAACGGGTTTTCAGGTACGACTGCGACATGAGACATACAGAGAGGCATCACTGCCCGAACCACCAAATACAATATACTACATGATTTCCGCCGTTTAGCAGTCAAAGTGGCCCTTCATGCAATTACCCGAGACCAATTTCCAGTTTACCGCCGTATCCCTCCACGTCCCGGTTGTCGCCGACGGCATACTCCGTAGCATCAGGCTGGCTCGGCTGGGCATTGGCGGTCCCAGAGGCTTAAGAGCCTCGTTTGTCCGCTGTGTCCAGTGTCTAATTACTCCCTCTCTCACATGCAACTGGCTACTAGTGAACGTCGATGTGCTGTGCATCTCTTGCGTCGCATCTTGCGCCATTGCCCCTCTATGCGCTTGTGCCCGCATTTTGACCCTGTCGCTCTTGCCTCGCCGCTGTCTCTCTGCGTGTGCGTCTTTGGCCGTCGGCGCCTTCCTGCTTCAAAGCAGGCCCAGTATGCTGCGAGTTGCAATACGGGCAAGTGCCTTTCTCGATTCCAAAGGCAAGAGCAAGGAGTATGTGGGATACGGATACGATGTAATTAATACACGGGGCACGGAAGGACGTCGCTCGCAGTGGCAGGCACCCCACAATTTTCCCCATTGCGCCTGCCCAGGCCATGCTTCTCCAGGCGTATGCGGCAGGTGTCGCCGCTTTTGTTGCGTGCCTTCCCTGTTTCAACGCCTACCTGCCCCAACTAGACCGCGTCTAATTAAGCATCTGGCGTCTCTTTCCCGCACTCCATGGCTGCTGTGTCTCTCGTAGTTTCCCCAGACTTCCGTGATACTCTTTTACTCAAACTTTATTGCTCCGCATCCAAACCTTCGTCCTCCTACTGCATCTCCATCCGCCCATCTCGCCCATCGCCCCCGTCCAGCCCACACGCCGCCTACAATTGGGAACGGAGAGCGCCCAATCCTACACGAGCTGCCCTCGAAGCCTGTGAAACGGGCGAAACCGCCGCCAGCCCCTGTTTCTCACATCCCGCAACCGCAGCCACAATTGGCATTTCTTTCGTCTCTTCTTTCTATCAGTGGCCTTCTTCGACCTCATTCACCTATCGACGACGCATCGCGATTGTATACCTTATAGCTGCCACTTTCAGCACCCGTTTTGACTCCTCCTAACGCGTCCCCTCTTTCGCCGGGTCCTTCCCCAGAACTGAGACCCACGCCGGCCTTATCGGTGGGTGAAACCCCACCTATCGGCTCGTCACAGCCAGGAACTCTGGCTACACTCTCCTGCAGGGGAAGAGTACAAGCCCTGTCGTGTCGTTGTTGAACAGACGCGCCCGCCAAAAACAAGCATCGTGTTATTTTCTTCTTCTTTCTTTTCCGGCCTCCAGGCCGCCCCCCGCCGTCTACCGCCGCTCGACCGCCGGCGGCCGCAATGGCGATGGCCGCGCTCCACCCCAGCCAGCCGATCCACACGCCGACACCAAAGTCGCCAGACGATGGGACATCCTCCTCTTCCCCGAATGGCTTCACGGGCCACGGCTCAGGACTCCACGCCCTGCATGACGTTACAGTCGCCGCGCAGGCCGCGCAGGCCGCACAAGCTGCACAAGCTGCACCAGCCGCTCAGACAGTTCAAACTGCCCAGGCCAGCAACAACGGCCTTTCAGATAGCACAGCTTCGCCCACGGCTGCGCCGGGACCGACTTCCTCATCATCAATACCACCGTCACAACATGCGGGGGCGGGAGACCCGAGGCAAGACCATACGGCTTCCGACGAGCCAATGGATGTCACGCAGGCCAGCGACACGTTTCCCAAGAACTTGCGGGTTGACGACTTTGCGCGCATCCGTACATTAGGAACAGGTATGCTCAGGATGTGCATATATATATATATATATATATATATATATTGTCCACTTATGTATATGTCACAAAAGGGTGTGGGTGCACGAGACAGGAAAGCAGAGACTGACATCCGGGGCTTGCGACAGGCACATTCGCACGCGTCGTCCTTGTCCGTCGACAACGGCCACGAAACGAAGAAGAGGCGCACCAGGTTTTCGCTCTCAAGATCCTGCGCAAGGCCGCCGTCATCAAGCTCAAGCAGATCGACCATGTCCGCCACGAGCGCCAGATCCTCCAGGACGTCTCGGGCCACCCATTTATCACCAACATGCTGGCATCCTTTTCCGACCATGACTTTTTGTACCTCCTCCTTGACTACGTCCCCGGTGGCGAGCTGTTTAGTTACCTACGCAAGTTCCGGCGCTTCGACGAGCCCACGGCCCAATTTTATGCCGCTGAAATCGTCCTCGTTCTCGAGTATCTGCACGAGCAGCAAGACGGCGTTGCGTACCGAGACCTCAAGCCCGAGAACCTGCTGCTTGACGCCCGGGGCCATGTCAAGCTGGTCGACTTTGGGTTTGCCAAGCGGCTGGGCCGCGACGGGGCCGGTGGTGCTGTCGAGACGTATACGCTCTGCGGTACTCCCGAGTATATCGCGCCCGAGGTGATCCAGAATATGGGCCATACGACCGCCGTCGACTGGTGGGCCCTCGGGATCCTCATCTACGAGTTTCTGACGGGCTATCCTCCGTTTTGGCACCAGAACCCACTCGAGATCTATCGACAGTATGTTGTCCGCTATCCTTTTAACCCTGCACTAGCGTCGCCATACTAACTCTGTGCAGAATCCTAGAGAAGCCCGTCGTCTTCCCACAAGACCCGTCCATCTCGCCAGCCGCTCAAGACCTCGTTCAACAGCTCTGCACGGTCGACCGCTCACGCCGACTGGGTAACATCAGTGGCGGAGCGGCCAAGGTCAAGTCACATCCCTTCTTTGCCGGCGTCGACTGGAACGCTCTGTACGAGCGGCGCGGCCAGGGCCCCATTGTGCCGCCCGTGCGGTACACGGGTGATGCGCAGTGCTTTGATATCTACCCGGAGAACGATGTGGACTTTGAACAGTACACGCCGGAGCTGGCTGAGCAGTACGACCGGTTCTTTGCTAATTTCTAGGCCGCTCACAATGTGCCAGCCTCTTTATGACCTAGTTTGCTTTATTCAAGCCCGCGGCGGCCTTTTTTTGCCCTTTACAACCTATGGCGCTACACCCTTTCTCTCCCCTGTTTACGATATTTTCTTTTGCTCATTTTCCCACCTTCATGAGTGACATGATCTTATTTCTTCATCATTACCCATTATCGTTTTTCTAATATCTCTTACCCTTACATATAAACCGAACCGACTCTACTACTTCTCGGCAGCCTTGTCGGATCGACTCACCTAACGTTCGCCCTTATTATGTTTTGTTTTCCTGTTTCATTGCTACTACGGCTTGGTATCTCATGAAGGCAACGGGATACTTGGATTCTCACCGTTCAGGTCGTTTGGATACATTTTTGGTCTTCGTTTTGGTTTCGTATATGACTACGTTATGGCTCTTGTCCAACGGTTGTTACCTTTGAGCTTTCTCTCTCAACGGGGATCGCCGTCCCAAGGTTACAGTTTTACCCCAGGCTAGCTATTAACGTTTGTAATGACATTTATTCAACGACCAGTATGACGTTGTGATAACCGTGTCCGGGACTACGTACGTCGATTGGTGGCCAAAGACGTGACTTCCGACTAGATTTATCAGCAATACTACCCTGTATTTTTCGAATAAATTGGAACAAAAAACCTTCATCTACTTAAATTACTGGAGTTTAAATCATTTTATTCTATTTATTTATTTTTGTTATTTTTCTTTGTCTTTCTTGATAACGTGAAATGTGGTTATGTCTGTACCAATGCCTATCGAGCAAAAGCAATTAGTAAAAGAGCATAAAATCAACAAAACGAATATGCTCTGGCATCCTTCCGCAAAACAGGTAAAGCGACGAGGAGAGTATATTATAACATGAAAACATAGACGGTAAAAGAGCCCGCCTGGCACTTAAAACATCATAAAACAGACAGAACTGCCCAACATGTGAGCGTTATATATGATCGTGAAGAAACAGACAAGTAAAAACACACCGCATGCTGCCCCGCAAGGAAAAAAAGAACACTATATATAAAAGGCCCGGCATAAGGACATGCTCCGCTAAACCATTACTGTCTCTCAAGCCTCTCAATAACCATGTCTTATAACCAGCCCACCCACACCCAGTAGAGACCCACGACGACTACAAGCGTCGTAACCATTACCGCAGCGCCGGCCCGGGTGTTGAACAACAGCATACCTCCCCCGGCGACGCGCTCTCGGTTACGGGCACGAGCACGGCGGGCCCAGGCGTCAATGTCAATGGCCACGGGAAGGCGGACACGTGGGTCGACCAGTTCGCTCTCTGGCTCGCCGTCGGAGACTGCCACGTCTTCCTCAGGGTGCCCTTGAGGCTTGCCGAGTAGGGGGACCTGAGCGCGGAAGTACACGGCCTGATGGTCACTGGTGCGCATGAGCGGTAGCGGCTTGTAGGAAGTGACCTTGACTTCCGGGGTGGCTGCAGTGTCGGGGTCAGCTTGCGCCTTTATCCATACAGGCACGTCCAGATACAGGACGCGGTCGCACCAGCTGGGCCAGCGGTGCGTTGCGTATTTCCACGGGATCGGTGGAGCGGAATTTGGAGACCCCGACTCTGCATGCTCGCGGATTTCGGCGCTGTTGTCGGGAACTGCGCCGCCGGCAATGTCGTCATCACTGAGAATGTCGTACTTGTACGTTGGTGGGAAGGCGATTGGCGCCTCGCTCATCCCGTGCAATGTACGCCCAGCGAGCCGCTCCTCGGTCAGCTGGTCTCGCTCAAGGAACTGTGACCACGTGCTTGCGGTGGGGAACTCAGCATCAGCGGAAGGCCGCTTGTCGCCAATGCGGTAGTTGAGGTCGCCGGCAACAAAAAGTAGGCTATCGGGCCGGAAAATGGAGAGGTCGTGCAGCTGGCGGCGGAGATCCACTTCGTGCTGTTGCTCACCCAGCAGGAGCCAGGCATCGTCACCAGCAGCGTCTGCCGCAGCTGCCTCAGCTTCCTCCTCGGCGGAGCGTGGGGTACTTGCGGCTTCATCGTGGATCCGGCCCTGGCGGCCACGGCCGAGCGCGGCGGCGGCCTCGCGTGACGGGACGTCGGCAAGCACGTCGTTTGGGTTGCCAAAGGTCAGCCCGGCAACAATGCTGCGCCAGTTGGCATTGCGCCGCTGGACATTCCACTCCATTGCTGCCAGATGTGTAGCAACAAACGTGAGCTCGCTGGGTGACGAGGCGACGGAATCGTCGCTGTCCTTCTTTTCGTAAGCTATCCTCAGGCCAACCGCGCCCTTGTTGCCCAAATCGGCTACACCAAAGCCGCAGTGTGCGACCTGGACGTTGCTGATGGCTGACGGATCACGGGCGTACATCAGAATGGCGGTCATGCCAACATGCGCCTGGTGAATGAAATGGTATGGCTTCTTGGGGCCTTTTGATGCTCGAGTCTCGCCCCCATTGTGATCGTCGCCTTCGCCGTCGTTGCTGAATTCGTAGCCCTCTATTTGTGTAGCGGCCTGGGTCAGCGCGTCGCCGAACCGCAGGAGGAAGGGGTTGAGAAAGTATGAGCCGGCAAAGGCATGGCCAAGAGGTGCCACTTCCTGTAGAGAGCTGCAAGGTAAACAAACGGTTAATTACGTGTTACGTGCAATGCGAGCCATTGGGCCACTGCGAACTCCCAAAGCGACTCACAAGACGACCAGGTCTGGCAGCGAGGACGTGTTTGACGCCGCACTATGGTCGGACAACGCACGCTGCAGGTGCCCTGCGAAGTCGGCAACATTGATGGGCGCTTTTGCACAGTTGAACGTGAGCAGCAGCAGATCCAGTGTTGGAAAAGAGACCATGTTGTCAGTGTTGCGCCAGGCTCGGGCCATTATCGGTGGCAGAGTCGGGCAATGGAGGTGACGAGGAGGAATGAAGCAAACAGGTGCACGAAAGGGAGGCTGAACAAGGCGGGATGGGCGTGCCGCGTTCGCAGGTGTTTCATCAACCCTTTCTCGTGTCGCTTCGCTGCCTTCCTGGGCTCGGCGAGGTGGTGCTCTCTATGCTGGATGTCTTTCTTTTTCGTTTTCGTTGTTCCGTCGTTCTTTGGGCTTATGAGCTAACATTGCCAGGTCACGATTTCTCATTCAATGGGCCCTGTTGTTGCTGTGGAAGTTTGGAGCTCAGCTTCCCCCGCCAAGTTCGGCTCCCACCTAACTTCGTAGGGCCAGACCTATGGGTCCTGGGCTGGAATTGAACAAAGGTGGGCGCCTATTATATGTGGGGCACTGCGGAGCTAGACAGCGATGAATGATGGGGCTGAGGTTGGTTGCGCGAGCCAAGCGAAAGGGCGGAGGAAGAATCAGGGGATTTTGCAAAACACATGATGTGCGGCGTTGCCTGTTTTTGTACGATGCCCAGGCTTGCCTCTTTCCATTTTTTGCGTCTTATTATTGCCTCGCTCTTGCTGTTTCTTGTCCGAAGCATGCCGGGCACCATGTGCGCCTTCCGTTTCCTACCACGTGCCGCTTTTTTTTGGCAGCTGCTCAATCCTGTTGGCTCTAGCGCTGCCTGGCACACATCATGTCGTGGCTCACAGCAGAAAGAACGAACGTCTAGACTTGCTCAGCCGACAATAAAATCACGATCCGGTCAAGAGACGGCAGGAACGACCAGAGGATGTCCAACGGCTCCTGCACAATACCCCATAACTACACGGTGATACACGACAACTCAAAGACGTACATTTTGACGTCCATAAGCAGGATAGAACATTGTAAGAAATGAAGTGAATTATTGCTTTGATACTAAGATACTATGCGAGGGAGTGGATTCGGCACCAGCAAGTGCATTGCCTAGAATACTGTGAACCTGTTCCACTCGCCACGGCCAAGAGATGCAGCACAATAACCACAACCTCCTGCGTGGGTAGACACTCCCCTTAGATCAGTAAACCCCATTCTCGTTTTCTGCACGCCGGCCGACGACCTTCCCACATTAAGCCACAAGGTGACGACTGCCTAGGTTGATCCTCGCGCACGTCGTTTGATAATACAAAAGAGTACCTTGGACAAGACCTATCGCCACCTTGTGTCCCAACCTCCCCTTCCTCCCAGGTCGCTGCCGCCGAACACCTTGTCTAAAATCTTAAATTCCTTGCAATTTGAATCATCCGCACGCCGCAGTCTTGTAAAAAGTTCCCCTCGTCCCCATGATAAAAGCTATTACCTCCCCACAAGCGGACTGGAAAGCGACATGCCAAGCAAAGAAGCAGTATAAAAGGAAAGTGAAAGCAAAAACAGAACTCGTAACCCATGATAACAGTGCGAAATGAGAGACAGCGACAAACATGTAAGGAAAAGGAAAAAAGGAAAAGGAAAAAAAGGAAGTAAAACAGAAAGCAGAGAGAGAAAGAAATTAGGCATCAAAGTGTGGGGAGGTGACAAACATAACATGATGGGAAAGAGAGGAAAAGTGGTGAATGGGGAAAGGGGTAGTGCAAATCATGGTTTTTGGCTGGTAGTTCTTCAACACAATGATCGACGGGGAAAAAGGAACTCTGACATGGAACCGCCTCGCGGCAAGGAATGGTGATGCTCAAAGACAGTGCTTATCTCCTCTTCATCCGAGTAGTCGTCTTCCTGCGATAATGGGCTGAACCGAATATCACCTGTCCCCGTCGGAAATGACCACGACTTGATATTGCCGAGCACTCATTTTTGTTCAAAAAAAAGGTTCGACACAAACAAAACGTAGCAGTGGGAAAGGAGACAAGACGGCAGCTATCTGTAGAAAATCGCAAGTGTGCAGTACCCGAGTGTTGACAACAGGTGGGACTTTTGTCGAACACGATTTGGGCGAGAAATTTGTTTTGTCGTTGCCGTGCAATACAAATGCGGTAGAGGTGACGGAGAAGGCGACAGCGCGATGGGTGAAGGTGATCTCGAGCAGAGGATTGGACGAAGCTCGCTCGAATGATGCTTGGCACTCCCCCCCCCCCTCCCGTGGTAGTGAGCAGCGCGTGCTTTGCCAACTGAAGAAGCCCTAACACATACCACAGGCACCGGCACTGGTATCGATAAACCAAATATTGTCCCAGACATAAAAAACGTCTTGGAAGCCAAACACAGAAATAAGAAAATGACGGGGCAAAAGACATAAACAAGCTGCGACAGGGTTGGGTGAAGGGGATGGCGGCAACCAACTGAGATGGTTAAAAGGACCAAATGTCCTATGCCGAAATTTGTTTTGAAGTGGAGTGTTTGATCACATAGCAAGGCCCTTGGTCCGCCCCATTCGACGGTCACCAAAGGCCAACCTAATCACAATACCACTCATCACTGAGCCCCGTAGCCCTGGCCGTAGAGACCACCCTGGACACCACCCTGCTGGCCGCGGGAAGATGAGCGTAGCCTAATAGAGCAATGCATGGTTAGCAAAAACGGCTCCCAGAAAGCCCCATGAAAATACGGCCAGAAACTCCGTATAAAAACCATGTTCAGTGGCCGTAGAACGGCAGGGTATCACCCCTAGCCCCGCTACCTCCCAAAAGATCTTGACAAGGCAGAAACAAGGGAAAGAAAGTAGGATCCCTTACAAGGCATATTGGTTGCGTTGGTCTTGGTGGGCGCAACTCACATCCGGTCACCAGGGCCGGTACCGCGGCTGGCATCATGAGTATCGACGCCAGCAGCACCCATCATCTTGGCGTTGCGAGGACGACCGCCCGAGACCATCTGGGCGCTCTGGCCAGGCTTAATGGCACCGGCTGCAGTCTGCTGGCCAGTGGCAGCGTCGGTACGCTGCTGCTTGTCGTCAGCAGCACCGGCAGCCTGGGCAATGGCCTGAGCGTTCTTCTGGTACTTGTACACAGTCCAGTCGAAGACATAGTCGTACTGGAAGCCCTCGCGGACAAACAGGTCGCGGAAGATCTTCCGCAGGTAACTGTAGTCGGGCTTGTCGTCGAAGCGGAGCGAGCGTGTGTAGTTCAGGTAGATGGCGAATTCGTTGGGGAAACCGCGGCAAAGCACCTCCGTAGGGGTGGTCATCTTCTTCTCCATAATTCTGTCGTACTTCTGCTTCTTAGTAGCAGCCTTCAGGCCCTGCCAGGGCAGAGAACCCCGACAGAAGTAAAGCATCACGTATCCCAAACTCTCCATGTCGTCGCGGCGGGACTGCTCGACACCGAGATGGGTGTTAATCGAGGCATAGCGTGCCGTGCCGGTCAGGTTCTTGTTCTCACGGTAAGGGATGTGGAAGTGAGTCTTGGGATCGCGGTACTTCTTGGCTAAACCAAAGTCAATAACATTGACTTGATTGCCACGCTTGCCAATGCCCATGAGGAAGTTGTCGGGCTTGATGTCACGATGGATGAACGACTTGGCGTGGATGTATTCGATGCGGGAGATAAGCTGGTCGGCCAGAAGCAGGACCGTCTTTAGCGAGAACTTGCGGTTACAGAAGTTGAAGAGGTCCTCCAGACTGGGACCGAGCAGATCGAGAACCATAGCATTGTAGTCACACTCAGTGCCGAACCAACGGACAAAGGGGATACCGACGCCGCCAGCCAGTGACTTGTAGACGCGAGCCTCGTACTCCAACTGGGGGTGCTTGGCCTTGACGCTCTCCAACTTGATGGCGATTTCCTCGCCGGAAATGATGTTCGTGCCCAGGTAGATATCACCGAATGAGCCCGAGCCGATCTTGCGGCCAATGCGGTACTTGTTACCGACGCGAAGATCCTGTGAAGAGGACGAGGACGCGGTTAGTTCCATGGCCGAGCGGCTGAAATGCAGTCGGTGGGATGAGGAGACGGAGACGCTTACCATGGTCGTCATCTTTGCGAGTGATCCTCGAGCAGGCGAGGTCGTTATGGTTGTGTAGGTTTGTTAAGATCAAAATATATGCTTCGGTGCTAATGGAGAAGGAAGTTTGTTAGTTGATGAAATGGTTTTCTTGAGACGGTGCTTTTTGGGCTGGATTTTAGGGCCACATCAACGAGGCAACGAGGCAGACTCCGCTGACCAATATTGGGAGACCAAAGCTAGACACAAATACAAGAAAGGGGAAACAACCAGGTCGGAGAGTAATCAAGGGGAGAGGAGAAGACAAAAAGAGGTGCAATAAATGACAAGCGAGTATATAGGTGGTGGTGCTTATTGTCGGGCAAGCATGATGTGCGTAAACGATGATGACACAACAGTAGTGGCACAAGACAAACGAAGGGCGTGGAACTGCGGAGCAGGCAGGATAAAGGCGCTCAAAACGAGGGCGGAGAGTGTTTGGGGACTCGGCGGCTCATAAAAATCGGAAAAGAACGGCGATGGTTGTTATTACGGCGAGGACAGCTCCGTGAGGAGCCTCCCTGGACCGACAAGAACAATCGAGTGCTTTAGGAGACGAGAATGCCTCGAGAGTCGAAGCGGCGGTGAAGCGAGATGGCCATGGATGTCGGAAAAAGGGCAGGACAAAGAAGAGCGTGACTCGAAAAAACACAACGCAAAACCACAGACTGTCCCTTGAGCAGCGACGAAAAGAGACACTTACATTTGAAGAATGGATTTTGGAAATGAATTCGTAGCATGCGGATCGTGGATCTTGTGCGGCGATGCAGCCCAACGGCGGTGGATTGAGGGTGTGAAGTTGAGAAGATGGGCGAAATGGAGAGGAAAAGGGAGAGAATCGGGAAAAGGGCGAGGAAGACGTGGGAAAAGAGGGTTTGTAAGGATGGGCTGGGTTGGGGGGTCAGAAAATCAGGTGCTAATTTTGGGCTTTGCTACCTGACACTGGCGGGTTTTAGCGTGCCTTGTGTTGGGATTTGACTGATCCTGTCACTGGCATTTGGTGGCCAGGCCGGGCGGGTAGTTCTTGGGCTACAGCGGGCTAGAACGAGGCAAAGAGAGGCAGGTGAGAGGCTGTGGGACGATAGTTTCGGGAAGGACGGTTATGGGGGGTCGGAGGGGAAGGGGCGTGCTCCGTAAGTGAGGAAAGAGCCTACGGCCAGTAGTGGTATGCCGCTAAAAAAGGAAACAATGAAGAGCAAATAGGCGGCCGACGGAGACAGCGACCCAAGAAAGCTGAGTGGTGTGGCAAGGCCAAGGCGAAAAAAAAGGCAAAAAGGGCTGGAAGTAATACGTCGTAGAGACAGTCAACCGGCAGGAGTCCCCCGACAGTAGGCAAAGAGCAAAGACCTGGGGCCAATGGCGGTCAACCGAGGCCTGGGCCAGAGCCTATACGGATCTACGTCCGCGCTCTCTCGCAAGATCCGACATATATCGTAGACTATTTTTGCCATTTTGCTCCGATCACAACGTTTCCTCCTCACTGTTTGTTCGGTGAGATTGGAAATGATAAGGTACGAGGCCGGCTCGCCGAGAGGACTCGAATCTCTATCCTAGCGTATTTTGGGTTTTTTTTATTTTTACGTCGAGTATATAAAACAAGGAAAGAAAGGACCTCGTCTGGAAGCTCCGGGAAGGAGACAAATGTGACGCTGATCAGTTGTGCTGTCACTGGAAGGAGGTGGTGGGTGGCCTGCTATCCTATCCGACAACACACGGCCAAACGAGAAAGGGGCCGTACGTAGAATGAGCAGGAGCGAGCGAGGCGCCCGGACCGTCGTTGGGCAGCCAGTAAAAGAAAGGCTCGCGTAGACTGGGGGTGCCCGCACAGAGGCCAAGATAGGGCGGGAAGAAAGGCAGAAAGGAACAGGCGAAACTTGTGTGGAATAATGGTCCAAGGCAAGGCCGTTTGGGTAGTGGCTGTTTAACTGGCAGGAGGTTATGGCGGCTAGACGCTGGCCGGGAGGCTAGCGTTAGCAGGGAAGGAGCGAGACAAATGGAAGATGTGGTGGGGCCAGGTCATGGCGTATGGCATGCTAAGACAAACACTGAACATTAAGATGGGCTCGCATGGTAGCTCAATATGAGGCTGGGACAGGGCGATGAGCTCAGACGCCTGCATCAAGCTGGTAAGATACTTTCACTTCAAAGAAGAAGAGAGGGAAGAGACAGGTCCCATCTGCCAAAGTGGGGAGTTGACTATTCTTTGCGAGCCCTTTTAGGCAGGAACAACTCCTGGCAGTCCCAAGCCAGCCCGCAACAGGAAATCTTCCCAAAACAGAAAGACCGGCCTGAGAAAGCTGGTCAGAGTACGGAGTATATGAAGAAACGAGCGAAAGCTTCACGGACAAGTCCTGCAATCCACTATGCCATCAGACGCAACACTGGTGGAGGGGGTGGCTGTTTTTCATTGCTGCGGAGGGAGGAAATTGAATGATAGGGTGGGTGCTTCAAAAGGCGCTGCTCGGAGCAAACGGCGCGGCTGAGAGAAGCTCCGCACTGTGCGATTCATGTACAAAATGCTTGTTAAATGACAGTGCAAGCTCACAATATGCGCACGGTATTACTGCCAGCAAAACCAGCGGGGCTTTTGAGACAGGGCGATCTGGGACAATCTTCGGGCAGCGCCCTCGGAAAACGGAGAGATGAAAGAAGTAAATCCTAGGAAGGTGTAAAGGGGGGACCAAAACGTGCTGGGAAAAGTACTGATAGAAACAGATGACAACCAAGCGAGAAGGCAGGCAGACGCATCAGGACCTGGCACGAGACCTCAACCATATCGAAGCGAGGGCGTCATCTGCTGCCAAGGCGGCAAGTCGGAGACTGACAGCTGCTAGTGAGTCCTGTGGGCAACTTGGACATTATACGATGGTACCACGCCTGTTTAGGGCACTGACGAAAGGGTGCCAACAAAGGATACGCTCTTTGTCTTTGAAAAGAAGCGTTCCACCGTGTCCGGTATCGACGGCATCCCTTGGTCTTTGGTTGGCTGGTATGCTTGCATGCAAAGTAGGGACAACAGAAATCGGGAAATGGGCAGCAACATATGACATATATTTGCATAATTGAAGGGCCCCGCTTCGACCTGGTTGGTGTCTGTAGAGGGGCTCTAGATATTTCGAAACGAGACGGTTATTGGTAGTCCATAAGGGAGGGAACAGTGGCAAGGAAGCGACGATAGTACGGACAAACGATAGGTCCAAGAGAAGTTGGGTAGAAGTTTGGGTGAGGCCAGCGCTACTCGCCTGGCAGGCTTATTTTGACTGTATTATTCACGTACCACGAATAAGCGTGTAGGACAGCGTCGCGCTTCCAGTGTTCAAACCCACGCGGATTAGTGGCCGGTCGAAAGTGTATCGAGCTACACAGCTATCGAGCCACCCGTAGGTTAGGCTGAGATGGATGCAGGCATGACGGTATTTGACACACCCAAGCTTAACTAAGGAGTGGCTCCACTAAAGCTTATGCTTTAGCAGTTCTTTTGGGCATTTGATCTAGAGCTTTGAACTCACCGGTATGCGCGCGGAGATGGATCCTGGTGTCTGCATGAAAGTGGCCCGTCAACAGAAAGAAAGCATTCCTGTCAGTAGATCTACGTATGTTGATTTCCTTTTCGGGAGAAAATATTAAAAGACAGCAAAAAAATTCGAAAAAGGATACAAAAACGACACATGTACGCGGAAATAATTTACGCAGATTTACCTCTGATGTCCCCCGGCTGCGAGAGCTCAGGAGAGGTACAAGCATCAACGACTACCCTGCGTTAGGACTCCTAGAAGAGGCTGTGTTGACATTAAAGACGGCCTGGCATGGCATTGACGTCAGGGCCCTTTGCAAGAGTTATGTCAATTCGGGTCCTCGTCGAATTCAATGCAAGCAATGTATCAAGCTCTTGCTCCCCCCTGGGACCAGATCGGGTAATTTTGGGTGAACATAGATATAGTCGGGATAAACTAGAGGATCTGCTTTATGTGTGCGGGCATTTCAGGATTGTTCATGCATACGCTGCTTGTATGTTTCAAGGGACATGCGACGATTGAATTTGCCAAGTACGACGCCCCACAGAATGTGTAGTAGCAAAAGACTTTGTTGCAGGCCGTTTCAAGACTCATGTTCTGGCTGACGTTCCCATATTAAGACGGAAAGGCTCCTCGAGTGCGACTGAAGATGTGGGATGAGAATGCTCCGAAGTCGATGACTGTGTTGCAAGCCCTGTGATAGGTTTATCTTTATTTTTACTTTTATTCACTTTCGTATTCAATTTTATATGGTCCGAATGCAATTCCTGGATTTGTTTTCGTATCTCTAGATTGCACAGATAGCGGCGATCGTCTTCTGTGCCATCACGACAGCTTAATGATATATACAAACACGCGTACTGTAAATCTCGAACTGGCAAACATTTATTGTCGTGCCTTTCAGTTATGTTGTCAGAGAGCGTAGATTGAGATGAAGTAGAGAGCATCTTGATGCCTGTCCACTGCGATACACCTGACGAGTATATGTCTAGCAGGAGCATACGGCTTCATAGGAACGTACTGTTGGCATGACTATTTCTCTTCGATAGCTAGCCTGTGGTTTGCTCGAATCGAATAAATGCAATCCTTTCAGTTGTCTTCACCCGAGAGAAGAAAACCATAGCGAGACAAAAAGAGAAACCTCTTGCGATATCGCTGATGATCGAGACAAATTATGTGCCCAACCATGAAAGCACCAGTGGCATGTCAACGGTCAGAGACTTCATATTGTGACAAATGACCGAATCGGGAGGTGTCACGGTTCTTGAGACAGCTTGTTGCTTCCTTTGACCGGTCCTTGGCCTCAGAGTGCAGACGGAGACTACCCTGCAGCACGGAGCTCTGCCGGAGATGTGGGCCAGATACCGGCCCGGCCCGTTCTCCGGCCCCGAAAGTGATTTTGTTTCCCGGCTTATATTAAAGAGACCGGTCGTAAGGCTTGACACGAGCCACCATAGTGTCCCCTTGCATGGAAGACATTCGTAGTGGATTGACAAAGGTAGACATGTTACTATTGATGTTTGTGATTAGGTTCAAACGACTTACTGAATGGTTTGCTCTCACTCCTGGCCGACACGAGGTCTGTCCTGGCATACATCTCATACGACGCCGGCATGAGAATGGAGCTTGTGGAGGATGAAAACGAGAAAGGTTCTGGACTAGCACGGAGTAGATATGCCTCATATGGGGCGCAATAGGAGAAGGTTGATATTTGGAGTACTGTAGATTGTGGATAGAAAGCTTAGCCTGTGTTTGCGTCGTACCGAGACTGCAAGACGAGCTTCTCTTTGAAGAAACGATTTTCTCGACAGCCCTCTGCCCACTAGCAGTGGAAGCACCTTTCCTTCTCTAGACGTCGTCTATCATCTACTGCATGTAGTAAACATGGCGCGTGCCTACGGAATTTGCCCCGTCTCTGGCCATGCTCATCGGTTTTTGTTTCCTTTGGGTCGTACGTCGTAGATTTTGTTGAACTGGACGTAGCCAATTTCATTCCGCGTTATTTATTATTTTTTATTACGACGTACGAAGTACTCTCAAGAGGGACCACAAACTGTCGGTCCACGACCGGAAGACCAGACCCTGGCCTCGGAAACGTGGTCATCACACAATTGATCGGCCTAGCCTATCAATGGTCGGTTCTGAATACGAGATTCATGCAGTACCGAGGAGACACCACTAGAACCAACAAAGACGGGAGGAACGACGATAAGCTGAAAGGCGAGATGATGACAGGGACAATACGACGAGCGGAAACCGTCAGCAGAGCAAGGAGAGCACCCCAAAAGCACAGGAATACGGGATAGGACATGAGAAAACAACTGCCCCAGAAGCACATCTCTCGAGGTCCGGCTGATGGCCGATTCTGGCGGTGAAGAGGCGTTGAATTGGCGGTCGGCAATTGGTTGGTCTGGTGGTGGAGCCGAGTGACAACCAGCCGTCGCCAGCTGCCAGGCTGCGGGAGGTCCCTCACCGTCGGTTTGTCTGAGCTACGATTCAGGAAGGAGCAACCCTGGCACTGCCGTGTTCCTTACGGAACACGGCGTACGGAGTATGTCGTACACCCTGCAGAATAGTGAAATGACGTCCGAAGGACACTTTCCCGTGAGAACATTGCGACGTATGAACCCCGAATTATGTCTGGGCGAGGAACGCGATGGAGTGACCCCTATTAGTGGCTCCTTCCCCTCCGCGAGGGCAGACAACATGGCGGTTAGTGTCACAGCCCAGTGCTTGGTGGACGCCGCTGCCGTTTATGAGTTGCGCTACCCCTTCCTTGACCCCTCTTTGGCCCCGACGAACCTGATGTCGATCTTGCCTTCTCTCGCTCCATGGGCGAACTGTTTGCTCCTCAGCGGCTTCTTTGGGGGTTCTTTCCTCGTGCCGACTTCCTAACATCGGTACACATGTCTGTGACTTCTTGATGTGGTCGTTGGGTCGTTTCCATTATCGTCTCTATCTTCTTTTTGGTTCTTTCAATCCTGTCGCTCTTGCCTTGCCCTGTTCGTTATGCCTCGCTCCTCCCCATCAATATCCCACCTACGTCGTTACAACGGAAACCCGAGTCCCTGTGCTCCCTGGATTCTCTCTGGGGCCCGCCTTTCCCTTCTCCTCTTGAAAAATACGACGTTTAAATTGCTTCTCCCATTTGTTTTCCCGTCTCCCGCACGCTTCTTTTCCCTCCTATGCAGGGCCTCCTTTTCGCTTTGCGAGTCAATTTAAACCCGTCCCCTGTCTGGCTTTCCTCTCTTTTCTTTCTCCATTCCCCCAATCCCCTTCTCGTCCCGCGTCTATCTATATCCTGCATCTTTAAACAGCAGCAATACAAAAGCAGTACTTTGTCATTACATCTACGACATACCATTGCATGACGTCCCCCTATTAGTCCTTGACTACCTATTAGGCGAAATCCCTGTGCGGCGCATTCCTCTTCACCGTTTTCCTGTCCCCCTTGCCCTTGCGCGTCCCCTCTCCAGCTCGTCTCGGTGCTGCTGTACCACGCCATCGCCTTGCCCCCTAACCGTGGCTTGTCCTCTCCGTGCCCAGCCAACTAAAAGAACTCTTCCGGCACCACTCTTCGATCGACTCGAAACCTGAGGAACTAAATAGGACAAAGGAACCAGAAACCCAGAAAACCGCCTCCTCTCTAAATACGGTCCCTGGTCTTGGTATTCCCTTCTGCACAAAGAGGCTCCATCCATTTCTGCATCATATCTGCTCAGGAAAAAGACACAGACGAGAAACGCCGGGCATCCTCCAACCCTTTGTGCCAACTGTTGCCGCCACAAAGCAAACATTGAAGTCGTCTCAGGGCAAAAAAAAGTTCAGAAAGAAAGAAAAAGAAAAAGAAAAAAACCACCCCCCCCCTTCGGCAATCCCACCCCACTTCTTTTCATCGCCGCACCCCTTTTTCCTTGTCGCTCCATGACCGCTCGCTGCTTCCTTTTCCCCCTGTTCGAACTCGCCTTGGTCGTTCGACAATAGATTTCTCAGAGATTTGAAGAGTCGCAAACCATCCAGCCAACTTCTCTCCCTCATTTGGGCGACCGCCACAACGACCCAATCGCTCAGTTCCATCTCCCAGGTCCTAGTTTCTTCGTTGCCTTGTCTCTTTATTGCGCCCTCATGGGCCCCGGTTAAGGCTCAACATATCTGCTGTCGATCCCCTTCTTTTGTCCGCAGAAATTCGTCCTCCCTGCACGACCTTGTCTATCCAGTCCCAAAACCAAGTTTTCCCGCCTTGCCGTCTCCTCGCAACAGGGCGCGTACGACCCTCCCCAAACAAGATTCCTACATACCACACATCGACTACGTTCGCCCTTCTGCTCCGTATCCCTCCCCACACCCCTCTTTGCTCTCCTTCTGTATTGATCGAGAGCGCCCTGCGTAATTGTGTGCGCGTGCGTGCATTTCTTGTACGTGGGAACCGACACACGATAAAACACCTAATTTCGACTCTTATACCTACGCAATCCTCCCGCGCGGGCCTGCCCCTCGCACATTCCTGTCACCATGTCGGACTTCTTATCAGACCAGTCAGGTACGTGTCTTGTTTGGAATAGTGTGTGTATAGGCAAAGTGTATGCGTGACGTGTGGCTAGCATATCTTGGCCGCATTGCTGAGCATTGCATCGCTGCCGACCGTCATGTATATGGATGCCGCCCCGAGCCGTGTTGTTGTGTCCTGAACACCTGCCACCTGAAAGCAACGAAAGCAAGCACAGAAGCACAGAAGCGTGAGAACAGAAACAGAACCCAGACGCGGACGAGATCAACGAAAACAGAGCGCCTCCAAGAGATCACGGCACTGCATATTCGACAGACACAAATCGACTGGGCAAGGTTGTGCGTCCAAACCAGCCAGGGGCGCGCTGCGTTGTACTTTCTTCGTATCGCCACCACTACCGCCAAACGTGGCATCGCCAAACTCAACCCCAACGCGCTCCAGCGACGGCACTTGACGGCACTCAACTCGGCACGAGGTTTCTCAGATCTTTGTCCGTCGCCTTGTCATTCGTCATCGACTGTACGCTGCCGTTGCAACACCTCTTCCTACCCGCTGCTATTTTGCCAATCGAATTCCCAGTCTGTTCCAGGATTCCCACCTTGTCTGAAACCAACCTGCCAAAGATCCAACATCCACACTGGAAACGTGCAGCTTTTACCCTGCTCTCCCTTCTTTTACGTTTCCGTTCTTGGACAAACATTTCCGACCTTATACTTTTCGCTCTTTCGTTCGACTCTCTTCTCTTGTCTACGAACTCTCCAACTCTGATTCTTCCGTTTCTGTCTCTCATTGCCGAAATATCGTTCAGATCGCAGCCTTGTCTCCGCCTTTCGAAGCCTGCTCGTGGCCTTTTGTCTCCGGAGTATCAGCCTTGCTACTATCGGATTTCACACTTTTACTTTTCTTTTTTAGTCTCTGCCAGACGCTTGAACGACAGCTTACTTACTTATTCGTCTTTCTATAGCAGACGTCCCAACGTCGTCGCACCTTGCCTCCAACAACCCCTTCCGCACGCGCGCCGTTTCGCCATCGATCCCCGGCCCAACGTCGCCATTTCTTGATCCTGCACCGTCGACAACGTCGAACGGTAGACCTGTCTCGCGCAATCCGTTCTTGGATCCCACAAACGATAAACCCTCGTCATCCTCAAACGGCAACCTGTTGATCACCCTCGACGATATGGCCGCCAGACCAGCAGGGGGGCGGTCGTCCTCCATTGACGATATCTTTGTGAGTCACGTGGCCTTGCACCGTCTATCGTTTGTGTTTTTACATATTTCATGTATTTCTTCTTTTTGGAACTCGTCGATTTTACTGTGCAGTGCTCGTTGCTGCCTCGCGGGTCTCGTTTGCGTCATACGCGGTACACGGGACCATGTTGAGCGACCCCTCGTTCCTTCCTTTTCGGGTGCCACCTGACTCTCCTTCCCGTTGCAATCATTTCTTTTGGAGCTTTTTTGTTTACTGCCTATTATGAACTCCCCTCTCCTTCTGCCAAACCCACCAACCCTTCCCCCTCTTCCCTCTTTTCCTTCTTTCATCGTCTTGCATGTCGACCTTCTGAGAACGGCGACTAACCTGCATGCAGACATCTCTTACGGTTGAAGACAAAGCCATGTCCGCAATCAAAGATCCGAATACATCTGTTCCCACGAACAGCGGCGAGCCGTCCAGAAAGCTCTCGGAAGGCCGTCCACCACGTCCGTCTGGTCCGCCAGGCAGCCGCTCCAGCCGTGGCGGCCGTGGAGGGCCGCTGGCGCCTCGCGCTAAGAACGCACCGCCGCAGCAGTCTGCCCCAGGCAACCACCGCCCGTCACAGTCACAGGAGGAAGCCACAAAGACGAAGTCCGGTGCCATTGGCATCGCCAAGGGCGAACCTGTTGGTGGCAGCTCCTCCGGCCGGCGCCCTTCCCAGCCGATTCGAGCACGCCGCAACTCGGAATCATCCATTGTTCCCGATGACAAGACACTCTCCAGAGAAGAGAAGGTCCTCCGTGACCTACGCAAACGCGATCAGGAACAGCGTGAGCGTGGCACGGGCCGGCCTCACCGTCGCAACGACATCATCGACCAAATGGATGCCTCGAGCATCTTTGGCAACGGTAGGTTCTCATTCTATTTCCACCTTGAGATGCGCACAGCCATACAGTTGGATGGTTAGAAACGGGATGTGACCCGACTGAGAATCTAACTACATTGTAGTTTTCCATCACGACGGCCCCTTTGATGCATTGAACCCCCACCGCAACCGGAAGGGCAGCCGCCGCGCCCCTATGCAAGCTTTCCCCAAGGACTCGCTCAACAATAGCATTGGCGGCTCTGGCCCCATCAACAAGCGACCTGACCATCGGACCTTCATGGGCCAGGGGGAGGATGAGGCATTCAGAGAGTTCTCCAACAACCACCAGCCTGTGTCAAGCGGCAAGATTGCTCCCATCGGCGTCTTTGATCCCCTGCAGCGTGGTACTGCTCTCCACGGTGACCAGAGCCTCGGACTGGGAACCTCAACGTTCCTTGAGGGCACACCGGCGGCACGCACGACGATTCAGCGCCGCGAGGCTGAACGGGCTCAAGATATCCAGGACAACCCACTGCAGCGCAAGAAGTCCCTTGCACAGCGCTTCCGGAGTATCAACAGGGGTCCACGCGAGCCTCACCCGGCCCGCGCCTTTAGCTCCGACAACGGGCCTGCCTCGGCTGGCGCGACGTCAGGCAGATACAACAACGACACCGACCCATTCGACGAATTCGACCCTAAGCGGGGCGAGGATATCATTACCGTCCGTAGGAAGAACTCTGCGGCGTTGCCAAGCCCATCGAGCCCACCTCGTGGTCTAGGTCTTGAGCGCCGGTCCACCACGGACGGCACGACTGCCACAGGATCGCCGGGTGGCGACAACGCCAACCCTACTACGACTGTTATCTCTAGCGGAACCGGTGATGATTCTCAGCAAAAGCCGACAAGCCTTCTTGCTCGAGTAAAGAGCTTGAAGGGCGGTCGCCGGCCGGCACCTCCTCCTCCACCTCCGATTGCCAAAGACTCTTAGAGAGACCGGTTTATTGCGAGGGCTACCAGACGGGGTAGTTGCCGGACGTCTGAACGCAGCGGAAGTGAGGCCAGTGGCAACCCGACGACGCAAGACAATGGCAAATAGCAGAGACGAATCAGGTTGCCCTGCTAGAGGAGTTTTGTCATTGGAGGACAAGAGGCTAAGATTGAGGGATAGGGGTTTACATATTCTTTTGTTCTAGAAGGAAACATGGGAACCACTCCAAAAATACCCCGAGCGAATCGAACCAAATCGCACATGCACGTCATGCTGCAATATGCAAGTTAAGCATAGGCGGTGCTGAGAGGCCGGCTAAGATTGGACTCACGCCTTGCTCTTTTTTGGTGTTTTTGGTCTCGCTTTTGCCCACCATATTGTGCTACTACTTTTTCGACTCTTCACAGACATCTGCTTGATGGATTAACAAAAACAGGCACTTTTTGGGAGGAAACATGGCGTTTTGTCTCTTGCAATACGTTCCTTTCCATTTCTTTTTGGTCGCCTTCTGCTCTCTTCTTGATTTTCATATTTTGCTTTATTTTGGTTCCACTCTCACCGTCACTCCTTCCCAACTTTCTTTGTTAATATTCTATATAGCAATGAATCTGGAATGTATAAAAGAATAGCTTTGTCTTTTGTAGTTTGGTGTGTGAAAGCACCTGATCCAATGCAAAGCGGGTGCTGATGAACTTACACGTGACATCTTATTAAGGCCGTTCTGGCGACGGCTCTTTTTTCATAAGTACAAAGTAGCACAGACGGGAGCCAGATGCTCTTTCCCTGAATGAGTGCTCATGCTTTCCGTTTTTACGGTATATTGTACTTGAATGCTCCAGGGGTAAGGTGATCGGTGTTAATCAACAGCAGGAGCGAGACGGTGGCTCGCTTTCTCACCCATGGGGTGAGCTCTAAGGTCGAAGCAGGCAAGCACTAATAATGCCGCTAGAAAAGGAAAGCGTGAACCGGCCTGTGCTACATACACAACACTCCTCGCTTGACGGAGTTTCACAGAACCTCCTTTCACGCGGTACAATTTGTCCCATTTGTATTACGAGAACGAAACCGCCCCATTCAGACAGCGCAACAAGCTGACCGGTCGACCTTGTGCTCATAAACGTGCACAGAAGCTGGCCGATCTCCCGACACGCAAAACTCCGCTCATAGGCTTGTGTCAGAGGAAAGTGACCAAATTACAACAGTCCGGCTGCAGGTTCCTAGGAATCTTTCATGTGTCAGCTGTCCCACCGGAGTGGATTACTTTTCATCCCACAGCAGGGCAGTCAATGGCCCGAGTTGACGAGGTCGACCAGCGACGTGCAGAGGCTCGTGTTGCCCATGGTGAGCACAGCCTCGACCACCACGATCTCGACTGTCTGTTGCAATCAGAGTCTAGAAACTCTGCGGATGCGACCGCTACCGCAGCAGCAGAAACAGCATCAGAATGCTACACGAGCGGCTGTCCTCAGCTGGATAGTCGCATCTTTGGCGGTGGGATCAACGGTGGATTGACTGGCGGCCTGGTCGGCCTTAGTGCCGAAGGCGACGTCGGCATAGTGGTAGGCGGCCTGGATGCGTAGACACTACGTGATTTTTCTATCCTTTACCCCATACCTCTTCTGACAAGCTTGCAGATATCTCTTCAAGTGGCCGTCAAGCACTTGCACCAGAATACGTCCGCCACGGCTCGATTGATCACCACGCTACCTGTTGCCCAAGTCATCCGCCTCTTGAAAGGTGTATTGAAAGGCACTCTGGCAGCGCCATCGAACAATGGCACAAATACAACAAGCCACGACGATCCTGGGCCCGAGCAGCGAAGGCTCGCCTCTGCATCCAAGGCGTCGATTCTCGGCCGTATCTTGATATCCCGCGTTTACGGACACGAGGACCTTGAAGCTGTCCTCAATGAGCTGGAGGCAAGCATGCCCTTCCAGCGGCTTTGGTCGACTGTCGACCGTCCTCAAGAAGGAGGCCTTAGACAAATGATTGTGGTGGATAAGGCAGGGCAAGATAGCAACCCAATTCCTGCAGAACAAACAGCACCTCCGAGCATTGTTATCTTCACAGAGATGGACCACCACTTCAAGTGGCTGCGTCTACAGAGCAACGGTGGACGGCTGTATGAACTCTATGGCCAGTTGATGCGTCGTTTACGAGCATTGGCTGCCGCCCAAGCGAGTTCATTTTCATCAGACGCCACGAACCGGCGACTCATCTTCGTCCTCAATGGCACGATCACGCGGCGGCCTGACGAGGGACGAAGAGCAACGACCACGGCTGACGACGGCACCTTGGGTGGTGCAGGCAGGCGACAGGAAGCTTCTCAACTGCAGACGCTCGACTCGGATGTTACGTACGGACTCGCCCTCACGGCTCTCCAGCAAGGACGCCATATCGGCCGCCCGGATGTGTTTCGACTCTGCTGCAACGAGCTGGCCAGGGCACAATGTATCGAACCCCGGTACAAGACGCTTCTCGACTACTATTGCGGACTCCACATCTGCCTCACACGCCTTCCAGTGGATCTTGTGGATCTGTGGGGAGGCCGACAGGGTGGCAGCACCAGCCTTGCCGACTCGTCACTGTGGATTGCCACGGTCGAAAGCGATGAGAAAGAAATCAGCCAGCAAGCGACCGGCAGGACGACTGTTGCGTACCTTTCCAGAGGCGTCGTTCAAGATGCGGCGCTCACATGACGCGACTCGGAGACGATAAACAAAATTGATAAATGGATGTGCTCTGGCTACATAATACACAAGCGGCATGGACTGCTGGAGACAATACTATTCTTATTCTATATATAACTGCCTTGAGAGGGGCCACCCGGCGCGCGCTCTCGTTTCCACCCTTCCAACCTACAACTTCGAACCGGCCTTGCGTGCTTTGGCCCTTTCTTGGTCACGCAGCAAACGACGCAGGATCTTTCCGCTAGGACTCTTGGGAATGATGTCAATAAACTCGACACCGCCCTTGAGCCACTTATACGGGGCCTTGTGGTCTTTGACGTGCTTTGCAATCTCACGAGCGACCTCGGCCTGTGGCTTTGATGCGTATGCCGCCGAGCGGACCACAAAGGCCTTGGGCACCTCGCCAGCGCTGTCGTCCGGCACCTGAATGACGGCCGTGTCCGCTACGGCGGGATGACTCAGGAGGTGGGCCTCCAGCTCCGCAGGCGCGACCTGGTGGCCCTTGACTTTGATCAGCTCCTTGATGCGGTCGACAACGACCAAGTGCTCGTTGCCAGAAGGGGCCCGCGTGACAAGAACCTCGTCACCGGTCCGGATCCAGCGGCCGTCCTCGTGGAACACAAATGTCTCGGTGGTGGCCTTTTCGTTGTTGAGGTAGCCGAGCACGACAGCCGGTCCCTGCACTAGCAGCTCTCCGGGTGTATCGTACTTGGTAACCTCGTTGCCGTCAAAACCGACGATCTTGGCCTTGACGCCGGGGACCAAGGACCCCGACGAGCGATCGTATGTGTCATGCTCACTCGTTGAGCATACGACGGTGGATGTTTCCGTCATGCCGTACCCCTGGCCGATGGTCCACTTGGGGTAGATTGCTCGAAGGTCGTTGATGGTCTCCTCGCCAGTCGGCGCAGCACCCGTGTATACGAAACGGACGGAGCTCAAGTCGTATTTGGAGCAAACATCTTGGGTCCGCAGCAGGCGGATGATAATCGGTGGGACCTAGAGAGGCGGGGGAGGAGAAAGCGCCGTGTTAACAAATTTAGCGGACACGGATGGATGGACCGTGGGTGGCCAACAACTCACGATGCGAAGTTGCTGAATCCGGTACTTCTGGATAGCAGCGAGGAAGGTCTCCAGCTCGAATTTCGGCAGGACAATGATCTGATCACCACGGAAGGAGCCCGCGTGGGCGATGACGACCAGGCCATAAATGTGGCTGAATGGCAGCAGACCGATCTCGACCTGTGTATCGACGCCGGCGGTTTTGCGACCCACCGACTCGTACGCCGCGAGCTGGAGGACGTTGGAGATGACGTTGCGGTGGGAGATCATGACGGCTTTCTGCGAAAAGGAACAAAAGATAACAAAAAAAAAAAACAGTCAGAATGAAGCAACAACAGTATCAGTCAAAACAACGGACGCCACGTTTGCGTTCCCCACATACCGGAAGTCCAGACGTGCCGCTGGAGTAGCAGAGGAAGGCCGGCTGCCGCGCACCCTGGCCCTTTACCCACTTGACCGGTTCAAGCGCCGGAAGCTTGGCACCCTCCGCCACGAGCTGATCCACGGTGATATGGCTGGCCGCGGCTTTCTTGGCGGCATCGGGGGCGCCGGGCACGTCAATCAGGTACACCCTGTCGTCGGCAATCTTGACGGCGCGGGTGGCCTTCAAGGTGGTCTCGAGCAGGGCCTCACAGGTGAAGACGGCCGAGGCGCCAGACGTGGTGAGCTGGTGTTGCAGCTCGATGGACGAGTAGGCGGCGTTGGCGGGCGTGCTGATGCCCGAGAAGCGGTGTGCGACGTACATGGCCGGCATGTAGTCGATGGCATTGAACGAGAAGACGGCAATGACCTTGTCCCACGGGGGCCCCTCGGCGGGCTGCCAGCCAAGCCGCTTGCCGACGGCGCGTGCTAGGAAATCGACCCGCTGCGTCATCTCCGCCCAGCCGTACGACTTGCCGGTCAGGCCGCAGGTGTAGGGGTGGCGGCTCTTGGAAAACGAACGGCGCCCAAACGATTCGTCGGTCATAAACTGCTCGATGGTCACCGAGTCGGGAGGGTCTGGAGAAAGGGCCGTTAGCGTTCATCCTATTTCGGGAGCAGCATATCTCCGCTTGTCTGCCTTACCGATGGGCAACTGCGGCACCCACGCCGGAGGATGGAACACCATGGCTGCTGTGTTGACCGGAATTGCACGGATATTTGCTGGTTACAACGGCTTGAAGTGCGAGGAGCGAAGTTAGCCGAGTACAAGAAGCCGGGAACGGTTCAGCGAGAAAGGTGAAAACAGGAGGAAGGAGAGAGGTATAGGTGGAAGATTTGGGGTGGTATAGAAATATGAAGAGAAAAAAAACCCCAAAAAATCAGACACCATGAAAAGAGGAGGCAACGGAGCATTTGTGCGGCTCGTAGCCTCGCTTTTCGTCACTTTTCGTCACTTCCACCCGAGAGGAGCGGGTGGTCGCGAGATGGCCCTGCCCCTTCCTTCGCCCATTTTAGTGGATATTTCCAGCGGACATCATCAAAGTGCGGAGTTGACCAGGGTGGGATAGTGCGCCTCGGCGAGTCTGGAGAGGGGGCCCTGGCGGGGAAGTCGCATTTAAGGACGGCATGTCCTGTTTGCGTCCATCGTAGCTGCCGCGCCTAGCATCCGAAATTCGCTTCGACGCAACCATTCCACATTCATATCGATTGGGGAAGGCTCGATGCTACCAACGCTTTAGGGGTAGTGTACGGCGTACCTCCACTTAGATCAAAACGGCTTTCGGCTGCAGACGATAACACTCTGTCGGTATTAGCGATGCAGCCAACTAATTATTACCCAATACATTCACACCCTGGTAGACCGGATTCTCTGCTGTTGTATATGCACTGCGTTACGGCGTACGTACGCGACGGCAGCGCCAGGGACGATGGTGAAAGTAGCGATAGTGAAGACCGGGAATCGGAAAGACCGTACGCTATCCAAACGAAAAGCAACTGCAGGGTCTCTCACCTCCGGACAGCCTTTTCATTCAGCCATTTAAGCCTTCAGAAGGAGGACGAGGATCTCGGCGAAGTTTTGCATGCTACGCTTAGGACCTAGGGCGGTTGACCTGCAGGAAGAAAGGAAACAGGTGGAATGAACGATGCCAAGGCGACACTCAAAGAAGCCGACAGCCAGAGGGAAGGATTACCGGTTGGCAGAGTGCACTGTGCCGACGAAAGCAACTAGTCACTTTGACAATTCCTGCTGGTTCTCTATGACATTTATTCTAGCCTTTCAAAACAGAGTTTCCTCGCACTCTGACTGCCTTGGTCAATAGTATCTTCCGTATCTTCAGCATGCTATCCTTTATGGTTTCAGAGCCGCCTGTCGCTCCAGAGAAAACTCGAACCAGGTAGATATGCATATGTAGCGATTCTATTCGACTCGACATGCAGTGCATTAGACATAATAGCATATGCACAGAAAAGAGTTGTCGAGAGGCTCGTTTTGACGATTTTGTCGAGGCCAAGCCCGGTGCGCGCTCCCCAAGCTTAGAGATTGGTTTGTCCGAGCTACATCGTAAACGAGACAGAAAGTGTTAGTCAGGAAGATTCGCTCCTGGTAGTACAGCAATTCATCTGTCTTCGACACGAAATAGCATATTTGTTAACCTTACATGCAACCTCCAATGCTAGGCTTGAATCCGTTGGGCTTGTCTTTATGGCGGCCACGCCCGTGGCCCGTCCCGTTCGTTTTTAGGTCATCTCTGCTTGAGTTGGGCATTCACCTGCAGAATGGGAACCCACATACACCACAACGTCCACTGCGGCCAGCTGCGGCATACACTGTGCCCTCGACCCGCGATACGTCGATGGTGGTGACGGCGCCGATGAAGAAAAGGACGACGACGTCGAAATGCTTCGCCTCCTTGGCAAAACAGGCCCAACCCGCCGCCCGTCATGTAGTCATGTATGCCGGCGACTGGCCGTCAAACGATATGTGACTAGAACAAGTCCAACAATGAAATGGCCACCGTTTACAGAATCTCCGGAGGCCATTGGCCTCTTTTTGGCCCGGTCGACCTTAAGAACAGCTTGTCATCTGTTGGACCACCTTCTCCTTCCACTGGAACTCAAGTAATCCAGGAGTCATGGAACAAGTGTCTTGTGTGTCGATGTTGTTGGTTAGTTTGGCCATGCCAGGGAATGCAGCACGTGCCTTGTCACACAAGGCGCACCTACAAACTATGGCATCAAAGTAAAACGGCATACGTCGTCGATATATGTATATATGTATATATATTACTTTTTTTCTAGTTCTAACCACCACGTCCCATCACATCCATCACATCCATCATATCCCACCAACCGCCTTCAGGCTGTAGCGACCGTGGCTATGTTCAGCGCCTTGCCGTCCAGCAAGCCTTAACCGTAGATGCGAGTGGTGATCATGGTGCGCCACTCGTCCGCGTTGATGTCGAAGAGTTCGTCAGCAAATATTGAATGCCACTCGTCGAACGTTATTTGGGACGTCGCTTAGAAAAAAAGGGAATGCCGAATCCACTACGCTTAAACACCGCAGCAAGCTGCTGATTGTCAACAAGAATGAAAACTCGAAGCGTCGGTGGTTTAGTGGTAAAATTAGCGGGCCGCTGTCCTACCGCCCATTTTCGGCCTCCTCTGGCGCCAACTTCAGGGCCCCGAGACAGCCTCTGCAAAGTACCTGTGAGCCAAAGTTCAGGTAACTCGCAGCGCCGCGCGGTGTAGCTTTCCTGTTTTGTAAACCCCCTTTAACGTGCATTCGTTGGGACGATGATTGCATTCTATTATTGAAAGGTAGCCTAAAGGCCCTTTAGATAGTCCTCGAGTAATTTGCCCAATTAGCGGTTACGACGTAACAACGGTGTATGTCAGCTTGTCTAACCGCCCTCGAAGGTTTTAGTGTCAGGAGTCTGGGGATAATAGTCCTTAATCTGAGAGGATCACAGGCAGGCGATTTCGAACATAGGTGGTAGGAGGAGTAAACTCTAATCCTTGCCCCTCTTCAGCCAGAAGTGAGGCGCGGATAGCCTTTTTATTATTATCTAGTGAAACACCGTAGAATCCCCGTTGAATCCCCTGAGGCCTCAGGCACTGGGAGCTGCGGGGTATTTACGTAATCGTGGCCTGAGTCACGTGCGCTATTAATGAGTCGGGCGGCAACGGGGCATCCCGTCGGCTGGTGGTACCTGCCAACTGGTTTGGCGGTCCACAGGGGCTGACCCCGTGTAGGCCCTGTTGAATCACCGTAGACTCGTCGGCTCTCGAGAGTAGGGGATAAGGTCTATGACAGATAAGTTGGTCGACGCGAGAAGGAAAAGGGACGGGAGGAAAGGTATAGTATAAATAGGCCACTAGAAAGTCCGTTGTAATATCGACTTCCTAAAGTAAACCCGGTGTACACCCGCCTGTCGACTTCGATCAAGCCGATCCTTATACGCTCTTGTTGGAGGCGTAAGAGAAACATTATCTTAGCGCCGTATCGTTGTGCGTGTCCGTATCATTACGCGCTGGCTAATGGGGGTTATCGATAATATATAGGGCTCCTTCGTGTTTACCCTTTACTCGGAGGCCGAGATGTATTGTGTACTTCGGGTCGATGCCGTTGGTTAAATTCTCCCGGAAGTTGATGTCTAGTTAATTTATATAATAGGATATAACGTTTCTTTTGTTACCGACTAAGGACGAGCGACGAACGGATCTTATATAAAAATTAAAAACGTGTGTATAGGTAGCGGCTGCCCTGGTGGGCAATGGATGCAATAAGTTCGTGCAGAGCTTTGCTGACGTTGTTTTGTCTTTGTCTTTGTCTTTGTCTTCGTCTTCGTCCTCGTCCTCGTTGTGTTCAGTACTACCACCACAGGCTCACCTGCAGCCACTGGGGTGTGTCCTCGGCCGCGCCGTAGGCATGGTCCAGCGTGGCCCAGTCCACAGTGTCAAGACCGGGCAGTGTAGGCCGGCGTGCTTCGTCTTCTTGGGGCGTGTTGTCACGCATCGTGGCCACAGCGAGGTTCAAAAACACGGAAATGGAATGTCGAGGTGCAAGCGATCAATTGTGCGTATGTACATATATGTACATATATGTACATATACTCAGTACATGTACCGCGCCGTACCAGAATGACCCACTCATGAGGCAGACAGCCGGCAAGGAGACAAGGTGTGGGGTCTGTGTCTCCGCACTTACACCCTATTTCTGCAGACACCAACTCTTGTCCAGCGACGTCGTACGTCGGTATTACATCTTGTCAAGTTATAAATCATGAGCCCACGATGCCTATGCTGAAATACAATGTTTACTACCGTCACGAGCATCACATGGATGAGACACTGGGTGTAAATTACTCAGTGTGCCAAAAGAAAAGAGCGGTGAACTTAAAGGACAGAATAGAGGCAAATGTTGCGGAAAGCAGAGAGACAGAGTTCAAAATGTAGAGTTCAAAATGCGCTTTGATTTGCCACCATCCATGCATCATTCCGTCATTCTATTCTCATCCCAGCCCATTGCATCCCAGCCCATTGCCACAATGCGCAGTCATCCACGACTGCTATTGGTACAAAATCCACGTCATCCCCGCGCTACCCAAGACAGCCAACAAGCACTTAGTTAAAGGTTCTTAGCTTAGTCCGTACACACAAAATCCCTAGAACCTTGTCGTCTCCGGCGTATAAATAGCCAGCCTCTCGCCCGTAGAAAACGAAAAGCACTTGGGGGTTTTCAACTTTCGGAACATCGTCGTAACGGGCCGCCCTCATTCCAACAGTCACGCCTCGTGGCCGATGATCATCTCTAGGAATCAAGAACCATGTATCCCTCTTGGATGGACACATTGGACGCTCGATGACTAGATGTGATGCATTACTTTTCGTCAGTGAGAGGCGAAAAGAAGCGGAAAGAAAAGACCGGGTTGTCCCCCCTTCAATGCCCCTTAGCTTAAACTTTAAGATGTCATCGGACGGTTCGGGTCCTCATTCAAAAAGTCTCATCCTCGGGGTCTTAAGGGAAGGTCTCACCTTGTGGGCACCCCCATGGCCATTCTGCAACACCAGAACCGTGTCTTCCTCTGATGAGTCCATCTGATGAGATGCACTGGACGCTGGATCGCTGCAGTTGGTGCATGGTATCGATCGCAAGTTCTGATGTCATCTTCCGTCAGTGCGATGCGAAAAGTCATCAGAAGCGAGAAAGAATGAACAATGGCAGAGGTTTCAATCAATGCCATCATCCTTAAAAAGGTATTGGTAAGACTCATCTCTTGAAAACCCCATCATCGCTCAAACGTCTCGGAACCGGTGCTCATCTCAAGAGGATGCATTAGATGCTCGATGTGTGTGATCACTACTTTCCGTCAGTGAGATGCGAAAAGTAAAATAAAAAAAAACCAAAAGGAAAAAAAAAGCCCACAGCGAAGCCAAATCCTACAGAGAACAAGAGCCCACAGAGAACAAGAGCCCACAGAGAACAAGAGCCCACAGAGAACAAGAGCCCACAGAGAACAAGAGCCCACAGAGAACAAGAGCCCACAGAGAACAAGAGCCCACAGAGAACAAGAGCCCACAGAGAACAAGAGCCCACAGAGAACAAGAGCCCACAGAGAACAAGAGCCCACACAGAACAAGAGCCCACAGAGAACAAATTTCTCAGAAAGTCGTAACAGGTTGTTACCTTCCGTCACTCCATAAAAATGGTCCGGGATTTTAATATCATCAATGAAAATAAGGACAGTCTCACCTTTTTTCTGTTCTGCATCTCCCAATCATCACCAGAACCAGTGGTCTTGTCTTGAACAGGATTTTGTTGGACGCTGGGGATGTTTGCAGTCGATGCGAGGCAATGTCTCAAAAGCTGAAAAGCACATTTCAGTCTCCAATTTTTTGTCACCAAACCAAAGACACGCAGTGTTGGTCAAGGCCAATGCTGTTGTTGTTGCTTCATCTTTCGGATGGGCACTGGGGGATCGGATGGGCACCGGGGGATCTTGAGATATCGGGGGAACCATCGACCTGACAGAGAGAATGGGTTAGCGTGTGTTGGCAAGTGTCAAGACATGGCTTGGAGGAGCACGGGAGAGGACTGTACCTTGAGGCTGAGGTCGAATACTATTGTGGTCGGGGTGGACAAAGTTGAGTGCCAAGACATCGTGGAGGCAATGTGCATAGCGAAGAAGGAGAAGGATGAAGCCAGTGAAGAGACGAGAGAATGATGAAGGGCAAGGTGAGGGTGGAAAATATAAGACATGGCATCAGGGCGAAGGTAGGTTTGATCAAAAGGAGAGGAGAGAAAGGAGGACGAGAAGCGACGGGGATGAAAACATTCTGGACGGTATTTATATATTCATTGAATAGACGGCTGATCAGGACTGTTTTGGCCGTAATGGGACACAACTGGCTCCTTTTGCGTTGCGCTTTCCTTTTTTGCAATGTTATGATTTCACGAGACCTTGATGGCCGTTCAACGGGGACGATCGAATGCATCCAGAGGAAGGAACCACCCAATCGCTTCACCTTAGATATCGTAGACCTTTTTTAAAAATAGGAAGGTACAAGGCGCTCATGTTGTGAATTTAGAAAGAGCGATGACGAGAAAACGGCATGCTTACCACCAGAGCAAGGCCACATGATCCATCTCTATCGAAAAAAAGGAAAGAACGAGGCAGATTGTTTTGGTGTGCCCCGGGAAACAAGCAGGCTACGAAGAACGGCAGAAGGAGCAGACGAACAGATACGGCAGTCTCGGTCCAAAAGTATCGCGTGCTTCCGATGTAGGAAGGAACGCTTGAGCGGACAAGGCTACAAGACACGACAAAGTTTGCTTGCTTCAAAGACAAGCACAAGGGCGGGAACTGCTTTACGTGCGCAAAATAGATACCGCTCGACCGACGGTTTATCGGTAAGAAAGGGGAACAAGAAAGAAAAGCTCATGCGCAGTAATAGGTACTTTCGCCGCCCAAAGAAGTGTATCACAATGGGGAGGAGAAAGAAGCGGCACATCTGCAAGCCCTCTCAGAACTTTGAACAACTTTTAGTACGCAAAAGAAGTGGCAAAGATTCTTGAGGAGCTTACGGGAAGGAGAGACGGAAACTTGAAAACTGACCGGAAGGAGTCCCGAAAGAATCGAATGTTTACGAAGAAAGACTATATACTCGATGGAAGGAATCATCCTATCATCACATTCACATGTTAAATGACAAGTTTGTAGCAAGGAAAGACCCGATAGCAATCAGGAAAGAGCTATCTCTACGCCTGTGTATGGATGGCAAGAGCAATAGTAGCTTACGATTTCTGGAAAGAGTAAAGGTGTGGGTATGTCAGTCTGTAACAGGTCACGTGGCCACTACGAACGTCCTGTTAAAGAGATCTTCTCGTCGAGTACGGAACAAGCCAGACAGGAGTTTTGATTAGGAAGACCTATGTTGGGGATCACGATGAGGACGGTAGTCATGAACGACAAGAACCCCAGTTGACACACGTTATCCAGCAGATGTGCCGGCCGGAAATGAACGTCGAGCGGAGCGTACTCAACAAGACGCTGGATAATGGAGACGATCATGTCCTGGTACTTAATCGTGCCGAGCTGGTCATGGCGGTGGCCGGCATAGCTGCACAGCACAAAAATGTCCTGGATCACCGACTGTAGCTCGATGCTCACGTCGCCCAAGGGAGGGGGGAGTAGAAACGATACAGGCGGCGGCAACGGCAGGTACCGATACCATGATCCAAAGATGGTCGCCGTCCCGGCTGCCAGGGCCAGCTCTGCATCCGTGCGGCGTATCTTGTTGCCAAGCTCAGGCACGGCCGCGCACAGTGCCACCAGCCCGCCGGGCCGCAGCTCGACGATTTGTTGTAAGGCGCGCAAATGGGTACGGCCTTCGTCTGGTGCACCGAAAAGATTGGCGCGGATAGCGAGCGAGCTGACGACGGTAGTCATGCCGACCGTGCCGGCTTCCCGTGTTTTTCCGTTGTCAAGGTCACGCCGGAGCAGGCGCATGGCCTGGAGCAAGTGCCGTGCCACGTCGAGAGGTTCGTCGCGTCGGCCCAGCAGCTGGCGGCGATGAATGGCCGTGACGGCCACGCCGCAGTAGAAGACTGAGTCGTTAGTATGAGATATCGAATTGGAAAACGTAGGGGGGGCCTACCACAAGGGTCCGTCATCACAGTCTCGAACCAGCGTGTGCCAATCTCACTCGACGACCGGCAAAAGGTGCGAGGGTACAGATCCTCTGAGACTGCATTGTAAACTATCAATATGTCGGCTCAATATGTCAGCTCAATATGTCAGCTCAATATGTCAGCTCAATATGTCAGCTGGCAATTCATACATAGCATGCGACGATCATAAACGTACGGCCATGGAAGGCTGCCGGCTGGTTTCAGTGACCGGCACCGGCGTCGTAAAATAGGCAAACTCGAACCCGCTGAACGGGGATGCGAGTGGCGTGACCCGCATGGCCTGCATGACCTTCGCCTGCTTCGGAAGGAGTAGTCTACCATGTCTTTCTGGTCTGGTCTTCCTGGTCCACTCCGTACAATGCTGGTCGACCGCGTCGACCGCGCCGTCTCTTCTCTTTCCTCGTCGCGTTCTTCGCCTCGCCTTCGGTGGCCCCTAGCTGGGATCACTTTGCCCGCATTTTTGCCCTTCATACCATGGCTGCGGATCAGTCGCTGTGACCGCCGGTCGGTGAACGTGCTGTTATCGATGAAGAGAAGGGTCATGACTCTTTGAGGGCGGTGAAAGCGACAATAGCAGTGGGGTGCTTAGTGTCAAACCGTCTTGGTGGAGGTGTGTAATGTACATTGGTACGTCGTTCTCAACCCCGCGCTCGCCCCCAGCCTAGCATGCCGCTAAATTAGTTGCGGAGATAAGGGATTTACAGGCACTCAGCCTTACTCGAGCCCCGAGTTATCTGGCCCACACCAGGATCACAACAAGGTCTTCTGGGCGACCAACGAACCGACAACGAACACAGAACGCGCAAGGCGACCACAACAAAAGACAAAGAAAACGATGGGGTACGATTTAGACTCTGAGTTCCACGAACAGCCTTTGGAATACCCGCGCATGGTCCAGGTTCGTTACCTAAAAAGAATCCAGAATACAGCTCCTGTGCCCCTGGCCAAATTTCTAGCGATGTTAGTTTCGCCTCGGCTTTAGCTGGATCCATGCGAAGGCAGACTTCTTCAACACGATATATCCACACGTTCTCCATCTCACAATTGTGCCGCGGTCCTGGTACGGCCCTTTCCGGCGCTACACGTCATCGCTACCGGCGTCGTGGCAGGCCGTCGTCCGCCGCCTGTGGCCCGGCGCGTTTTTGCCTACGCATGTCGCCCTTACGAAGCTGGCCCGTCCTACGCTGTGCCGCACTGAGCTCTTTGACAACGGGATTGCCATGTACAAGCTTCTGCAGGCCGTCCACGGCGACATCGTGCCCCACTTCTATGGCGAAGCATCGTTCCTCGAGGACGACGGACAGCGGAAGCGCGCCATCGTCTTGTCAGTGGTTGATGGCGTAGTGGCCAACCAACAGGCCGTGCCTATCCCCATGAATGAGTTCAAGCGGCGCCTGGGCGCAGCGCACTGGACAATGCTGCAGCACGGCGTCGCCTACGACGATGTGCAGCTAAGCAATGTCGTCCTACAGAACAACGATAGCGGCCGTGGCGATAGTGGCGGGCGTCTAGTCTTCTTTGACCTGGAGTATGCGTACCCTAGCGAGCCCAAAGAGGCCGAGCAGGACGCGAAGGGCCTCGTAGTCGACTACGGTTACCGGTACCGGTCCTATCTCATGTATAGGAGTCACAGAGACGGAAAGGGAAAAGCTGATGTGCCGGGCACTGCAGAGGGAAATCGCTTGTAGGTAGTTCGTGAGTTGCGGCGGTCCTAGGTCTCCGTGCTTGGTTACGAATCCTTTACAGCATGTTCCCAGTCTAGTAGGCCGGGAGGCACCTATCGCTACCCGTCGGCTTGGCAGCGGAGACATCGCCGTAGTTTTCCCGAGAGACTCGGACCGGTGGTTCATGAGGGACCTAACCTGGGCCCGAGCCTTGGGAGCCGAGGTGTCGGTAACAGGGCCGAAGGTAGTAGTTAGGCGTGTCCCTTCAAGCGAATTCACGGAGGATCTCACCGACCGCGTCGCGGCGCCATGCCGGATCTTATCAGCCCGCCCGATGGTCCGCCGAGGCGATATACCGCCGGCCGAGGCCAGCGTGTGCCTCACGGTAGCTACGCAAGATGACGTTAACTTACTACTCAACGGTTATATCTCACTATCGGGAGCTCTATTACCCAGTTGCTGGTATGATTGCACCGTTGGCGGTGTTGGCTGGTATGCGTGTTATGGCCTGGCCAGAGTGGTGTGGCTGGAGGGAGGGGGAGGTGGCTGAATGCCACCGACCACTCCTGATCAGATCCACTTTATTCAAGGGTAGCGCATCGCCAGCTTCCACATAGAAAGGTTTTGCATAGAGTTTTGGTGTGTTCAAAAAATTCGATACATCAATAACGATAGAGCCCGGAAAATTAGCGAGATAAAAACAAATCAGTTGTATTGTGACTGTTTAGGCGGGAGTGCGCTCGGCCGTGATGCTGGTCGGTCATGGCGTTGATGAAGGAGGAAAGACGGATGAAACGGTGGAACGGTGGAACGGTGAAACTGCAGTTTATTTAAAGACCGGCAGAAAACTGTGCGCTTATTGGACAGCCTTTTCGACAACGTTGCCAAAAATGGCAAGGCGGGGCCAAGCGGCAAGCTGGAGGCTATTTCCTAAAGAGGAAGCCGCAAAAAGTGGCGGGGGATCCACCTGGAGGAAAATAACTTCACTTAACGAGCATTGTAGATAAATGAAATCAGGCACAGGGCAAACCCCTACAAAGGCGTAGTACACGGGCCGTATAAGGTACCGATTCCTCTCATTCTGAACGACTATCATTTTTTTGGCTGTTGTGATATAATAAACACCTTTCCCCGGCCCTTCCAGATAGTCCTAATAGGAACACATCGCTGTCGGATCGCCACGCCTCCTTTCCACCGTGTTCTGTTTTCCGGAAGACAAACTCGACTAACTCTTTGTAGGCCGCGTCCAAGTCGTTGTTCATAATAATCTTGTCGTGCACGCCGGGTGTCTCCGAATAGGTAATCTCGTCGCGTGCCCTTGTTAAGCGTCGTTGCACACTCGCCTCGTCTTCGGTCCCGCGCCCGCGTAAGCGAGACTCGAGAGTGGTAAAGTTGGGGGCCCGGACAAAGATAAAACGGTAGTTGACATTCCCTTGTGTAAACATTATGTTTTTCAGCTGCTTCACGCCCTCCATTTCAATGTCCAGGACCACAATTGACCCCTTGGCCGCCTGGTCCACAACGGTCTGTTTACTGGTCCCGTACAAGTTACCATTAAATTCCGCGTGTTCGATAAAAGCGTTGGCGCCAATAAGACGGTCAAATTCGTCCCTCGAGATGTAGTAGTAGGATTCGCCGTGGACTTCGCCGGGTCGTGGCTCGCGCGTGGTGTGGGAGACCGCCATGGCGAAAACACCAGGGTGGGCGGCTAACAAGCGCTTGCAGAGTGTGCTCTTGCCCACACCCGAAGGTCCAGAAAGAACAATGGCGTCTGCAGTAAAGATCAATTAGTTTCATGTTTTACAGGGTTCGATCATAGGCATACGAACCTAAAGTCATGGCATTTTTTGGGCACCAACATCTCGTTAGACTTGCTGGCCCTTACACCACAGCATCACCATTTTCTGACCTGCCCTCGACAGCACCCATGGCCATGACTTCACAGTATCTCCAGCGCAACGAGTACATTGACGGTCGCAATATCCAGGACCGACAAATCAATGACGAGCTGCACACTATCCGAAACGACCTACAACATCTCAATGACAAAGTCGACAACATCGAACAGAATGTCCGGGTGATCCAGACCGACGTCCGGGAACTCCAGGCCGACGTCCGAGGCCGATGCCTTTGAGCAACGCCGCTTGGTGGCTCGGATACATAACCAGCTCCTCGAAAACCCACTCTTGCACATCGAGCCGATTGCGGTGCGCGACCCAGCGCAGGGCATCATGGAACCCAACCCGCAGTTGTTCCCCAAATATGCAAAGGTCTTTTACTCGCTCCGGACGCCCAAGTCTGCGCGGCTGCACGGAATGCTGGCCTACCTTATAAAGTTCTACAGCGTTGCGCTGCCCGACACAACATCAACAATCTCCACGGAAAAGATCCCCTCCTCGGGCGATGACAGCGACGACACCAGCGATTGCGAAGATGACGAGCAGACTTTTCCCGACAACAACCACCACGCCGTGCACCTGCTAGAAACTGAACTGGGCCTGTCGGAAGACAGGTTCAAGTTGTTTCGGGCGCGCCTCGCCGAGGAGCCACCGAAGGTGCTCAAGCGCGAACAGCCGGAGGAACCACACAGAGACGGGCGCGCGACGTCCCTGCCGTACCGAGGTGGTCCATACAAACATCACAAGCCCACGTTGAGCGACTTGATGCGCGAAAACAAGACACCATCGCCGTCCAAGAGCTCGGGCTCATTTGCCGCGCTTGAGTGGAGAGAGGGCCCGATGCCGCCAGGCCTGAAACCTCGGCCGACACCCGGTTCGGGAGAAAAAGTTGCGTCCAACAGTGGGAAAAGCCAGCCTTAAAGGCCCTTGATCCGGATTTCCATGAGTAATGCTGATGCATCCATGATGGGAGCACGGTGTGTTGTATTTTGTTTCTAGTTCTTTCCTGCTTCCCCTTATATAGATACCTTTTGTCTCGTTATCAGCATCTGCAGCCCGTTTTTACAGGACTCTTTGTATTGGTTTAGTTTTGTCTGGCGTCACAGGACAGTGTACATTTTTTATGGTCGGTGCCCAGAAGCGGAAGACATGGAGGAAAGGCAGCGGGCCAAGAGGCACCACGGGAGACTGCTTCAAGCCGACTGTTTCCGCGCCACCGTCGCAAAAGCCTGGCATGGCCGCAGCCATATTACGACGGGCGCTGGCGAAGGAAGAAAGAATGAGCGGACACCACGAAGTCTCAGTGGACAAAAGTGCGCTGAGGATACGAGCTCCACACCAGGAGGCACGTATACTTCACTAGGACCTTTCCGAATTAACAAGACGCTTTCTGCTCTTTGTTACAAAAAGCACCTCCCAAAGGGTTATCGTGGTCTCTGCTAGGTGATCAAGCTAGAGGGGCCTCGTATCTGTCTCAGTATCCTTTCAACCACCTGTGTCCCTGCGCATCAATAACAATGGAATCTGTGTCACCTCCTATCTGCTCTTTAGAACGGCAAAGCATCCAATATATTATCATCCTGGATGCGAGCGACTTGAACGTAGGCAAAGGAGTCTTCTCTTCCGCGCCATCGACGACCGCAAGGCTTGTCTGTGGCACTCGCTTGTCAACCACGTTATGTAAGCATATTACAAAATAACCTCGCCTTCTCAAGAATGTCACTTCGTCACCGACATTTCGACGGCACAATCCCCTTTACCCCAACACACGTTCCGTTTCCATCGTTTCAACTTTTGAAAACGTGTCAAGACACTTCTTCACCATGGCAAACTATTCTGTTGACGAAGAGATCGCTTCTTTTTTCGACAAGACGACAACAACTCGAGAGGCCTGCGATGCCTTCGCCACTAGTCTCGGCGGCTGTTCCACCCCTGTGGATATCCAAGGCGTGTGCAGCTACACCGTTTACGCAGGTCCCCGGTCTGAATTTGTCGTTCAGTTTCGCCTCAAGTCTCTAAAGCTGTCCCTGGAGATTTCACACATCGCTCGGTTAATTTACGGCGACTTTGTGCCGCGGGTCGAATATCGCGGGCAGCTGGGTGAAGACAGTGTGGCCGAGAACGAAGAAGTGGCCGCCACGGAACACAAAGATTCGAAAACCAAGAGAACCAAAGAAGCCCTCCTCATATACGTGATGGACCGCATACCAGGTATCACGCACCTGGACTTTGTTCTTGCACACAACGCGGAGGTTCCAGAAGCCTCGCCCGGATTTGCCCAGTGGCGCATGAATCTGACGATTGGGGTGGCTAAGTAAGCTTTTTTTTTTAATATATGTAGCGCAGAAAAATAATATTATTACTAATTTTATCAATCCATTAGATTCTTCGCTCTTTCCTGGAAGAACCCCCAAAATCTCGACGAAGCAAAGAAGAACGACATGCAAAAACGGCGGAAAGTCGAACTAGAACTGCTACAACGCTGTCTCCCTAAACGGTTCGAACCCATTGTGCAGAGGTCGCTTGAAACGTTGCCAGATATCTTTTCAACTCTTCCCACAGTGCTCTCGCACAAAGATTTCGGTGCCTGTAATGTTCTAGTTGACAACGCATCCTGCGAGCTTATGGGTGTTGTGGACTGGGCAGAAGCTGAGATTGCACCTTTCGGCCTCAACCTCCACTCGTACCAGCGGTTTCTAGGCGCCGTCAATCTTCGGACGGGCTGGAGTCGATACGATGACTACGTAGCCACGGAGGAGGTATTCTGGGACACTTTTTGTAAGGAGTCGGGGGAGCATGACCCACACGTGATCAAGACGATTAAGGCAGCAAGAGTTGTCGGTCTCCTCTTATTATTAGGGTTTACGAGTCGGTTGGCAAACGAAAAGGAAGCAACACCTATTCAAGACGATGAATCTGGGGCATACAGTATGCGTGATCTTGATGGTTTGTTGATCAACCCAAGTACAAAAATGAGAGACTAGTTTCTTTATTTAGAAGAAAATCGAGAAGAAACAAAAGACTTCTTGGCAATACCAATTAAGTTCCTGCAATTATGAAGACTCGTGTAACGACTTAGAGAACGCCAGCCCTATATAGCGCACTCGACAGGCTCCGGGTTCGATTCCCGGCCGACGCATGAATGGTATTTTTTTGGGTCTTGTTACCTTTTTGCTTTTATGTACATACTTATGTTCTCACTTTCTCTTTTGTATTTTTGTTTTATTTTATTTTATTTTATTTTATTTTAATTTAATTTAATTTTAATTTTAATTTTAATTTTAATTTTAATTTTAATTTTAAATTTTTTTTTTTTTTTGGCTTTAATGTCTTTTCTCTCCATTCACAGCGGCATATGCAGACAGGATGTGCGAACCTCGTCCGCGGCCAGCAACAGGGAACCCTGAATTTCTCTCCGGACAAGGCATGGGAGAACATCCCAATCCAAAGCTGGAGCTGGAGCCGGTATGGGCTTTGTACTTGGCCTTTCTGCCCTCGCCGGTGCTGACTATTATGGCACAAGTGCCTCTACGGTGAATGAATGGGATTGCCGTATGGCTGGCCGTTGGCCAGTCCAGTTGCTAGCTGTCAAGGCCATCTTACTATTTCCCAACGGTCTCATACGGAATACTTCGTACTTGTAGGTTTTTTGATTCGAGCCTGACGAACTGATCAGTTCCAGTTGCAGTTTGTCGTGGGTCGTTCCATCTCGAGACTGGCCGCACTGCGTTGGCAACTGTCGGTCGTCGGCTTTCGGCTTTGAACTGCCTCCCCCCAATTCGAGAAGAAAGACCAATGGGCAAGGGTCCAACAAAGAGACGCTTAGATTCAATGGCAAATGAAAACGGGCATTGGGTCGCGGTCGTGAGGACACGACGACATATTGAACACACTTTCAAGCGGATGCTGTCTGGCACTTTTCTTGCCTCCTGCTCTCCGACTGCCGCGTCCTGGTTCCGCTTCTCCGTAGGAAGCAAGTGAAAAAGAGAACAAACAGAGAAGCAGCTATCAGCAGGCACAACCAGGTATTCCGTAACGGCGAGCGACAATTCTCTGCTCCGACAAGCTGCCAACGACCTCAATAGCCCCGATCGTGGTCCACTGCGGCTTTCGCACTTTTGTCCCGGATTTCGGCTTTGGTTTGGTCTTCGATCACTGTATTTCCTTGCGAAGCATGTAAGCAAGTAGAAATGCCGTTTAAACATGCCGTCATTCTCGAGCGATCAAAACGGGCGACGGCTTTGCTTTCCGGCTATCACTATCCCGAGACACCTGCTGCATCAGGCCATCCCAGCGTCGTTTGTAAATGAAGAACTTGTCTTTCTGTATTGCAGAATAGTATCACCTCGTCCCCCCGCTCAGCTAACAAGCAGCACCACGCTGCCAAAGTGCCGCCGCATGTCTGCCTGCTCCACGTCGTGCGTGTCCTCCACCTCGCCCCACTGAGCCGTCTGGAACGCCGTCTCCATGTTGGTGGCGGCATAGGCTGCCTCAACGGAGAGCGCACTGCCGCTCGCCTTGGCAGGCGCCGGCTGCACTGCCGTCTGCGACCAGCCGGCCACAAACCGCGACGCCACCACCATGCTCTTGCCTGCAAGCGTCGCCCGCTCCACACCCGCCAAATCCCAGCCGTTGAGGCTCTCCAGCCAATCTGCCACCGCCTTGCGCGTCTCGGCCGGGTGCGGCTTCGGGAACAGCAGGCTGGCTTGGTCCGCGCCGCCCAGCACCGGCTCCACCACCACCCCGGGCCACACGTGAGTCGCCATGTAGGCAAGGATGGGTTCCGCCGTGCGCTTTTGCAGCTGGCGCAGCGTCACCTCGCCGTGGCCGGCCACATTGCGCGTCGCCGCGCCGCCGATGCCGTGCAGGCTCGCCAGCTCGTCCGGCGGCGCCCAGCACAGAAGGCTGTCCGTGTCGAGGTAGCGCAGTAGGTTCTCGATCAGGGCGCTTTGCATCGGTGCGGCGCCTCCGTCAGCGGCCGCCGTCTTCTCGTCCTCTAGATCAATCGCCCGGCACACCAGCGACATGAGTGGCACCCGGTGGCCCTGCGTCGCCTGCCGGGCCGACGCCAGCAGATCCCACTCCGTCGCCAGCGCATGTGCCAGCATCTTCTTGTGGGCAGGGATTTGTATAATCTTCTTCGTCGTAGGGTGCCGCACCGCCCGCGTGTCGAGGCGTACCTCCAGATGCTCGCCGACCTCCTCGACGCTCGCTTTCTTCCAGAACCGATTACTGCTCGCTCCGTTCACCTTATCTGCGAGGGCCTTGCGCCGAGAGATGCGGATAGCACGCTCTTCAGCATCGCGGACGAGGTCGGTGGCCTTTGTGGACGCCTCCTTGGTGTTCTCGGCAGATGTGCCTTTTTGCGGTTCCGGCGCGTTGGGCGGCGGGCCCTGGCCATACATGGGGACAACATCGGCTGCGCGGGGCGAGGTCGTAGAGGGTGTTGTAACAGTGGCCGAACTGTGAAACGGCCGAGTTCGGTAGAAGGACGACGGCGAGGAGGAGTGTGTCGAGGCTGATGCCGTCGTCCGCGACGAAGTGCTATGTTGAAATCGACATTGTATGGGTGTTAAAATAGCTTGTGAGACGCGCGCCCGCGACGCAGTCGGCCCCGAAGAACGAATACGTGCGACAGGCCGCATGGTTGTTTGGAAAATGCGACAGAGTGTTATGAAATTCTTGGTGTTGGCAGAGCTTGAAGATCAGGTCTTGCTTGTCATCTTTTGAAGGCGATTTTTTCTTCAATTGGGCCTGGTGAGGCTAGAGCCGACTTGGCCGACTATTCGTCGGTAGTGTGAAGTGATCCACTTTTAGCACACCAAACGCCCGTTCCTTAGCGAGACTGTCACTGGCACTTTCATTTGATAACATCAATGGATACATGGACGAAACCAACGTTAAATAATATATACCTGCACAGCATCAAAGTATCCAATAAAAAAAAGAACAAAAGAAGAAAGGAAAAGACAAAAGGCCTGCCAACAAAGTGCATGCTAATAGTACTAGATAGTATACAATGCAAGTTTTCTCATGAAACAACGAAAAGAAACTCAACGACATGCTCCTCAAAGGCAAAGAAAGGAAACATGCAACCATGCAAATAAAAATGAAGCAAAAGGAGCAGAACTGAATATGGTGGATCTAATAAGGTGGATGGGACAGGTTGCCCAGCCCGTTCTCGCCGGCACGGCTATCAATGCCCTTGAGGAGCGACGTTAGATCCAGTGGTGGCGTGTCCATGTCGTCGCCCAGAACACTCGATAAGATGCTCTCGCCGCCCCGGCTCTTGATATTGCGCCGGGTGGCTTGTTGGGCCGCAGATGCCGCAGACTTGGCCGGTGGTGACGTCACGGGCCGTGGAGGTGTCGCCGTCTTGGCGGCATTGGCCTGCTGCTGCGCCTGGAACTGATGCTGCTCGCGAATGATTGGAGACGGCAGTGGTGGCACTGGCGGGACCGATTCGTAGTCGTTGCCTTGCTGCTGTTGGTCACTGCTGCCGTGGCCGTTTGGCGCCTCCAGGAACTCGCCCGTTGTCGAGCCCTTCCGGCTAGGTGACGTCCCCTGCCTAATTGGTGACGCTGTAGAGACCTCCGCATCTGGCTGTGACTGTTGTTGTTGTTGTTGTTGCAGGTCGCCACCAGTGGTTGCGTTGCTGACCGGCGGCGGGTTGAACGAAAACTCCGAGGCTGAAATGTCGTAGCTGGCCATGCTGTCGGAGTTGTCGTCACCGTCGTCACCGTCGTCGTTTTGACCACGATTCTCGCCGTGACGGCGGCCCAAGTTGGCATGGACTTCAGCACCCGAAAGCGCCATCTTGAGCTGGTCCACAGACGTGACAAATCCAGTGCCATTGTGCGCCCCGTTCCGGCTTGACAGGCTGCCACCAGGCGATGGCGACACCCCACTATGGATGCTCGATTTGCGAAGCTTCGTCACCAGCGGTGCCAGGAAGTCGTTGTTATGGCCGGCCCCCAAATTCTGGTGGCTAGCCGAGGGCGAGGGCATAGTTCCATTGGTGTAAAGGTATTCTTTGGCCAGACCGCTCGACGTGTTGGCCGTCAGGTGGTTGCGACCAGCCGCGGCATTGGAGTTGGTCGCCATGGTACCGGAGCGCGACCCGCTCAGCGACACCGTCTTGCTGCCTGCATGCTGTTGTACGGCCTGTATGACGGCGTCGCGTGACCAGTCCGACAGCATCTGACTCCTGTACGAAGCGGGGACCTCCTCGTCAAAGTCGGTGGTGCCATTGACATTGTCGTGGTCTGTTCCAGGAGCAGAACCGCTACCTTTGATACCAAAGTTAAATGAGCCAGGATTTCTGCTAGGGCTAACAGCAGGGCTCTGGGGCGGCGAGCCGGCAGTTTCTTGGTAGCCGGAGCAAATGTTCTCGATCAGAGACAGGCGGTCGTCAAAAGGCAGCAGAGCCTCGGTCTCGATTTCGTGCAGCGGCATGCGTGGTTGTGGCCGGGGCATGCCGGGTGTGCCGACGAGCTCAAGGAGCGCGCTGGGCGGAACGTGGACACCCTCGACCCAGAAATGCTTGGAGCGGCGGCGTGTGACCTCGTTGCGGATGGCGTGGCCGACCATGGTCGTTTCGAAGCGGAACTTTTCGGTCAACGTCCAGAAGTAGCCGTGCACTAGTGTGCCGACGCGGACCTTGGCCTGCGGCGTCTCAACATCCTGGATGGCCTCTTGTAGCTGGAAGATCATGGGGAGGCCGTAGCGCGTAGCGTTGACGCCCAGCTTGTCGACGAGTTTATAGAGGAGCACGTGCAACAAAACAATGTCCGTCTCGTAGTCGACGTACTGCAGCGCGTTGTCGTAAATAACGACGTGGAGGAGTGCCAGGAAGAAGCTGCGGCGCCTGCGGCTGGAAGAAGGCTGCTTGGCAATGGGGCTGCTCACCGCGCCCGTCTCACCACGGTTCGACGTACTCGACACAGCGCGTCTCGCCAGGTTCGAAGTCGCACTAACAGCACCTGCCACCGGGTTAGTCTTTGTGCTGGGGCGGTGGCCGAGCACGGATGTCACTGGGGTAGATGACCCAATCGTGCTGTCGTCACGAGCACGCTGGTCGGCATGCGAAACCTCACGGTCGAGCCAGGTGATGAGGGCATCGACGTACGCCTTGCGCACTTGGCCATCGGTGTCCCGTAGCAGCCAGTGCGTACCCTCCCAGACCTGGATCGGTACGCGGTTTCGGGACAGTGTCTGGTTGCCGCCGAGGGTAGTCTTGGGGTTGGCCACCAACAGGATAGCTTTAATCGAGCGCAGCACAGCCGTCTTGGCCACACTGAGAGAGAAGAGTGAGTCAACTGAAGGATGGTGGGGTGCGGTGTGGGATGCGTTGTTCTTTTGCGGCAAGTCACCCATGCCCGACCCCGTGGCCGCACCCTCACCGTCAGCCTTTCCGTCCTCCGAAGCCTTCTCGCCCGGCGGCGTAGAGCTGCCCGTACCGGTGCTCGATCGTGGCGGCTTCATCCGGTATAGAATAGTCGCGACCATGTCGGAAATCTGGTCGGCGTAGTACACGTGTGTGGCGAGGTCACCAATGCACTGTTGCAACCGCGTCAGAAGTTCCTTACGCTTTGACGCAACAGTTGTAACAGATTCGATGGCAGCCAGTGTCGAGGGCGAGCGCGGGTCGGGGCGACCGGGGAGTGGACCTTCGGACGCAGCGACGGCGGCGGCAGCGGCAGGATCGCCAGGCATTTGGACAAGCTTCTTGATATGCTGGATGAAACCCAAGAGCACATCCATGACGCTGAGACCGATCAAGCTTTCTTCAGAGCGGAGCAGAGAGCCAATCATGGTGGTCAGGGTGATGTGGAGGTCGAGAGTCTCGTCGGAAAGAGGGGCGCGGGCCAGGGCATCCATGACGGTAATGAGAATGATGTAACGCTCCTGGACGGGTGCCCAGCGCAAAAGAAGGCCGCAGATCTTCACAGACCAACCGCCTTCCCGGCTACCAGAACCAGTGCGCACGACCGCCTCGCCCTGCTCGATGCGATCTTTGACAAAGTCCAGCAAGGCCAGAGTGGCGTAGTGGATGAGCGAGCGGCTCGAGGAGATGAAGATCTGCTTCAGGCACAGTATGGCCAGCACACCAATGTCCTGCTCGGCCAGCTTGTCGACGTCCATGGCGGTGCCGGAGAGGGCAATTGGGTTGGTGTCGCCGGCAGTGTCGGCGGTGCGGACAGTGGCCACGCTGTTCCGCCGTTTCAGCTGGCGGTCTGTGTCGTCCTTCTTCTCTTCCACCTCGGCACGGTCGACGAGCACATCGAGGAACTCTTCGTTGTCGGTCCACAGATTTTCGAGGATCATGGGGACCATCATATCGTACTGGCGGCCGGCAATTGACGAGAGGGCGTCCGAGGCAGCAACGGCGCGGATGGCCTCGAGACCTGCGCTACGCCATCGCATGGCCACGGGCCTGCTGGGCCGGGTCTTACCGGGCGAGAGGCGGGTGGAAGCAAAGGACGCATAGTGGCGCACAACGGCCTCGAACTGGGCGAGGTACAGCTGGTCTGCGAGCAGGGTGGAGGAGTCATGGTTGGCGCAGAATACCTTGAAAGTCGGGATGGACGACTCAACCATGGTGATGTCGTTTGAGCGGAGGATGACGTCGAGAATCTTGAGGACATTGGGAGCAACCAAGGGCAGGTCTTTGGGGTTCTTCTCGATGAGTGCCTCGAGAATCTTGAGGGTGACTTGGACATTGCCTATCCGCTGGCGCCAGACATCGCTAGCAGTCTTTCGCTCGAGGAAACTGCCCACCTTTTGGATCTTACTCCGGCGGGAGGTGGCGTAGTAGAGCAGGTAGCTGAGCTCACTTGAGTTGGGCTTGACGTCGATGGTGCCCTTGGTAGTGCGTGGGTAGCACTTGAGAATCAGCACCTGGTGCTTCGGTCGGCACTTTTGAGCAATTGCGTGCATCGTGACAGCGGTGAATACAGTGTCGCTCCAGATTCCGAGGGGGTGTTCAGGTGTAATGGTTTTGAAGCTCACGGCCACAGCCGCGGTTGCAGGAAAAACGGCACGCGTAAACGTGTCCCGTTCAATTTCCGGAGGGTCGTGACAAGGCCAGATGGTCAAGAGAGGGCGACAGACCCGGTGGTCCGAGAAGGGCGAGAAGGTGAGCGGTCGCGTCGGCGAGTTGAGAGCATGAATGAAGGGCGGACAGAAAAGCGAGGCCGAAAACGAGTGAGATATTACAAGGAAGCGAGCGCGGCGAGCAAGCGACAGCTGCGGAAACAGGAAATCGAAGCAAGGCACAGTCAATTGCAGTTGGCAGTGTCGCGTCAATGTATCGACACCGGGTCGCTGGCTGCAGAAACTGAGGCCGATCGGGTGTCACGGGAAACTGCCCACGAAAAACAATGACGCGGAGGATTTGGAGACTTTGGAGACACTATGGTCAGAGCATGTGTGGACTCCGGCGGGTGCCTTGAGCTGTCGTGGACGGAGGAGGCTGTGTCCGAGATCCAAGGCCATTAAACATTAAGATGCAAGTCGAAACGAGTCTGGAAAAGGGCAATGGTAAGCGTCGAGGTCCGTTTGTCGTCGCAAGGCGAGCTCAAGTTTTGTTTGCTGGAAAAGGGGGTGGAGAGAAGGCGAAAGCAAATGAGGACAAGAGGAAAAGTGAGCAGGGGCGACAGAAGGAAAAGCGCGCTGCAGTGAGCAGGGGCCTGGCCGCGCGGAGGAAGCAACGAACGAGGACCACATGGGGGGCTACAGTGTCGTGATAGCGCATCGACCAAACATCTCAGGGCCTGGACCAGGGGCGCCTGGAGCGCGTGAACGATACGGCTGAATATGGTCACAAATTGCTACCCATAGAGCCACACAGAGCTGCTTACAGGAACGCACAGGGGTACACTTGTATCTGGCTTTCCTAAAAAACAGGCGCGAACTGTATCTTCCTCAATAGCGCCTTCTCATTCCAACTAGCGCAATCACTTTAGCATGGAAAGAGCCAACGGCTGACGCCCAGCGGGCCACGCACCTTACCATCTCTTCCCCCAAACTAGCACCTATCAAGAAATCCGAAACCAACGGGCAAGCTTTCGGGCAACCGTCATCAGCTTTAGCACGATTAAGGTATCACTTGACGATAGGTTTAGCAGCCGTTTGCCACATAATATGTATGGTCCCAGACAAGACAGAAGCCGGAAAGAGCGCGACAGGACAAAAACAGAAGGCCAGCAAGATGGTCACGGCACCTGCTCTGTATTGAAGAGCAGACAATCAGGAAAGTGCGCTACCGGCAGTCCAGGAAAGCAAGGAAAGAGCCACCTACTTGTGCCCTAACCTATTTGCATTCTTGCTCTCGCTCCGGCGATCGTTGGCCTAGCTGGCGGTACTTTCTGCCATGATAATGCACAATGACGCCGTACTTTGTGCGCCGACTTACTCTGCAGGGCAGTCGGAATGCCTAAAACTGGCCTGAGGACACGACTGCACAACTCTGACCTACATCAGGCCTTCTGTCAGCCTGAACATCTCTAAAGCGCACACATCCAACGTGTGTCTTACAGAACCTGCAGATGGTGAGCCTTGTGCGGCTTCAATTTGTTGGGGAGAGGTTTGAAGATTTGTCGTTTTTCTTCGAAGGACGCAACTTGAAAGATCGGAAGACACCTGACTGAAGCTGTGGTTGTATGGCTGTCTCACACATTTCATTCAAATGCTCTGTTCGAAAATACAACAACTTCATGAGGTTACTAACATCTCTTCGTCTTTAGTCAGGGTGCACCTGACAGCCTATCACGGGAAACAAACAGCAAAAATTGTTGGGGATGTCGAGGAAGCAGAAGCTTAAAAAAGGCCAGACTAGTGTACCATAAACAGCGCAGCACAAAGGTCGGTATGATCCTCGTACGTCTCTTCCCGTCCCATTTCAGCCTTATGACCAACTTGCGGGACAGAACGACACGCTGCAAGGATGTGGTTTCTGGCCTGTGGAACAACCATATTGCGACATTACGGCGCATGGGACACGTATCCATAGTTCCGGCCTCATTTGGTGTGTGATGGCAGAATATGTTTCTCCGTGATACCATATGTTTTCATTATGAAGTGAGCCTGCCTGTCATACGTGACTCTATCGCTCAAGGAAGAGTTCTGGGACATGGAAATGAATGCTGGCTCAAAACGTTTACCTTCTCGTAGACATCGCCAAATTAAGTCAGCTAGAATGGAATTACGATGTACGACATATTGTGTAAGGACAACGTGGGAGCATGCAGTGACGTATTTGGCCACGTCTGGTATGTGTCCCACCTGAGTGGTGCGCTAGCATTCGCTCCATGGGACCTTGCGCCTCTAAGCCTTCAACCCGTCTTCAATCAGAATGCTTGCCAGTGGGTACTTGAGTTTTGGATTTTGAGCTCGTGTAAGCTTGACTTCCTAACATTGAGGCTCTAAACCGACGCTGTTTGACCATACCTTTTTCCGGGAAGCAGAAACCATTCTCACCAGCCGAATTCTGTAGTTATTCTAAGTAAAAGCTATCCTCTGCCAACCTCAGGCCATGCTGTCGTCATGTTCGGCATGTTCGGCATTTTCGCGAGTGTGGCCGGGTGTCGCCTTCGACCAGGGGCTGCCCATCTCCTCCATATCGACGCTTTGGTTCATCCAGACTCTCAGCTGTTCGGGCGATACGACGGTATCTCGGTGTAGGCGGCCCAACTGTACCGATCGAGCAACGGGCGTTCTTGCAGTGCCGCAGTCCAAGCTAGCTGCCGATGTACAGAGGCTTTGTGAGATCACAGTGCGAAGGCCGGGATTGTCAGTTGCCGGGGAGTGCTCTTGGCCCTTGCCTCGTGGCGAGTGAGCGCTGTCTGACCTTGTCGAGCTGTCATGAATCAGACCGGCTTTCCAAGCTTGCACGCGAGACCACTGTCCGGACCCATCAGACTGGAGAAGTGGCGCATCATCTTCTGCCTCCTTTAACTTCTTTACATGCGCTAGAACTGGGAGACCAAGACCAGCCGGGCTTCCAACCCCACCATGGACTTGATCTCGCTTCTGGGCTCGGGATGCCGATGTCTCGCCTTCAAATGTCTTCATGCTCTCCCGGAGAGCGCGCTGGAAAGTACTTTTCCCACGAAAAAAATACTGCGGCGACACAACTGCCTGACCACTTGCTACTGGGGACGATCTCTGGGGTTCTGGGAGGCTTGGGCCAGCTGGGGTTGTTGGGGCAGACTGGAAGGCAAACAAAACATTCATGGCTTTGTCACCGTCATAAAATGGATCGTTGCTGCTTGTCTGGCCCTTCGCCGTATTCCCTCTGCTCTCCTCCCGGCAGACATTTTGCAGATTTAGGCTCAACTCCTGTAGACGGCGAAGAGCAGCAGGTGCAATCGCTTGCCGGGGAGTAGCTCCACGGCCGCTGCTAGCGAGCGAAGGTGACGACGAAGACGAAGACGACGATGAACTGGGAGAAACAAGTGCTGCTCGCCGCATGCGGATTCCAGACGCCAGTAACTCAGCATCTCTGTCAGTCAACTTCCGTGGTGCAGCACTCTTTGGTTGGGTTTGTTGGGTCTGTGGTGGATGGTGCGTGCCGTTGTGCCTTTCAACTCGGGAGGCTGAAATCGGCGTTGAGACTTCAGCTTGGCCATTGCCTTCGGCGATCACAGGCAAGTGCTGCGACGCAAATTCACTCGTTGCTTGCCGATTGCTTGTTGTCGGTGATGCCCGACGCACTGAGCTAGACCAGCTCGTGAACCGGGATGTCTCACCGCTTGCTTCGCTTTGCGCGGCCTGCGCGGCCCCGTATTCTTCGTGAACGACCGTTCCGGACCCGTTGTACTCGGAACTGGTATGCAAGTCGTTTGAAAAAGACAATCGCATCGCACGTTCCGACATAAACTCTTGCCCGCTGAAGACTTCTCCGAGCATAGGAGCTTCTATGTGCTGATCTGGCACCTGCTCTGAGCCACAGTCATTTTTGGAGTGATTCCAGAAACTTCTCAGTCTCATCTTGACTCGTTTCGACACTCTGCTCGCTGTTCGGCGCAGGCTTCCGGTGTTGCTGGACTCGTTCTCAAAACCTTCAACTCTTTCTTGGGTACTGATATCGGGCACTAGTCTGTCAGGTAATATACTTGGCCGAGGTGTCAGGGGTTGAATCTGCCGAAGCGACTTGCGAATGCCCTTCTGTTCTGTGCGTGGTGAGCGCAAAGACAGGCGCTTGTGAGATGAATTAATAGTAGATGGTGCTGCTGAGAATTTGTCGTCGTCATTGCTAGAGAATGAAAAATTGCGCTTCCGGTGAGTTCGTAAGAAGCTTCTTGATGTTGTCGGGCATGGTGGAGGTATCGTTGCCCTCTCCACGATGACGTCTGTCTTCGGCTGGCGTTGGATGCACCGGTTGTGGGGATTCTGCAGGGAAGGTACTGCCAAAAGCGGCTGCCTCTGAGTTGCACTGTACTCTTGAGCAGGGTATCCTGTGGTCACCGCGTCCTTAAAATATACTGGCTGGCCAAAGGGATGAGTCGTTGGCTTGGCCGCTTCTGTGACTACTCGCAGCGACGTATTTCCAAAGGTACTCGTTGAGGTACTCTTGTTACGCAGGCTGCCTTTCGATGGTGGGCGCGGCCAGTGCCTTTGGCTCATGATCGTGCGGCGCGGAGCAGAGCCATTGTGGATTGTGTTTCTTGCCATGATGGTACTAGCTGCCGCGTCTCCGAAAATTTCCTTGTTTCGGAGCTGTGAGGCTGACCAGGTCTTGTTGATATGTTGCTTGTTCATAGGAGTGCTGGGTAAAGAAGACGTATACTGGGAGTAGTTGCTCTCGCTGGCCGCGAGGAACGGCGATGACGGGTGAATATCAGAAGCGGCCACGTTTCTAAGTGGTGTTTGGTATGCTCCTGGCGTTAACTGCGTGTTGGCCCGAGTTGCCTCCAACCGTGCGGAGCTGATTGTCTGGCCGCCCTTCTGCACGAAACGAATACTGCCAGTATGTGGCCGACGGTCGCGCTGTAACACAGAGGGGCGTGCAACGCACGCAGCGTCACCATACTGTCTGACCGTCGTCCGAGTGCCGACTAAAGGATCGGGAAACAGGGTCTGTGGTTCTTCGGAACCACAATTCTCTCGGTCGTGGACAAAAGCCTTGCTTGCAGCAATGTGTGCATCCCTCGTGGCATCGGTTGCATCCATGTGCTGGAGATGGACGCCCCGGGTACTTGATCGACCTTGGCCGGAAGCGTCGAGCCGTGGTCCTTGCATGGTCACCACTTGGTTGATCTCGAACTGTGCGGGTTAGAGACTTGTTACTAGCTTAGTAAAGGGGCCGTGGCGTAAGATAAAATGGGCTGTAATCGTGTAGACAATAGAGGCTCGATTGTACAAGCAAAGAATGCGGTGATGATGTCGATGAAGATGGTGTATGGATAGAGGCGTCTGCAGATGACTTTGAGCACCGGCAGTGCAGCTGAGAGAAAGTAAACAAAGCGACAAAGGAGAAAAGGGGTGTTGGGCTAAGAGCAAACCGGCAAGCTATAGGACCCGGAGCGGAAGGAAGGACGGCCAGACATGGGACGAATAAGGAAAGTACGTCGGAATTGCATGGTTTACGCCCAAAAAGGCAACAAAATACCGCCCATTCACAATAAGGGAAAGTGCAGCCGTCAAGAATTTATAGCAGTGTCAACATCACAGAGCACGACATTAAGAACGATGTAGGAGTGTTTCTTGCTCAATATATAATGTCCCGTCATGCAGTGAGCATAATGAGAGTCCCGAAAAGAGATGAGCCGGCTTGATAGTATATAAGCGTATGAATGTCAAGTAGGAAAAGCGGAGTAAATGTGACTCGATTTCGAAACCAAAATGAAAGATGGTACAAAGAGACAGAAACAGAGCGTAAGTTAACGGTGAAGCCTAATTAAGATACAAAGTCCCAGCTACTACAAAAACATGACTAAAGGAAGAGGACAAAAGAAACATGAATGCCAAAGGACTCATGCATGCCAGTAGCATCCGGCTGCCAGCATGTTTAGCACAAATGAAACAATTTACTGCTTCAGCTCCTCGAAGAACTCCTTCAGCTCCTCGTCGACCAGCTCGTGGATCTTCTCAGAGAACTTGTGAGCCTTGCGACCGAAAGTCGAAGCGCTGCCGACAACCTTGCCGGAGAGGATCTCCAGGTCTGCCTCGATGGCCTTCTCAAGCTCGGTGACGGAGTCAAGGACGACGCCGGAGGCGGACTTCTCAGCGACCTTGTCGGAGGTTGCATCGTAAGCACCCTCCTCGACAATGGACGTGTAGTTGCTGCATCCGCCACCGTTCCAGATGAGCAGGTTGGGAGTGTCAGCGGGGATGTCGGTCAGAGTGCCGGCAGTCGAAACAGCAAGCAGGTTGGACTTGAGCTTCGCGGGGGTGATTGGCGCAACGGAGTACTCGGAGTCGGTGTCAGGCTGCAGAGACAGGTAGTAGGCCAGGAGACCGGCAACGTGGGGCGACGCCATTGAGGTACCCGAGATGGTGTTGATAGCGGTCTTGCTGCCAATCCAGGTGGACTGGATGTTCAGGCCAGGGGCGAAGACGTCAGTGCACTTGCCGAAGTTGGAGAAGTAGGCGCGGCTGTCATCAATGGCCGAGGCACCGACGGTGACGGCGTTGGCAGCAGCAGCGGGGGAGTAGTTGCAGGCGTCGGCGTTGTCGTTGCCGGCGGCAACAGCAAAGTGCAGACCGGCGTTGACAGCAGCGTTCACGGCAGCATCGAGGGGAGTGGTCTTGCCACCGCCCAGCGACATGTTCGCGACAGAGCCCTTGAAGCCCTTGCGCTTGCCCTTCTTGGCAGCGGCAACCTGCTCAATGTGGCGCTGAGCGGCGAACTCGACGCCGGCAATGACGTCGGACATGGTGCCAGAGCCGTTAGACTTGAGCACCTTGACGGCGTAAACATTGGCCTTCTTGGCGACACCGTATTTCTTGCCGGCAATGGTGCCAGAGCAATGAGTGCCGTGGCCGTTGCCGTCGACATCCTCATCACCCTGGGGGATGGTCTTGCCCCAGTGGGCCCGGCCGTCGAAGTCGACGTGGTCGATGTTGGTGCCGGTGTCAATAACGTAGGCGTCAACTCCCTCACCACCCTCCTCGGCGTACAGGTACTTGTTGAAGGTACCGAAGTTCAGCGACTTGCGATGGGAGACACGGGCGAGACCCCAGGGGGCTCCCTTCTCGGTCTCGGGAGAGCAGCCAGACTTGGTGACCTCAATCTCCTGGTACTTCATCGTGTGGACGACAGTGTCCCGGTGGATGTACTCAACCTACATGATGGAATGATATGTTAGCCAATGTTCGGGTACCATAAAAATGCGAATTGTAGCCTAGCAGAGTGCATGATGACGCATCGCGTGATCACCTGCCTTCGGCGATAAGACGATTTGAGCGAAGGAGGCGGCCGCGCATGGCAGATAAGCGGCAAGCTGCAGCTTTATCGATGGGAGGTGCGAAATGGGAGATGCGAAACGGAAAGAGTACTCACGTCAGGATGCCGGCGGACCTGCTCGATGATTGAGTCATCGAAATGACCAGCGTAGCCGACGAAGCCGCTGCCGATCTTGTAGGTGTGCTTGATGCCACGGAAGACATCGTCGGCCAGCGACAGGCCAAGGCCGCGCTTGCGCAGCTCCAGGATGCGCTCGTCCTTGTTCTCTGGGAACGTCTTCACCCAGGAGTCATGGATGTTCTTGACCCACGAGTGGTGGTCATTTGCGGTCTTCTCGTCGACGTGGTCCTTGAACTTGACGATGTATGCACCTGGCACCTCTTCGGCGTTCGCAGACGACAGGATGGGAGCAGCATCGCCGTGGATAGTCTCCGTGTTAAAAGCAGGCGCCGCCGAGGCGACCGCCGCCAGTGAGAGAGCAATCAAGCCCTTCATGATGATGGAAAAGAGGGACGGGGAATAGGCAATGCAGAGAGCCAGAGAGCGATGTCGGAATTCCGATTACCTCGCAGAGAGTGCGCGAGAAAGAGAGAACTGAGCAGAAGCGACGAAACACGATACAATACAAAATCAACGATATGTAATAGACCCCGGAAAGAATACGGGAGATGACGATGATGGGGGATGGAGAGGAAAGGAAAAGAAGAAAGAGAGAGGAAGAAGAGGGAAAGGGTAGACGGGGAAGGAGGAGGAGTGTTGGAATGGCGTAGATAAAGAAAGAGCGGGAAGGAGGAGGTGGTGGATGGGTGGATGCACTGAGGCGAGTGAGTAACCCACTAGCGAACGAGCAGGTATCGCGTGAGGACCACACAGGTGCGCTTGCACCTTTGATTCCGAGTACAGCGGCACAAAAGATACCTGTTGCGTATTCGACGGTCGCTGTTGCCTCATCCAACAGCGTGATGCAGCACTGGTCGGGGGTCCGGGTTCTGGTCAGACGGTGGCTCGTTGACCGAAACGGGACTAGCGCATATTTCCAGCCAATAGGCTGACTGAAACGCGGAGGCGGAGTGTTTCCTCGGCAATGCGATAAGGGATTCGCACGGTGCGCTGGTGTACGTGGTGTCTCGTGTATGATGCGCAACGCACCTCGTGGACTGCCGTTGTATATTACAAGGGAAACGGACGACAGCTCAATGGACGCATCGCAATGGCCCACGGTTCGATCGAATGATGAGGACGTTGTGCGTTTTCTTCCTCCAAAGACATCCTTACCGGAGAACGCAGTGAGCATTGGCTTCGCAGTGAGATGGCTGCCTTCTGGACGCCTTTTGGGTCGTCCTATAGATGACGTCTTCTCAGGCAGAATTACAGCGCTTCGTGTCACTGGGATGGCCCGCTGAGCTCTCCGCACTGGGCAATTTATGGGGCAATTTAGGTCCACAGTTGCGGATGAGACAGAAGAGGCAGAGAGGCTCAGATGGTCGCTCTTTGCCCCAGGCTGATCACCCAAGCCCTGGGAAGACCCATCGCTGGCCTCACTCACATGGCGCATGACCTCCCCCTGATCCTATTACCTGCCATCTTGGGAGCTCGAAGGAAACGGAGTATTACTGCGTCACAGAAGGCGTCGTTTACTGGCGGTCTTCCTCCGTTGGGCGAGTGATGGGTTGTATGTTGTACAGTACAGCTGTTCAATTCTGTGAGATTGGCAATGCTGATAAAGCTATGCCAGAGTGCGATAAACATCGGGATGATAGGCATTGTTAGTAACCAAGCCAGACGCCTGAAATCTTGCCAATGAGCGACGAGCTGCGATCGCGATAAAGCACCCTAGATAACAGAGTACAGAAACACGGGTACGGTGAGATACACGTGAAAATACAAATATGGAAAGAGGGACTAGACGTGTTCCGCACTTCCGCCATGATACAAACAGAAAGTTCCGTTCACAAAGAGGAAAGAGCGGCCAGTCACAACAAGTTGGCCCTTGGTAAGAACAACACCCGCTCAGAACGTGCCCACATGCACGGTTTAATGTGTAAAATGGTGCGTCGCGGGACGAGGTTACAGGCGATACCACGAGATAACACCAGCTGGGATGGGCAAGGACACAAATGTAGCCATCAGGACAGCGCCTTGAGTGGCGATGCGTGTACGATATTTATCGGCGTCATTGGCGTCTGTCGGCCTGTTGATAAGTGGGTCGGCCAGAGGCAAGAGGAAAGAGCGACAGGAATCCGGGCGAGAACGAGAACCTAGGCACACGACAAAGAAGAGAGAGGGCGCCAGGGACGCCACCAATAGACGCAGAGCCATGCGAGGCAGAAACGCATCAGCATGCTGCCTGAGCATGGCGGCTAGGCCAGCCTTGTTTGGGTTGACTTTGGCCGCCAGGATTGTTAGAATCTCGTGACTGCCTGATGGTCAGACCCAAGCCACGGCTCTCTTGCTTGAAGTGCGTATTGTTGTTTCTTCAGATGAATTACAGGGCCTTTAAGCGAAGTATTTCTCTCTCTTCTTTAACCCCCCTCCCCCCTTCGTTTCTCTGCTCCCTCAGCGCCTAAGAGCATTGATCGTGATCTACCACTGAAGCCACAGCCATTCCCACTATCAGTTGGCTCCTACCCTCAGCGCGAAAAGAGCGGCCCCGGAAACGGCCCAAGTTTGGCCGTCATTGTGTTCACACACAGTCTTGTATAAATGGCCTTTTGCACGTGACCCATCACGTCTTATCGTTAGTCATCTGGTCATCTCAGCCTTCCGTTTGTCGGCCGTCAACTCCCCTCCAACTCCGCTGAACCCCTCCAATGACTCAAGAATTTTGGAGCACCGGTGCCTGTAACCGGCTCCTGTAATCGGCACCAGTGAACGTTCACGCAAAACTGCCGTGTTCCGTAGATGATTTTTTTCTAATGTTTAATCGGTATCGGACAATCACCAAAATCTTTTAACAACCAATTCGATTCTACCACACCCATTCTCTCTAATCTACCGTCACAATGTCTTCCCAGAAGTACGTACCAACAGCCAGCACTGGTGAAACTCTCAACATCAAGTTGTGTTCGCTCACAAAACGTCTCTTTGGCCTCTAGGGTGCTTATGTTGGGCGCAGGCTTCGTCACGAAGCCCACTCTCGAGATTCTCGCCAAGTCCGGTGTCACTGTGTCCGTCGGTAGGGTGTCCCTCTGTCTCTGACCTCTAAGCTGTATTGGCCTTCCTCTAACCTTGTACTTCCAGCGTGCCGCACGCTTGACACTGCCAAGAGCCTCTCGGCCGGCATCCAGAACGCCGTGCCCATTTCCCTCGACGTGACCAACAACGATGTCCTCGACGCTGCGGTTGCGAAGCACGACCTGGTCATCTCCCTGATCCCGTACACCTTCCACGCTACCGTCATCAAGTCGGCCATCCGCCAGAAGAAGCATGTCGTCACGACCAGCTACGTCTCGCCTGCCATGCTCGAGCTTGACCAGCAGTGCAAGGATGCCGGCATCACCGTCATGAACGAGATCGGCCTGGGTACGTTTGTATATCAAGACCCATAACGTTTCTGCTGAGTTGACTAACCAATTGCTATTTAGACCCCGGTATCGACCACTTGTGTAAGGCTTCACTCTACGGACTCCAGTAACAAAACCTCAACATTCAAGCTTTGCGACTAACCTTTTCTCCCAGACGCCGTCAAGACCATCGATGAGGTTCACAAGGCCGGCGGCAAGATTACCTCGTTCCTGTCGTACTGCGGTGGTCTTCCCGCCCCAGAGGACTCTGGTAACCCGCTGGGCTACAAGTTCTCCTGGTCGCCCCGCGGAGTCCTTCTGGCACTCAGAAACGCTGCCAGCTTCTACAAGGACGGCAAGGTCGTCAACGTCGATGGTCCTGGTACGAAACTTTTCCACGAGGCGAATTGTCGACATCTTTGATTTTACTCATTAACAACTATAAACCAGATCTGATGGCCATTGCCAAGCCGTACCACATCTACCCTGGCTTCGCCTTCGTTGCCTACCCCAACAGAGACTCGACTGGCTACAAGGAGCGCTACAACATCCCCGAGGCCCAGACTGTCATTCGGTATGCCAACACTGGATCACCTCGCCCCTGATTTTTGTCATGTTTCCGTGTACGCCAGCTAATCCCCTTCCCCAGTGGCACTCTGAGATACGCCGGTTTCCCCGAGTTTGTCAAGGTCCTCGTCGACATCAACTTCCTCAAGGACGAGGAGGAGAGCTACTGGAAGGAGGCCATCCCCTGGAAGGAGGCTACCCAGAAGATCCTGGGCGCCAAGTCCACCAACGAGGAGGACCTCGTTGCTGCCATCGTCTCCAAGACCAACTTTGCCGACGCCGAGCAGAAGGACCATATCCTGGCCGGCCTCAAGTGGATCGGTCTCTTCTCGGACGAAAAGGTATGGCATCTATATTTCTTCTTTGTCCTTTGTTATGTCTATGTTGCACACTCTAACGCGCTGCTTAGATCATCCCCCGTAGCAACCCCCTCGACACCCTCTGCGCCACCCTGGAGAAGAAGATGCAGTACGCCGAGGGCGAGCGCGATCTCGTCATGTAAGTGCCCCTCGTTATGTCCAAAGGTTATATTCTGGGCCATGCGCACTACGTATACTAACCCACCGCCCAGGCTGCAGCACAAGTTCGAGGTCGAGCTTCCTGACGGCACCAAGCAGACCAGACTCTCGACTCTCTGTGAGTACGGCAGCACCGATCCCAACGGCTACTCCGCCATGGCCAAACTGGTCGGCGTGCCCTGCGCCGTTGCTGTTCAGCAGGTCCTGAACGGCACCATCTCCGAGAAGGGTGTCCTGGCTCCCATGAACGCCAAGCTCAACGATCCCCTCATCAAGGAGCTGAAGGAGAAGTACGGCATCTACTGCAAGGAGACGATTGTCTAAATTGACAAATTGCTCCTGGGCTTTGGAAGTAAAAATTGCGAGAGTTTATAGAAAAGGTGACAGTTTGAATAAATTCACTTCGCTTTTGGTTCAAGGTTGTAAAAGAAAAGACTGGTGTGTGATGCGTTGCAAAGCTATTACATGCCTAGTAGATCGGTAGTATTTTCTCTGTATTTTTATTATTTACTTTTGAAGAAAAATGTATTAAAAAAAATCACATACATATGTGAAGAAAAAAGAAATTAAAAAAGGAACGGCCCCAAAACAATATAAATAATAAAAACGTAAACAGACGGTAACGACAAAAACGTTTCAACTAGAAATTAGAGGTAAATTATACGTATATTGTTGTCGTAGCCCATACACCAGCCACCCAATTCCAGCCACGACTACTATTCCAAAGCATGGGATGAAATCAAGAACGACGAGAAAAGCGAAGTCGTTACCACAGCCAGGCGCTCATCAAATATCGCATCGTGGACAGTGATGACGAGAGTATGTAGCCTCGGGTCATGGCAACCTACAGGTGGACCCTGTTTATCTACATCGTCTTCGACTTCTTTATGACACGTACGATTCAAGACAGGAGTCAGTCAGAGGAAAAAAAATATGGTGGTAGTCTACCGATTTGATTTAAGAAGGACGGAGTACGTCGAAAAATAAATGAGTAGATCATGAAGAACGGGCACGACGAGGAGCCGCCCTTTTTTGAGGACCTTGCGAACGGAAAACTGCCAGTATACCGGAATTCGAGGATACGTTTGTAAATAGAAGATCAATATCTCTATTCACTCCTCCTTCGCTTATGTGGTCGGGCCATGTCAAGTGCTATTAGTCATCCGCTCCGGTGGCCACAGGTCCCTCGACAATGACATGGTCTTTCTCGAAACAGGCGTATCGCGCAAAGCAGGAGCAACCGCGCCGCTGTTTCAACCATTTACGGAAGGAAGGCTCCAATGCAGCCTTTCCATACACCTTCAATGCAGCAACACCTCGGTCCACTGATTGGAGCCCTGGTGAATCAATCCGGCACAGGGAATGGTTTGGGTAAACGAGAACTGCTTTCGGAATGACGCGCACTTGCTTTCGCGGATCCTGCAAAGCGTAAGCAGGCAGCACTTGCGATCCTCTCAGTGCTAACCAGTATCATTCGGTGGCAACTTCGTATTAGCCAGGTAATAGCTGCATAATACGAAGCAGGGGGATTATGCAGCGGCAGAATGAAAATTAGATGACTGCGAAAATTGGCCGCTGCATCTCAAAAGTATCCTGAACAATTATCTCGAGATCGAGTCCGTAAGGCTGTACTTGCCCCGGACCCCGTTTCGTGGCCTGTCGCAGTTCGATCTTGCCTGTTGTTCAGGACCGAAGTTGACTCCTTCCTCCGCCTACGACTCTGCTTTCCTTTCATACTTCCACTAAACGTCAGGTGATCCTGCTTACGTGCTGCGCCGCGCCAGGCTGCCGCTAAAACAAGGCTTCCCGATAGCTCTTTCTCTGTTACGGAAGGTCTGTGTCTGGACTGTTACAGCCCCTCCCTTGTTCCCCACAAAGGTGCGTCGTCCGTCAATAGTGCTGAGGGAAGGAGCGTTTGGGCGGATTGGATAGTGGGAGTCCTTTTGGAGACATTGGCATGCGCGCAGCACTGGATTTCTATCAAACCCTCCTCGAAACAAAACATCGCCCTGACCCTGTGACAGAAACGACCGACCTCCCACTTTGTACCAACAGTCGCACTCCTCTCTTCCTGCTCGACCGGTAAGACGCTTCTTTGCCTCTATTACTGGCAAGCCACCGTGAACGAGGCACCCTGGACCTCTGTCTGACCGTGTCTTATCTCTTGGCTTCAGAGCTCCCCCAACGGCTGAAAAAAAAAAACGGACAAAACACCAGCAAATAAGCTCACCGACAGCTTCGAGACGACGTTTTTGCGGCCCTGGACGCGCCACAACTCCATCCAGGCCAACCTTGGCATTCTCGTGTGCTGCCCACCGACGATACGGACGCAAAAGCATGAGGGGCGGTGCCAGAACGGACGGTTGGGCGAGCACCAGAAGTGCCAGAAGCGCCAGCTGCAACCAACAAAGCGAGACGTGAGACACACGAGATCAGACCGACACGCTGAACCAAACGATAGACTACATACCCGAAAAGACGAGACGAAAGACGGCGCTTTAGACGGCGCCGTAGACTGCCAGCTAAGAGCTACGGTGGGAGGACCCTCGATCTGTCAACCATGGCGACACGGCCGAGCCGGTATCGGTCGTCGACCTCAGCGTCGAACCAGCTGGCGACGAGCAAAGCGGCCGAGGTTCTCCAGAGCCTTCTTCACGGCGTTCAGGCTGTGATCTCGCCGCCATCCTCCTCCCCAGCACGGCCGCGGTTGCTAGCGACTGACCAGCCATCGACGGCACCGGTACGGAGACAAACCGTTGGCGGCTACCCAGACATCCAGGTCCTACTCAAGTATGCCCGCCAGATCCACCAGTACCTTACCGCTCTCCAACCACCAAACACCGCGCAGGATGACTTCCGACACATGCACGGCTTCCAACTGCTCTTGAGCGTCCTACGGTCCTTCTCCGGCTACTACAACCCGCAAGTGCGCAGCGATCCGGAGAAGCGCGCCCTCTTTGAGCTGCTCCACGTGGTGCTGGCTGTCCTGTCTGCTGCCTTCCGGGGCCACCACGGCAACCGGCGTTACTTCCGCCATCGTGTCGAAGGCGGCGGCTGGGAGGCCCTGGAGCAGATCATTGCTAGCATCGGCCTCGGCGTGAGCGACTCGGACATGTGGGGCAACTGCCAGCTATTTGGCAAGCTTCTATCCTTTGCACTCGACGACCAGCGGATGGATGAGCTCTGCCAGTGGTTAGCCGCTGTTTCCATTGCCGAGTCGTCTAAATCCAAGGCCACAGATGCGGCCGGCGGTGCACAAGACGCAAAACAACACGAGAGCACACATCAAGACACAGAGAAGAATGGAGATTTACGGACAGTGGAAAGCGACAACACCGCAGGTAGGGATGAAGTGGTGGCTGAATCAAAGGAGATAGACGGGCCGACTGCGACAGACGAAAACGACAGCTTCGAGCATGTCAGCAAGGAAGACGCAATGGAAGACGCGGCAGAAGATATGACGAAGACGAAGGACGTTGCGCTGTCGGGTGCATTTGACGCTACGCACATGAAAACGAGGCTCAGCGACATCATTGGACCCAAGACTGAGCTACAGAATGCCGAAGTGATGCGCACGGTCATTGGGTTCTGGGAGTGCATTCCGCGGAGTCAGGGTGCCGAGACGGATCCCATCTCTCTCCTTGTTCTCGACACCGTCGCGGCGTTGCTGCACATATCTCTTTCCAACCTGTCAGCTCTCCACAGCACCGGCATTCTGTCCCGCTTCCTTCGGCTGTATTTTGCTGTACCATCGCCGCTCAGCACTGAGGAACGCGAGCGAATTCTCCCCATCTGCCGGTCGCTGATGTACCTCGGTGTCAACCAGCTGTCTGATGCCCAGTTCTTGCTCTCGAGCACAGATCCAGCTTCATCCGTCTTTTGTCTCGATGTGGCCTCGAAATACACCGGCCCCCCATTTGTGCAGTTCGATCTTTCCCACTGTGGCCACTCATCCATCGAGCTGCCCAACCTGGGCCGCTCGTTCCCGCCCATGGCCGGCAACGGCTACACGTTCACATGCTGGATGCGTGTCGACACATTCGACCGCAAATCACACACCACAATTTTTGGCGTGTTCGACGCTTCGCAAACCTGCTTCCTTCTTCTTTATCTTGAGCGTGACACCCACAACTTCATTCTCCAAACCTCAGTCACGTCGTCCCGGCCTAGTGTCCGCTTTCGGTCTATCAGATTCAACGAGAAGCAATGGTATCACGTTGCTCTTGTGCACCGCCGTGGCAAGACGCGCGCCTCACTCTATGTCAACGGCGAGTTCGTCGAGCAGGTCAAAGCTGCCTACCCGGTACCGCCGCCGACAGTGCCTGGCGGGAATTCCGAGAGCTTCGTCTCCTTTGCAGGCAACAACCGCGGAAAACCTATCCCCGTCCAAGCCTTCCTAGGAACGCCTAAGGATCTGTCTGTGCAGGTGGGCTCGGACTCCAAGTGGTCTTTGGCCTCCGCCCACCTCTTTGAAGAAACGCTCAGCGATGACTTTATTGCTGTGCACTTCCGGCTTGGTCCCCGCTACCAAGCAAACTACCAGGACAGCCTCGGCGGTTTTCAGACCTACTCGGCATCTGCCCGTCTGGCTCTCCGGAATGACTTTCACGGGGGCAAAGACGAGAACTCGGACATCCTGCGTGCCATCCGCGATAAGGCCTCGTCCATAGCACCGGAACAGAAGATCTTGATGAGCACCCTACCCCGCTCCACCTTCCGTATAGACGGCACGTTTTTCGAATCGCTCCTCTTCCGATCCCTTTCGCGAGCTTCGGCAGCGAACTTGCTCTCCCTCACTGCCAAGAGCGGTACAGCTATTGCTATTAATGGCGCCCTCCCCTGTATCAACGATGCTCTTGTCCGCTCCCACGGCGTGTCCATTCTCACTGGAGACCCCGTGCTGGCGACGCCATATAACTTTGACGACAACCTGTGGCGCCTTGCTGGCTTCTCATCACTCGCCTTGAAGCTGGTGGAGCGGACGATCACTGCCGACGAACTTCTTCGTGCCACCGAGATGGTATTCCATTGTATCAACAGCAGTTGGCGGAATAGCGACGCCATGGAACGGGATAATGGATATGCTATCCTGGGAATGCTGCTGCGGGCGAAGTTGGGCAGCGCCCCTTCGTCGGCGCCGGTGCATTTGGTAACCACGACTCCTCTTGCGTCTGAAAGCTCAGGCTGGAAAGCGGCACCAGTGACAGGTGACCGGAAGGATACGAGCTTGCGTTTGCTTAAGCTCGTTCTTGCCTTTGTTGGATACGACCATGCAAACCCTCTCGAGTCTCTAATAATCAACCCATTGGCATATCGCATTCTCCTGATCGACTTCGACACATGGCGGAAGGCGCCGCCCGACACACAGCAGCTATACTACGAACAGTTTGACACATTTGCCGTTATGAGCAAGTTCCATCAGTTCAACAGCCGGCGCCTTCTTCGAATGCGTACGTTGAACAATCCTTGCTGGATTTGTTTTGTTTTCGGCCCTGATAAGGACATCACTAACCTTTGCCATAGGAATCATTAAAAGACTACTCGACGCTATGAAGGTCGAGATGGTGTCCGAGGAGGTTCTGCCACACTTCTTGAAATCGTTTGAAAGTCTTGTCCGGTGTAACTATAACGCCGAAGTCCACCGGTCACTTGCTCTTTACATCACATATGCGCTTCACTCCCCAGCTCCAACCCACCTTTCCCGGACGCCAAGACCACTTGGGGCAGCGGGCCAGTCCAGTGCAAGTTTGGGAAGCGGCCTCCAGCGACGCCATACAGGGGGGTCGTCTTCAGGACTTGGCAGTTCCGAGTCTAGCTCCGTGGCTCTGGCGGAAACGTCCAAGAGCCTGACCAAAAAGCAACTCGGCGTTCGCATCCTCAAACTTTACGAGCAACTCCTGTGCGAGGAGGGCATCGTCGCTAACATCCGCAAGTTTGCCCGGACCGTTACTAACAAGTGGCTGCTGTGCCTTCTTTCGTTCGACGACCTTGAAGTGCTGTTGAGCGGGTGCCAGATTTTAACTCGTCTCCTCGTATCGCAGGGACTGAGTTATGTACAGAAGTTTGCTAGTAAGTCTGGCGGCTTCTGGATCATGGCACACCGGCTCAAGCACTGGTGGGATGTTCCGAGTGTCTGGTTTTGCGTTATGGCCATCCTTTTTGGCAAAGATGTGGCCGGAATCGACTCCCTTTCGAGCCAGACGCTTACGTTTGAAGCGCTTGTTTCTGAATTTGGTGCTGGCTCCAAGATTGTCTGCCCGGATGCCCTCTATGTTGTTGTAGCCATGCTACAGCAGGGGCTTGGCGATGTTCTTAAGTCGAGCGATGCCTCCCCAAGCCCACCCGTGGATGAGAACAACAACCCGGCTGTTGCAATTGCCCCGGCGCCTGCTCCGGCTCCGACCCCAGCTGCTGTGTCTGCCACCGCGGACAAGGCTACCATCCTGGATGCTGTTGTGAAATTTTTGTCAAACCTGCACGCGTCTTCTGTCGAGTTCCGCGACTCTACGCTGGCTTCCGATTACATGCGACTTTTGTCGTCAGCTCTCTTCCCTGCTGTTGTGAACATGGAGGCCCTCGCGCCCGAAACAGAGCTCAACTCCAAGGACGCGCCTCTGCGGTTCGATGGCGCCGATATCGTCGTTAGGCAGCGACCAACCTCTGCCGCCATGGTTCGTACGTCGAGTATCAACTCTAACCTGAGCTCCAGCCTGCATTCGACGATTGGCGGGTCAACTTTCGACGTGGCCGCTGACTCTGCCGTCCTCGCCTCCACCGAATCGATCCCCTCGACCGCTGGCCGGTCGGGACCTTCCACCGCAACCCGAGAACGACGGTCGTCGTCCTTTATCCTGCTGACAACGCAAGCCGCACCTCCATCGTGGCACACGGCCAAGCTAGCGGTGCACGCCTCGCCGAAGAGACAGCTAGTAGTCATTCCGCAACAAGGGAACAATGGCCTGCAAGATCGCTTGATGGGCCTGATTGTCGACGGTTTTGTGGACCAAGTGCTTGTCCGCAAAGAGTTTCCAGGATTCAACCTCGGCCTTCGGACCCCTCCATCGTTCCAGGAGCACCAAGCATACTTTGAGTCGGCTGTTCTGCGAAGCACCATCCTGCGCGTCAAGGATAGTTTGCAGCGTGACCTGCGCATTCTCCGCGAGCCAAAGGTGCTGACAAACATGGCACGCTTCACTGCTCACATGGTGGAGGCGACGTTCGACGGCACATTCGTGAATAGTATCGACGTTCTCATGGATTTCACCGGCTTGATCCTCGAATACCTGCACCGGCCCGATGTTGCGTCCCTGAAAAGTGTTCGGCTCTGTAACCAAGCCGTCATGTCCATCCGGACGTCTTTTCTCAAGCTCGTGCTTTTCCGCCTGTCGGATGTTGAAGCCGAGATCGAAAATAGCAGCGGGCAACAACCCGACATGGTGGCTGCCCTGCCTGTGCTGGAGAGAATATTTTTCTGGCAATCGGTTCTGATTGACTGCTTGTCCTCCGAAATCACATCTGACGAATACCACATGAAGCTGATGTTCTACCAGCTTTACGCGCGCCTCCTTGACCCCGACGAATCAGTCCGGCTGGCCGCAGCCAGCATCTGGCGGGTCATCCTGGTCCAGAAGCCAAACGAGTCAGCCACAGTTCTTCGTTCCTGCGCCACCACCGACCAGTTGCACCTGGCTCGCTCGTTCCGGGCCTTGACCGAAGTTGACGACGGCACGTTCCTTGAGTGGGTCGACAAGCACCGTCCCTCGCTTGACGCCTTCTTCCTTGGCGGCATGTCCAAGTTCTGGGAAGATTTTGTGACCAGCGAGAACCAGCGGGCAGCCGACGCGATTAAAACGCGCATCGCCCGTCGCCGCGACAAGCTCAAGCAATGGCAGCTGGAGACCCAAGAGCGCAGCAACATCCTGCTGCGCCATGAAATGGCCAACACCTCGTGGATGAAAAGTATCTATGGCACGGAGCACTTCAAGCTGCAGCGCGTCCTGCAAGATCAACAAGATGACCTCACGTACCTGGCCACCACCTTTGGCAAGATGGAGCGGGACCTGAAGCGCCCGGGTGCCGTGTTTTCTGCATCCGGCGTCCCGACAAAATGGAAGCTCGACCGCACAGAAGGCCGCAACCGCATGCGCCTTCGACTGCTCCCCGACTCCTCCGACCGTGTCAAGAACATCTCCCAGTCTAAGAAGAAGGCCACGGACTCAGCAGCAGCAGCAGCAGCCGCCACGCCTACATCGGCAGGAGGTATCGCAAATGGTGGTGGTGGTACACCCGTGTCTGAGTCAGCCCAACCGGCATTATCTACTGTACCTTCCGATGCCTCCGCGACGTCAACAGCCCCTTCGACAGCCACCCTGCGGCCTCTGGACACCACCAATAGTGCAACTGGCGGAATCGCGGTTACTCCAATGCCGTCCAAAGAAACACCCATTGACCCATTCTCTGCAGTCCAGGTCCCTGATGGGGAAGCTGGTAATGGCATGCCCGGCGGTGCTCTGCAGGCCCCGGGGCCGGCGCCGGGAACGGATACCGGCGTGGCCCCGGAAGAAGACTTTGAGCTGATTGACGATCCGAACGAGCCGGATGGTGAGGATGGCTTCGAGGACAAGAACCGGAAGGTCATGCGTCGCCTGGAGCAGGGCGACGTCGTGCAGAATGTTTACAACGTGTCTCGCATCATTGGCCTTGATGCTTGCGAAGGCATTCTCATCGTTGGCAAGGACGCATTGTACATTATGGACAATGTGTTCCAGTGCCGCGACGGTGAGATTGTGAATGCTTGGCAAGCACCCGCCGACGAGCGCGATCCTTTCTCGCAGATTATCACCACGAAGCCAACCAATAGCCACGACAAAGACAGTGTAGCCAACAACAACGTCAACGGACAGCCGCACTTCCAAGGCGTTGAGCAAGAATCTCGAAGCTGGCGATGGTACGATGTGATTAGTGTGTCCAAACGGCGCTTCCTCTTCCGTGACGTCGCTATTGAGCTTTTCTTCCGTGATGGTCGGAGCTATCTCTTGACGCTGATTGACAATGCGAAGCGTGACGACGTGTACGGCCGACTGATGGGCAAGATCCCCCACGCGAGCGGACCGGCAAACGCACTGCCCAACCCAGAAGACGCATGGCGCCTCGAAGGGCTCCGGGTTACGGAAGAAGGACCGCAGACTCTGGGCTCCAAGTTCGGCAGCATCTTCAACTCGTCGCCCTGGAGCCCGTCTATGCGGCGGTGGCAGAAAGGCGAGATGTCCAACTTCCACTACCTGATGCTGGTCAACACGATGGCCGGACGCACGTTCAACGATCTGACGCAGTACCCCGTGTTTCCATGGGTGCTGGCGGACTACACCAGCAACGAACTGGACCTGACCAACCCGGCGACATTCCGCGACCTGTCCAAGCCGATGGGTGCACAGACGCTGCAGCGCCAGTCCGATTTCGCGATGCGCTACAACACGCTGGCGGAGATGGGGCAGCCACCGTTCCACTATGGAACACACTACTCGTCGGCCATGGTCGTGTCGTCGTACCTGATCCGGCTGCCACCATTTGTGCAGTCATTCTTGTTGCTGCAAGGCGGGCATTTTGACCATCCCGACCGACTTTTCTACTCCATCGAGGGCGCGTGGCGATCTGCCTCGCATGACAACGGCGCCGACGTGCGGGAGTTGATTCCCGAGTTCTTCTGCCTCCCCGAGTTCTTGGTCAACATCAACGGGTACGATTTTGGGCGGCGACAGGACGGCAGCAAGATTGACAACGTGCTGCTGCCGCCGTGGGCCAAGGGCGACCCGAACATCTTTATTGCGAAGCACCGCGAGGCACTGGAGAGCCCGTACGTGTCACAGAACCTGCACAAGTGGATCGACCTGGTGTTTGGCCACAAGCAGCGTGGCGACGCGGCCGTCGAGAACCTCAACGTGTTTCACCACCTGTCGTACCACGGCGCAATCGACCTGGACAATATCAAGGACCCGCAGGAGCGTGCGATTGTTACGGGCATCATCCACAACTTTGGGCAGACGCCGCGACAGGTCTTTTCCAAGCCGCACCAGGCACGAGAACACGACGCGTGCCCCATCCGGCGCATCGACTCGGTCGCCGACTCACTTGCACGCATCCCACACCCGATCCTAGAGAGCCGGGAGCGCGTCGCGTCGCTCATCTATGTGCCGAAGCTCGACCGCCTGCTGTGTGCGTCGCCGTTCCGGCTCAACCTGCCGCCGTTCTACGACAAGTATCTCGAATGGGGCTACACGGACAACAGCGTGCGGTTCTACCATAGCGACAATCGCAAGCTGGCGGGACTGTTTGAGAACCTGCACATCGGCCAGATCTCGTGTGTGGCCTTTGCCGACTCCAAGACGCTGATCACGGCAGGCGAGGACTGTGCCGTCTCCGTGTACGCGGTGGTGCAGTCGGGCTCGGGCAAGCCCGTCGATCTGCTGACGCGCAGCTCGCTCTTTGGGCACAAGACGCCGGTGACGACCGTGGCCGTGTCGAATGCGTTTAGCACGCTGCTCACCGTCAGCCAAGACGGCGTGGCGATGCTGTGGGACCTGAACCGGCTCGAGTTCATCCGCAAGCTGCCGGGCGCGCGGCCGGTGGAGTGCGCGCGGATCAACGACGTGACGGGCGAGATCATGCTGTGCTCGGGCCCGAACGTGGTGCTCTACACGCTCAACGGCGAGCCACTGCTGGACCAGAACGTGTGCGACGGCGGGCCCGAAGACTACGTGCACGCGTGTGCGTTCTACGAGGGAGCCGGCAACGAGTGGCTCGAGAACTACCTGGTGTTGACGGGCCACCGGTGCGGGCGTGTCAACATCTGGCGCAAGATCGTCGGCCCGCGCGGACGGTGGGTGCTGGAGCTGGAGCGGCGGCTGGACCACGTCGATCCCCGGTCGGAGAACGGGGCGAATGTGGACGCCGCTATCACGTGCATCACACCGATGCCGCAGGTGGTGTACACGGGCGATGACGACGGGCGTGTAGTAAGTTTCTTCTTTGACCCCCGCTTTGCCACATCCTTGGATGAGTGACTAACATGGCACAGTATGAATGGGGTCTGATTCACAGAGACCGATAGAGAGAGACGGTACAAAGACGGCGGCAGCATTACAGAGTCGAGCATATCCTAGCGAGGGGCAGCATATATACACTCTGAGAGCATTATATAGAATCGGCGTTTTGTGTCCCTCCGTATTGTTGGAGCAGTTTCCTGGCTCATTCGATGTCTGGAAAGCAGAGTTTATCTTGCTTTGGAGAATATCATTCTAGCATTTTTGTAAATTACCAACTTTGTCATGGGGCACTCCGGGGTCTGACTTTGGCCTGATGATGTTCGTGGTGTTTGTATTGGTTTTGCGGCATATATTCGGTCTTACTCTATCTCAGAGAGGACCCGCCGTCTGTTTATGTACAGTACAAAATGCTCTCGGCATGTTTGCATTTTTTTTGGCCGTCCACGGCAGCGGCTGCGCCCGTCTTTGCTTCTTCGGCTGCTGTGTCGTATGCTTTCGCTGAAAATGGAATGTCCATGGGAGTGGGCGTGTTTTGTAGTTTTTCTTGCATCCGTGGTATTGGTTCGCTCATCTCGTCGTCTTCGTCCGCCCTTTCATATCAGATTCTCGGTCACTTGTCGTTGGCATCGTCGTCGAAGCCTGAGAGCTGTTTCCGGGGACCCGAGGGGACTACACACGTTAGCAAGGACAGCCTGATATGGGACACAGCATGGACACACAGTGCAACCGCTGGCACGGCACATACTCGGATATGTCATGGGGATCGCGGGCGGGTTCTCGTCGCCAATCAGGCGGCGGATCGGTGGTGCAATGACAAACGACAGCGGCGCGCCGGCCGCGATAACGCACGACCAAAAGTAGGCCGGACGCTCGCGGGCAGCCCAGCGGCAGTAGCGGATGGGGCCGGCGTAGAAACGGGGGATGGTGGACGACATGGTGGGCGGGAGATGTGTCGCGGTGGTGGTGGACGTGGTGGAGGAGGAATTACGAGGTAGAAGAAAGCCGACGTTGAGGACTGGTTTGCGATGCAGCTCAATTCGATGCGGGCCCAATTGGCTCAACGCTGATTCGAGGGAACGCCCGCAAAAAAAGGCTCGGATTAACTGCTACCGGATTAATATGACTAATCATAGGTCGCCGTAAAGCGAAAGAAGCTCCCAGCTCTTGCGTTTTGCAGTTGGGTCCACTTTTCGAGCCTTCCCCGTCTCCAATGCTATGCGTCCCCTGGCACCTGCCCGCGCTAACGGTGCGGCGCTGGCTGCTGGATACGTATCCTGAAGGGAAGCTCCAGTTAACACGCGGCTTGCCTGCTTTGGGGGGCAGCCATTGGGACACCGTTTTCCTTATTTCACGATCCAGGACATCTTCAAATCTGCCGACTTCTGCCAAGCACCCTCGCAGCTCGTGTTTCTTTTCTCTTCGTTTCGTTTTTCGTTTCCCCTTTTCAGCCGTCTGCTCGTGTCAATTGCTTTGTTTGCGGTTGGCATGCCAGGTGGCATTTGTTTGTAATTGCTGTGCTTGAAAACCCTCTACATTCCTTTTCGACCAGAACGAAGCATCACGACATTTGACACATTGGCCGTCACATCGACGCTCGACGCCGCAAGCCTCCCATTGGCGCCTCTGCCATATCTCCAAACCCCTCCGCGTCTTCCACATCCACTCCCACCACCATGAAGCTCCTCGCATCCGCCCTCTCCCTCCTCGCCGCCGCCGTGTCGGTCGTGCAGGCCGTCAGTGTTTCGGGGCCAAGACTTTTGGCCGTTCTCGACGATCTCGCCGACAAGGACACCTACTCGACCTTCCTTGGCGATCTCGAAGGTGCGTCGCTGCTTCGTCATGCTGTCGTGTATCTTGACTGCAGTGTCTGAACATTGTTTTGCTAATACCAAGTCCGCCATTAGGTCGTGGATTCAGCGTCTCCTACGAGACGGCCAAGAGCAGCTCCGTCTCGCTCTTTCGCCTCGGCGAGCGCGCATACGACCATGTCATCTTCTTCCCGACAAAGGCAAAGGGTGTGTACTCTTCTGGGTCCTTTTTTTTATATATATACTCCCCCCATCTAACAATCAATCCAGGCCTTGGCCCCAACTTGACCCCCCAGCTGCTCGTCCAGTTCCTCAACGCCGAGGGCAATGTCCTCGTGGCCCTCTCCAGCGCCAACGCCGCCTCCTCGTCCATCGTGTCCCTCCTGAGCGAGCTCGACATTTCCCTACCCTCTGACCGCACCGGCCTCGTCGTCGACCACTTCAACTACGACTCCCGCGCCGCCGCCGACCACCACGACGTCCTTCTTCTGCCTGTCCCAGCCGCGCGCTCCGGCGTCAAGTCGCTCTTCGACACCCCCGAGTCCGCCAGTGGCGAGCAGCTGCTCGCCTTCCCTCGCGGCGTCGGCCATGTCTTGGGCGATAGCCCCTACCTCGCGCCGATCGTGTCCGCCCCGCGCACCGCCTACAGCTACAACCCCCAGGAGCAGACCGATGCCGTGTCCGGCGGTCCCGACAGCGAGCTCTTCGCGTCCGGCGCCCAGCTGAAGCTCGTGTCCGGCCTGCAGGCGCGCAACTCGGCTCGCTTTGCGCTGCTGGGCTCGGCCGAGCTGCTGTCCAACACCTGGTTCGACGCCAAGGTCAAGCTGCCGGCCGCCGGCGCCAAGACCGTCCCCACCTACAACCGCGAGTTTGCCCGTCGCCTCGCCGGCTGGACCTTCCAGGAGACGGGTGTGCTGCGGGTCAACTGGATCGAGCACCACCTCAACGAGCACGGCGCCAGCAACGCGTCCAACCCCGAGATCTATCGCGTCAAGAACGATGTCGCCTACGCCATCTCTGTCTCGGAGCACGCCTGGGACACGTGGACGCCCTTTACGGTGCCTGCCGGCGACGAGCTGCAGATTGAGTTCTCCATGCTGTCGCCCTTCCACCGCCTGCCCCTGTACGTGGTCCCCGAGCAGGCGACCGACGACGCCACTGTCTACGCCGCGCAATTTACGCTGCCCGACCAGCACGGCATCTTCAACTTTTTGGTCGACTACAAGCGCCCCTTCCTGACCTACCTCGACGAGAAGATCACCGTGTCTGTCCGGCACATGGCCCACGACGAGTGGCCGCGCTCGTTCGTCATCTCGGGCGCCTGGCCCTGGATCACCGGCATTGGTGCCACCGTGACCGGCTGGCTGGCCTTTTGCGCTCTGTGGATGTACTCCAAGCCAACCGGCCAGGTGGCTATGGGCAAGAAGACGCAGTAAAATTTGCGGCAATGACGAATTTTCGAACCGAATTTTAGATTTTCGCTTTTGTGGATGAAAAGAAGGGACGAGTGTGAAGGACACCCAAAAGAGACGACGGTGTGTAGACACTACAATATGTCGACCCAAATCTTCAGGAAGAAGGGGTCTAGCAAATGTTTTCTTTTTTAACGTTGCCTGTTTTTATATCAATCGTTATGTTTTGCCACTTTCAATGCCTATGTAACCCTTTGTGACATGTGTGATGCTTTCAGTTGTACCAAAACAGAGATATTCAAAACATTAATAACCAACGGACTTCTTGAATAATGAATAGATAAACAATAGATTCCCAAAAAAAATCATAAATGCTGGCAATGCTGACACTAACGAACAAAGATCTCCTCAAGTGCATTCGTCACCCCAGTTGCGCTTCACCCAGTCGGCAAAGTAGTCGGTGAACTTGTTCTCGAGGTAGGCCTCGACGTCTGCGTCCGTATAGTGCTTGTACGGTGTGCCATCCGGCGCCACACCACCGGCGCTGTGTTCTGCATAGGCAAGGGCCTGTAGCACAAAGCGCTGGATAAAGTCGAAAAAGACAAAGTCGACCGTCGCGGGTTCGGCCACCTCTTCGGTCCCCGTCGCCGCCTTGGGGAAGCTGGCCTCGGCTTGGATGCAGTTGGGCAGCCGGAAATGCGGCAGCGGCTCGTGGATTGCATCGTCGCCGTCGAAGCCGAAATCGTCCCAGGTCGTGTAGCCGGCGACTAGGGGCGGGCGGGACGCATCATCGTCCGAGTTGCTCCCGCTCGCAGAAGCGGTCTCTGCCCGGCGGCCAAACAAGGGCTTCTGCTGCACGGCATCGTGGTCGCTGTCCTTGATGCCACCACCAGTGCCGACGACGCCGGCGTTGTCTTCTTCTCTCAAAGAGTATTCCTCCGGCACACCCATTTCCCGCCAGTCCATAACACCGGCCCAAGCCTCGGACTCGTCCGTCGCACCGGCCGCGCTGGCCTCGGCAGCCATGGCGCTCAGGATTGGGCCAAAGCGGTTCAGAATCGGCAGGACCTGCCGTGCCAGTGCATACGGGACGTCGGGGATGTAGCGCACCAGGCTGATAAAGGGCGATACAATAAACGTTGTGTCGCGCGTGAACGCGCCACGGAAAATGTCAAAGCGCATGGCCCCCGTGTTGATGAGAACCAGGCGCGGCACGTCGGCGCGGTCGGGACGCACAATCGCCTCAGGCAGCACGTGCTTCCGCAGCAGGGAAAACACACTCGCCGGGTCGTCGTGCGGGCGGCGCTGCAGCCAGTAGTTCTGGGGGGCGCAGCCGTAGGGGGTCTCGAGATCCAGGTCCGAGCGGGCGGCGGCAATGGTGGCCGTCACGTTCAGGCCGTGGTCGGTCGGGAAGGTGGTGGCGTTGGTGCCGCTGTGGTAGTAGAGGCCGAGAAGATTGTTGTCAATGTAACGACGAGCAAACGTGACGGGCGCAGGTGCCTCCTCTTTGACGCCGGTAACCGACATCCAGCCAATGGTCTCCAAGTAGCGCCCGCTGGCAATGGCTACGGCGCGGTCGTCGAAGTGGACGGCGTCGCGGACGTGCGCGTGTCCCGCAAAGATGACAATAGGTGTGTGCGCGTTCGCGGCACGGATGGCCTCGTAGATGACGCGCAGCTCGCCCATACGGGCGCCGACGTGGCCAATGATGACAAACAAGTCTGCCGGCTCTTTGGTGATGGCATGCTTGAACCACGTCTCCTGCATCGTCTTCTGTACGGGCTGCACCACTGAGTTGGCGGCGTTGGCTGTAAAGTTGAAGAGGAAGCCAAACGCCACAATGTTCAGCTTCTGGTGCTTGGTCTGGAAGGTGCGATACCGCTTCTCGGACATGGGCACCTGCTTGCCTGTCTTGGGGTCAATGTAGTCGAGATTAGAAGCGAGGTAGTGGCCGGCAAAGTTGGGCACGGTTTGGCGGTGTTCGCGGTCGGCGGTGTCGGCCTGGTAGAGCTCATGGTTGCCGGAGCAGATGATGTCAATGTCCTGCTCGCGGAAGATGTCGTATGTGTACTGGCCCTTTGGTGTCGACGCGTCGTACAGTCCGTTGCCTTCCACACGGTCGCCCGTGTCGACAAGAAGTAAGTCCACACCCTCCTCATCTGCGCGTCGCCGCATGTGGTCAGCAAAAGAGATATAGTCGCCCCAATCTGCCGAATATTGGGATCTGGAGAGAGGAGGAAATTTGACGTTAGATCGTCTGCAAGTAGTTGGATATACGGAGTGGATTGAACTCACTCTTGAAGATGGCCTGCATGCCAGCCATGTGTATCCTATATTATAGAACAATATCATGTGAGCATCCATGAAGCAAAAGATAAATGACAATAAGGAAAATGGAAAAAGGATTAACGATCGCTACACGTCCGCGACGCACCGTTGTGTGGAGGAAGTTTATATGGCCCCATTGCAGCGGCCGCATTGGTGCCGGCAGAGGAGGCACGGCATTTGGCTGCATAGCCTGCACTAGCGGCACAAAAGCAGCTACCGCTGCCACGACGGCGGCCGTCGCCATGTCTCCTTTTTGTCGTGGACGGAGAGATGGAGAGACGGAGAGATGGTGGAGAAGAGGGACAGAGGCGTGGATGGAGCTGTTGCCGGTGGCGGCATTCAAGAATCGATACTATTGGACAACAAAAAACGAGCGACAAGATTGGGAGTCGAGAAGCGAAAGAAGGAAGAGAACCCTTCTACGCTCGATGGCGAGATGTAGTTGGAGGTGGAAATTGAAGCTTGTGACTGGCAGTTAGTGGATGACAGGCAGCTTGAGATGGTGGCCTCGTGATAAGAGCTCATGCGGTACCATGGACTGCCTGGTACCTGGATGGCCAGTGGAGCTTCAGAGCGCTCTTTCCGAGTTCAGACTAGCGCGCCTAGACGGGTAGAAGAAGCTATATCTCAAAAATATGGGATGGATTGTGAGGCAGGAGCGAGCGTAGAAGTGAAAACCAAGCGAGAAGGAACGAGGAGACCGACGAGAATTGACAAAAAATTGACGAAAAATATAAAGTTCGTTGTATTGCCGTAAAAAACACTGTTCTGTTGTATTTCACGCCACGAATAAAAACAAAAAGAGCTGCCCAGACGCGGGATCGAACCGCGGACCTCCTGCTTACTAGGCAGGCGCAGCTACCACTGTGCTACCCGGGCATTTTGTATAATAATTCGACTCGTTAGCTGATTTATAAAGAAAAGGGAAACAGCTTCAAGGCTAGCTGGGGAGCCAAAACTTGGTTCTGATTGGCCTGATGAACTTGGTGTGCCCCGCAAGGCTGGACGCCCTGAATTTGCACCGAACGACTTCTCGTCGCGACAGCTCCAAAGCGTGTTTTCGCGGCTCATAAACGACAACGGCGACGACAGCGACCACTACCCAACGACTTACCACTAAATATCCGATATACAGTCCCTTGACATATAGACAAAAGTACTACCACTTTGTCACGCCTCTTTTCTTCTCCCGCCCTCCTCTTCCTCCTCATCCTTGTCACTTTCTCGCTCGGGCTTCACATCCCCCGAACCGACAATATGGTGCGTCCAACACTGCCTCGTCTCCACGACGGTATCCTTATGCGACCACAAGCTAATTGTATTTACTCTCTTTTAGGCGCGCAATGCTGAAAAGGCACAGTCCATGCTCTTTCGCTTCCGCGAAACGCAGGCTGCTGATCTCGGCATCACAGACATTGGCCGCCAGCGGCGGCCGAAGGTCATCACCGAGCAGACGTCGGTGGCCAATTGCGAGCGATGGCGCGGACAGGTCCTCAAGGAAATCTCGCGCAAGGTGTCCAAGATCCAGGACCCGGCGCTCAGCGACTTCCAGGTCCGCGACCTCAACGACGAGATCAACAAACTGATGCGTGAGAAGCACATGTGGGAGGTGCAGATCCGCAATCTGGGCGGGCCCAACTACACGTTGCGAACAGGGCCAGGCGGCAAGCCCAACAAGGAGTACGACGAGAACGGACGCGAGATTCCCGGGGCAGGCAAGGGCTACCGGTACTACGGCCGGGCGCGCGAGCTGCCGGGTGTCAAGGAACTGTTTGAAGCGGCGCGGGCCAAGGCCAGTGGTGGACGGCGAGATGGAAAGGAAGACGGAGGAGGACCGGACGCACCGCTCGAGGAGCGTGACGACCTGCGCAAGGACGTCGATGCGGCATACTACGGTTACGGCCCCGACGAAGACGACAGCACATTACTTTCATACGAGGCGGCACGTGAGGCCGAGGCGCAAGCACGGCTGGCCGCGGCAGCCGACGCTGGGGGCAAGCCGCCTCCAGGCTGGGAATCGCTGCCGGGCGATACAGGCGACGGTAAGGGCTGGATCCTGCCGACGGTCGAGGAAGTACAACAGGAGCTGTTGGAGCGGAGGAAGCGGCGCATATTAGAGCAGCTGTCGTGAGGGCAAAGACGCTCAAAAGTTTGTGTTTTCGATCCAGGTTCGGGTTCAGGAGTACCGGCAGGTATTGGTGTTGATTTGATTCCATTTTGGCTGGTATCATTTTGCGGTTTGCGGTGTTGGGCGTCATGTTCTACTTTGTCGAGGCCTATTTTGATTGGTTTTGGCAACATTCAGCGAGCAAGGTCAATATCAAAATGCTCTTTTTTCGCCACTAATTACGTTCCCCACTAGTAATGTAATTCCCCACCCATAAGGGAGTCTGTTATGCTTCAACAACCTCCGTCAACACTATCTAGGTGGCGTATGTCAACGGCGAGTTTACTCGAGATTGTAAACTGTGCTATATTGACACTTTCGTCTTCGTTCTTCTCTCCTTCTTTGCCGGTCAAATGGAAATGGCATACCGTGCCGGTCGGATTTCCAGACTAGCCGAACCGTTTTGCCAAGACTCCTGCTCCTGATTCCCGTCCCCTTTCGAGCCGGCTGCGTCGGATGCCAGGATGGGCACTTTCTCATCACATTCTGTGACATGGGCAGCATGTCCAAGGGTTGCTTGTGTTTCCACTCTGTTCAAGTTAGAATACGTTTTTATCTCTGTCTTCTTTTTTTTTATTTTAATGCAGAACAATCGGCCCTGTTGAGCAACCTGCTTTGTTGTCTTTATTGACCTGTCGTTTTCTGACAAAAGACAAGAGGATGCGCCACCGACCGTCCCTGGTAGCTGAAGTTAACGCTTCTTGGCGGTATACGGTTAGGATTTTTGACATCACGCGCCCGTTCATTTCGTGAGAGGGCAGCGGATGCGACCAGGAGAGATACCGCAAAGGGGGGACCGCGTCTTAGATCGACACAGTAAGTGCATCTCCAACCAAAGATGCGATCCTTGCCATTGTTGCCAAGGGACACGGGAATGGTCGCATGGAAATTTTGGAGATAAGGTGACGCCTTGCGGCTGGGACAACGTATCACGAGGTAGATCACCAGCCAGACGTGGCCAGCCACTTGAATACGGAATGACACAAGACCAAGACGCAAGGGAGAGGGCAGCAGCGATTGGGCCAGAATTTCTTCCCCTCCTTTCTCTCCCTGCATTCAATTGTCCTTTGAATGTATGTTAATAGATTGGGTATCTTTCGTTTTGCGACACCCTGGAATGCCATTGGACAAGACTGGCCTGCATGTCTTACCGTTTAACTTTCTTTGGATCTAGTTCGTTAGTTGCTACGACGTAGGTCCATCGTCACAACCAGGCGTTTTGATGACCGCATATAAAACAACATCTCCTGATGCGGACATATTGACCATTCCCTCGGACAAGCCGTTCCGAGGAGATGGCGGGCAATAAATCAGTAGAGATATTGCACATCGAATGCTGCCAAAGGAAACACCAGTCGGAAAGCCGGCCAAGGGAGAAGCGAACAGCATGCGAGACGCGAGAATGGACGGAATCTGGCATTCCCGTCCCCATTACTCTACCAGTTTTGAGCCAATGTCCCCAGTTTAGCCCCTGTCTAAATTTCTCTTCATCTTTTGTCCTCAGATGCAAAGATATGCTGGGATTGGCGTGCCCACGCCTGAGAAACCGGACTCAGGGTCCGAGCTGTTAAAGTTAAAATTGCTCTTTTAGGTTAACGTCATTGCAAACAGATAAAGAACATTTGTTCACCAAAAAGACTTCGGAAGGCAGAGGAAGAAACCCAAGACAACGGTCGCTTCTTGGCGTTGGTTGCTTGACATCGAGGAAGGGGAGGGGGTTGGTGAGCCCTGGGGACCACGCCCCAAGACACTTTTTCCATATGCAGCTGCAGCTTGGTTGCATATTCGCGGCTTTCGGCCATTCTTGGATAGCGGCTCTCGGATGGGCAGTGAGTCCAAGGATTGGTCTCTTTTACACACGCCCCCAGTTTACCGAAAAAAAAGACGTTGAACCGTCATGGAGGAGGCGTGGCGAGACGCACTGAGATGTGTGATGAGAATCAGGAGTGCATATGCCGTATACGACAGAAGGAAGGTGATATGGCCGGCAGCGTTGATTTGACGAGGCAAAATGAAAGAGAATCGTAGCCAATCGTGGATATGGTGGCCCACCAGGGATTTTCACTTCGGGATTTGGTCATGTCTAGACTCGATGATCAGTGCCCTACCCGCATGCAGCGTTTTTTTGCAACGAGAATCATATATTCCAAGGTTCGCTTGCTGGGAAAAAGGAAACAGTTACAAGGTTTTTGCGTGTATCTGCTGCACGGTGTAAGGAAAAGTTTGGCAGCGTCAAAGCGTACGGGAGAACGGAGCACATTTGACCAGAATGAGCAGCAGCCGGACCCAACCGAAGGTGCCCCACAGTTCTTGTGTCGTCTCCGGAAGGTGCGTCCAGTGGGTGAAAGACCAAAGAAGACTGCCAAGAGTCCCAAGGGAAGAAAACGGAGTACTATGTAAATGAGATACAGAAGAGGAAAACGAGACAGCGAGAAACCTGAAAGCGCCAGCCAAGATGCGCAGGACTAGTATCATCACGTCTATCTATGCCCGGGATGCCATGTTGTGCCAATCGCTTCATATCCAGAGTTACCTAAACAAACAGTGTGACGGAGGCAGCACGGTCGCTCTTGCCTTGCACGATTTGTAACTGCTGGTGCAAACATGCTAGCTCCTTCGGGTACTCGTAATTCGTCCGCCCTACGGAGTCCAGGAAGGAGCTACTGGGATGTCCATATTTCCTGCCTGTGTCAACAAGGGGGCCATGCAAGAAAGGAAAGAACCGTGGAGGAGGCAGAGAAACAGGGGAAGGAGTGCTAAATACGAAGAAGGTGCAATGGTGAAGAAAACAAAGAGTCAACAACATTTGCGACACCGTCAGACAGCGAAGTGGGAGAAGCTTGAGAGAAGCGTGCGCGAGGCGCGCGTTCGGCACAGGGCCCAAAGTGCATATTGATGTTTAGCGACCGGCGGATCGACAACTAGAAACGCCGCGAAGATGGAGAGCAGCGGTCCGGGGATATCAGCGCCGAAAAGTATTAGTCTGCGCTCTCGTCCGAGTTTGTTGGTTGGGGATTTTGTTATCTTCTACCTCTTTTCTTCGGATCAACCGTTCTCGCTCGGTATCAAAAGGTTAGCCGTACCCACATACCCAACACCAATCCGTGGCCCCGTTACTTACACGGAGCGAGACTCGCAAAATGTCTCACACGCTACACCGGCACCCTGGTCCTCCCACAGCGCACGCGGGTTCTCTTGCCGGCGATGAGGATGCCCGGGACAAAAGGAGAAAAGAAGAAAAGAGAAAAGACGCGAGCAGGGATGAGTGCGGGCAGCGAGAAAAGACGGGCGTCCAGGGCAGGTTGTGGCCCCAGCACAGGGCGAGAAAGCGCCCCAAAATATGGGGGAACAAGTCGAGACAAGACCAAAAGAAACAAAAAAAAAGCGGGAGCGAGAGACAAGATCGGCAACTAGTCACTGTCTCCGAAGTAAACGCGTGCGAGGCGTCCGCATTTTTCTGCAAGGATCCTCTGCGCAGTATTATCACGAAAATCTTGTCCCTCTTGAGCATGGCCTCTTTTCTTTTGTCGCACAGCCCCTCTACCCCTCCTCTGTTTTCTATGCTCTTTCTTCGTCTCCTTTCTGTCAAGGATGGCGTGGCCAGCTGAAGACAAAGGAAAACGACAGCCAGATAGCCAGTGAGCGGCCCTGGAGACCAATTCGCGTGGGGAATTGTCTCACGTCGATTTCCTCACTCGAAACCTTTTCTTCTTTTCTATTTTTTTCGGGTTTGTTTTGTATTCAACTCAGAACTCTTAGAGTCTCTTCCAAAGCCCGGAAAGTGCCGATCCGATGGTCAGGGTGGTCGGATGTCGGAGAAGTTTTCTTTTCTCTAGAGCCTCTAACTCTCTCTCTCTTCCTCCGCGTTCTATCCGACTTTCACACGATGACCAGCAACTCCAGCTACGTCGTTCTCTGCCCATCGGTGTTCGCAGCAATGCACGTCCTAGCCTGGCCGTCAAGACCCATCTGCCACCGCCACCATGCTTATGGATTGTGTCGCTCTTCCCATGCTTCTTCTTTCCCAGGAGCCACCGAGCCCGCGTAATTCGCCCGATTCGGAAACACAATGTCACTCTGTTTGGCGAACGCTGCCCTCGGACAAGCTCTAGTCAATGCCGTGCGTCGATGCAAAGCGCCCACGCTAAGAACTTTGAACGCGGACGAACTCTTCTGGGCAAAACAACGAACAGAAGTGGCCCAGAGGCACGTCGAAACTAGTGAAAAATAATTTTATCCTACTCCAAAATGACGCCTTTTATGTCGTATTCTCCATATAATTCTTTCAACAGAGCACTACAAAAGTACACTGCAGCTTGCCAACGGTTTGTCCGAAAAGGGATGGCGCGAGACACTACGAATTAGCTGGACGGACCGTTTGTCGGGAACGGCACGGTCAGTCTTTACAGTGTGGTCGAGGGGGAAGATGCAATCCACCGTAGAGTGTTAACTGGTTCTGAGGCCTTGTGAGTTGTGTAATAGTGAAACCATGAGCGGGTGAAATTGCGTTCTACCGAGATAGTACGGAGTATACGACTGTATTTTGTTTCTATTTATTTTTAGGACGAGCTTCAGATTTCAAGATTGAGAATTCCGTCTTGCCCTTTGCAAATCACACGTGTATTGACACTCGGGGTATATTTCCAAAGCAGAAGGATCTCCACCTCTTCTCACATCGCTCCTCTTATCTCACATAAGAAGTAGAGGATGCATAAGTGCTTGAATGCCTCCATGCACATATTTCCCAAGTAGGAGACATTTGCACACATTTTGCTGATTTTGCTATTTTCGTCACTTTTGTTGTCTTTGCATATCTCATCTATCATATTTTTCAGCTAGCTAAGCCCCTCTCTTCCTTTTGTTTTCTTGTCTTTTTCCTTTTTTTTTTTAATTAGTTACATGATAGTGAGTTGTTTTTTTGCGGCCATTATCCGTAGGGAGTAACTCATCAGAAAAAAATGTTGTCGAAAGCACGATGTAATATTGAATAAAAACCACAAAGGGAAGTCCATAGTAGACAGTCCACAGGACGAAGTCCACAAAAGGGGAAGTACACCGGTTGAACTTTTTAAAGTCCCTGGAACCCGGCAATTCGGGACAGGAACAGACACGAACTTGGGCTTCTTGCTTCGATTAGCAAGAACCCAAGAAAGCACAGACATGTGGCAAACAATGGAATACCCTCTGCTCGGAGAACTTTTGCGGAGTCCGTCGAAATCTCTGCTGCCTTGGAAAGTACCGGCCCTCAGGCGCCTTTCCCAGCCAGACCTTTCCATGGCGAGCGAGGTGCAGATAAGCGAATCTATGCAATGTAACCCTGGGCCGCCCCGCCCAAAATCCGCAATTGGTACGAAATACTATCTTTGGTCCGGCGGTGTAAGCAAGGAAGAAGGAGTAGAACACTGATGGTCATAACGGACGAAATTACCAGACGGTCACGAGATGTACTGTCTTTGCTGCTGTCTTTACTGCACACGTTCTCTTGTCTATCACTCTGTAAAAACGAGAGGAGGAGAAGTGACTCCTAAACGCGAGTGTGGTAAGTTGTCAGAAGCAATAAAATTACGACTGTATTTAATGCCACCGAAACAACCAGAGGAGGCTGGCTGTATGGACCGTCTGCGGACGTGATGCTGCAGGAAACGAAGAAAAACGGTGTAGAATGCGGGTTCAACCTGGTCAAGCGTGAACCATCCAAAAGAGCACAAAGAAAGGGGGGCTCGGGTGTTAATGCGAAGTGTGTTCTCCGTGGCATTTCCACGATAATTCCTACACCTCTCATTCTTTTCTTTCGACTCCGTGTCTCCTTGGTCCACTGGACTGCATGACGTGTGCATTTCGGGATTTCAAATGCTGCAGGGCACCGGTAGACAGTTGTCGACGATTACCGAATGAAAATCAGAGCTAGAAAGGGAACCAGGCATCTCGATGCAAAGTCGTACGAGTTGCGCTGTTGTTTGGGGGCGGTATGCAAAGGAGACGATCGTTTCGGGCAACTTATGACTTGGGATATGGAATTCTTTCCTTCTATCTGGATCAAATGCATCGACACGAATGTCGTCGTTTGTCGTGGAAGCTCCAGGTACTCCGTACTTCGTTTCCACACCTTGGAGATATGTTTCTTTCGAGACGTGTAGTCCGTAAAACCTCTTTGCAAGGCGCCGCGCCTGGAGAACCTCCGCGACCTTATTCGCCAGATTGACGGACCGACCTCTACCAGTTGAACTGTCAGTGAAGCTGGTCGATGGTGATCTTCGCCTACTTTGGCTATGCCCCGAGACACCAAAAAGGAGACATTGAAGGAGATGGCGACGGACGGCGACGGATGGCGACGGATACCAGCGGATGGGGGCGGTAGGGGCGGTAGGGGCGGTGGTTGCCACGTCGGGCAATTTCCCGCAGCCCACATCGGAGCGTACCTCCGAAGATCTCTCTAGGTGCGGGCGGCTACAGACTAGTCGTACGCAGTACTCTATCGAAGCAAAATATGAAGGTATCTGCTATTCCGCAAGAGCAACATATATTTGTGTAATTTTGTATGTTGCACCTATTTTACACTCGACTTGGGCTTTTGGATATGCGAAAGATGTCATGACAATTTGTCCATTGCCCTATATTATGTTATATGTTTCGTCTCCCATATATCAGGTCATTACGTTTTTATTGACTTCATTTGCATTATTTTCGTTTATATTTCTTATGTGTTCCTTCTTTCTTTCGTTTTTCTTTTCTTTTCGAGCGGGCGCGTCACTCGCAAGTATTTCCATTTCGGGAATAGTATGGCCGTGGAGTTCCCTATGAGCACACACCGGTCGACGCTTCCCCCATGTTTCGGACAGGGGCGGGGACTACCTGCCGCCTGCCTCTGCAGCCAAGTAGCAAGCTCTTGCCTTTGTCCTTTGTTTGGCTCCCTCGCCTTCACATTGTATTTTTGTTTTTATTTTTAATTGCAAATCTGTAATCTGATATCTGCAATCTAGAATCTGAACACCCCACAACCAGTCTCCTGTCACCCCCTCTCCTGCTGTCTCTCGCATGCTCCCTCGCTTGCCCTTGTCAGCACTGCTCGATCCTGGGCATCTGCCTCTCTTTGACAGGCTTTTCTAAAAACGGCAATGATTGACTCCGTTCATCCGTACGATCAACATCCACCACACCTTCGACGGTCTTAGCGTGAGAAAAGGGGGGATGAAGGATGGGTCGTCCCGGCCAATCAGAGGGCACAGACTACAAACTCAGCTTCTCACCTCTAACGGCGACCAACGTACAACGTACGAGAAAATTCTCATGTCAGAGAACATGTGCGATTTCGCCGCAGATACAACATACCTTTGAAGCGATTAACATAAATTGCCAATTTTAGGTGAATGCACGTCGTACGTCGTATACCGCATGATATGGGTAATGTAAGTTGACATTGCATGCCACACAATGGGATTTAGACATGGATATTGTAGTATTTGCATACGGAGTACCGTACTGCGAACTTCTCACAACCTTGTCGTCTTCATACTCCCCTTGCTGTACTGTTCTATATCGCAGCTGTACGAGCGCCACCCGTACTGCCAAGCAAAAACAAAAACAAATGAGAAGAGTAGACACGGCTCTTGCCAAAAGTGAAGCCACCCTAACCATCCATGTAATGTAACAAAGAAAGAAATAGGTATATAGGGAACCCGTGCTTCGTTCGTATTTCTTGTCTCGTGTATCGACATACATGGCAAAGTCAATAAGAAATGAAGACCAAAGAATTAAGAGAAAAAAAAATAAAAATAAAAAATAAAAGAAAACGGATTGGCCTTTTCCGTTCAAGGCACAATGTGCGTCTCCACGTGGGTCTGTACTCGCTGCGGCTCGTAGTCGTCGGCGCCGTCGGCTGTCCGTCGTGATGTCATCTTGCGCGGCTCCAGCGTCCGGATAATCCACACCGTCTTGTTCTTCTTCAGTGGAGCAGTCGCCGCAGCAGCAAGTGGTGAAGGAGCCAAGGGAGCTGCCGCATGGGAAGCGGGTGGAGCATATGTGGCCGCAGAGGGAGCATAGGGGCGGGGTTCAGGTGCTGGGGCCTGGCCAGGCGATGGTGATGTGCGGGTCCTGTGTCCACGGCCCGCCCGAGGCGCGCTTGACTTGCTTGAACGGCCCGTAGGTGCAGGTACCTGCGGTGAATCGCTTTCATCGACCATCATGCTGCAACCACTGTTTCCGCCAAACGATGCTGCAGGCGAAACGGCGGCATATGTTGTCGCTGGAGAGTAGCCGTTGTTGCTGTTGCAGTAATAGTAGTCCGGGCCGGGCGAAACGGGCCCAGAAGGCGTGCTCACTTCGCTCACACTATACACGCTGCTCACGCTACCTTCGCTTCCATGGCTGATCATCTTGCTGATGCTAAATGCGTTGCTGTTGTTGCTGCTGCTGTTGCTGTGGTGGCCATTCCTGTAACCGTGCGCATGGCTCGTGCTGTTGTTGCGACTGCAGTTGCGGCTGCTGCTGCGAAGAAGGCTCGCCATGCGTGGTGAGGCCGTTGACTTGCTCCGGCTGCCACGGCTCCCTCCTCTACTGGAAACCTGCTCTTCGTGGCGAAGCTCTTCCTCGTGGGTCAGGGCCCTGGCCGTGTCGATCTCGCGGAACGGAGGAAGATTCACCGTAGCTTCTTGGTGTCTGATGGTCACGGTCAGCTTTTCATTTATTCCGTACCAAAATGCACAAACAACCTGTCAATAATGTTGCTGTGCATGACGGATCCTTTCCTTTGAGGGATACCATCACCCAACGACAACCTACAGGGCTTTAGGCCAGGGACGGACCGGTAACATGTGCGGAGCCATAGCCATCGATGATGACTGCTGGTGGGTGTCCTCACTGAGGACGTAGTTCGTATTGCTGCTCCGATGGCTACTGCTTCTTCTCTGTCGCGTTGCAGAGTGCGGGTATGAATCTGGCGATGTCGGCGCGCCACCCGCTGACCCTGACGTAGATGAGCCATAGGCCATCTCCACGTCCCCGTCGTAATCTGGTGCCGACGGTGAGTTGTGTGCATTGCTGCTTCTGTTGCCGCCGCTGTCGCTGACGTTACCGCCGTTTTGTGCCAAAACTGCCTTGCCTGTTGCCAAAAGGCTTTCGCCGCCAGCTGTTGCCAGCTCTTGCTGCAACCGCCCTTGTGAATCTTCTGCCCGTGCTGTGTCCGCTGCTAGTGATGCCCGGCGGCTCTCGATAAAGTTTTCTGTGATTCCGAGGGAGTCGACAGACGGAAGATGGCTTGGCATATCCGGCCGTTTCACTGGTAAGACTTGCATGACTTCACCCGTCCGGAGGCTTCGCTGCACATAGAATGTGCCATACGGCGTAACGTGGAGACCCATAGTTTCTAATATTAAAGATCCAGTAATGCCGTATTCGTTTTCTTCGGTACCCTTGATCAAGAATCAAAGGCTTTTGAATTGTGGTAAGGTCGTTTGTGTAGGTCCCTTGATACTGTTCCTATGATGTGGAAGATGTTTGCGGGAAGCTCAAGGGTGAATGGCAATGGGACGAAAACGAATAACAAGCCACAAAATCATATAAATCGCATGAAGGGTATCTGGTGCAAAAATAAGATATGACAAATGTACAGTAACAATGGGCGTGTGACCTGAAGTAACCACGCTCGGAAGAAAACAAATGGACACAGATGTATCAAAGTAACGAATGAAAGGTGTCAGAGAGATGGGATGGATTGGGAGGACGGATGTCTCTTATAACGACATAGTGAAAAGAAAACAAACGACCGAAGGAAAGAAACGAGAATCAAAAGAAAGAAGAAGTGGGGAACGGTCGTCAAGGGAGCAGGAAGCAAGAAGATATAAGAATAACTGGCGTGGTCGGTCTACTATGGGGAACCATGGTCTACGTTTTGTCGAAGGAGATAGAACGGCCGGCTACTTACTTATTTTGTTCTCATAGACAGTTGCTTGGTCTTGATGTTGCCACACGTCCGTCGTTGGTGGATAGGGACTGAAGAGGGCCCCGGCTTGGCTGCTGGATAGAGGAGGGAGGGGTGTAAGTTTGGTTGTTGTATTTGTCGCACGCCTGTAAGCGTTTGTCGACTTTCGACTGCGTTCTTAGCCCACAAAGGAAGCTAGGCCACATGCTGGGCCCCATTGGCTACTCCATAGAAAAAAAAGAAAGTAGAACTGGAAGAAAAGGCAATCTGTACGTCGTAATAAGAAACAAAAAAAAGAGGGATACGGAACCCACATCAATAGGACGAAACAGACACGTTACGAGCCTGGCGGCAAATAGAAGAAAATAATATTAAAAGAAAATAATAAAAGAAAAACAAGCGTCGTACATTGTATCGGCTTGATGTCTCTGGCTCCGAGCAAACTATCGGGTGGCACTAGATCGAAATGCACAAAGCATGGAACGAGTGTGGGAGTGTCATACCTGGCGTTTCGATGCAACGGTCTGCATCGACAGCCTACATGCATATCGTGCTTCGTCGAGAATGGCGAAGGTGTGTGACTGGAGACGATGCATATGTGTCTGCATATGATACAGGTTAGTGAAAGCAGTGGCAAGGGTGAGGATGCTGTGTCGTATTGCTGCTCGGTTTCTCCAGGTCTTTTTCAGGCCTAGAACTTGGAAGCCAACAGGTCCCAGCCGCAATAGATACATATACATGCAATCGCCACGGTTGCATGTCGTACCTGTGTAGATCGGAGATGTAAATAAGGATTGGCTTGGACCCAGCCTTTAAGGCCATAAACAATGTTGTGTGGAGTACCACTACACAGGGTACGAGGAAATGACCCAGGAAGTTCAAAAGTGACAGCCAGGGCACAGCTGGCCTTGAGAAATGGAAGTAGTTTCGCCACTTTGTCCGCGCACTAACTTTATTAACCTACGCCGATGGTACGGAGCATGTCTCTTCGTTTGGGTGGTCGAAGAGAGACGGGGACAGGTGAGGTTGCTGGCCCTATTGAAGAATCTTCCTGCGGAGATGCAGAGGCTCCACGCCCGATGGGAAGTTCGGAGTTGACTGTGGGGTCGTGCTTTGGTGAGCTCCATTTTCTGTCGATTTGTGCATTTTGATGTCTGAGAGTCTGTTTTTGATACATACTTCAGAAAGTCTTGCCTCAGCACCCATGGCCAGAATGTCCCCATATTCGAGAGACAAATACACGTACGAGGTCACGCCAAAGCTGGTATGCGAAACAGGCGAATGCCGGTGGAAATGCTCTAGAGATATGTTTAGTAGTGTTGGCAGGTGTCAAAAAGTACTGTGTGTGGCCGTTTAAGACATGGAGATTTCGGAGTATTTGTGAGACGCTGAGCTTTCCAAGAGAATTTGGTGGGGAATGCAATAGGGTTTTCCAGAGGAGACAAGTCTCGGCCACTGTCTGAGGGTGTGTCTGGGGCATGTTGTTTGTTCCCTTTCAAGCTGCTCCAGGAGTGACAGGTTATGTGGCTTGTGGTGAGAGTGTTTCGAGGTCCGAGAATACTTCATGAATGCGAAACATTTAACACACGCACTCGTTCTGGCTTTGCGAACTGCTGGGATCCATCTGAGAATGCTGGTAGCGCCGGAGGGAGATAAACGACCTTCTGTGGGGAAGGACAAGTATTAGGGAGTAATACTCCGCAGGTAAAGACGCAAGGGCAGGGGAAGCAAAGAAGATTGAACAGCATATTCGGTGGGTTTGTCAGCGTTTGGCTTTGTGCCTTTGAGAAATGTTTCTTTTATCGGCTGTCTTCACCAGCGAGACAGCATTGGCAAACGGCCGGCTGAAAGGTGGATGACCGTTGGTTGAGACATTTCTTTGCTTTGTTCCAAGCTTCCCCCCTTTTTTTGGGTTTACCTCTCCGCTTGAGTCTTAGCTGCCTTTCGAGTTTCCATGAGCCTGGCTCGCCTGGATACGGAGTGGAATGTAATGGAGGGTGGCTGTTGAGAAAAGGAGGTGAGGGGAGGCCAGGGAGGATGCAAGAAAAAATGACAGAACGATCGAAAATGTGACAGAATAGAACGCTGGCGAAAGGAAGCCGATGAAAACCCATTGCCAAAAGTCACAGATCAGAAACAGACCTGTCGTTCCTTCCTCAAAATTCGTAAACTTGATAAACATATCCACAAGGAAAGAGCGTTGCCTAAGAATAAGAAGCAGAAGGAGCTTCCATCTGCTCGAAAGCAATTCAAGATGAATCCAGAAGGAGCTAAGGATTGGCCTGCCTTGCCCCAATCCCCTAATCCACGACGCTCCTTCCTTATGCATAGTGGCATGCATAACAAATGCAGCAGAACAAAAGCGACGGAAGGCAGCATGCACGAGACAAACCACGAGCTGCATGCGGCATGCTCAGGGAGGGTAGGAGCAGCTGAGGCGCCAACAAGTAAGGTGCCCAAGCCAGGCAAAGGCCGACTTCCGCCGTTGTCAACAAATCCCGTAATGACGACGTGCGTATCATAACGAATGACACCGACACCCTCGGCTGGCTTTGTACTCGGTATTTTATTGATTATCTTCTAGCCTGAGACATGCACAGGCGCGGGCGAAAAAAAAGAAGACGGCATCGCACCAAGTAACGGAAGACGCTTGGAAGAAGGAAGACGACAGGGGCAACGAAGAGCCGGGGCGGAAACGATTCTTTCGACACTCGACACGCGTTCGAAACGTAGCAGCACTAGCAGCGCTTCTAGGTAAGCCTTGACACACACATGGCCTCATCGCTTTGTAACGTCTATCCTTTCTATTTTCGACAGCGCAGGAAGGGGACACTAATCAACGGCGGTGGCTCAAGATGGGAATGGCATGCGAGCCAGCAATCAGTGAGAGGCAAGGTACCTCCGTCTTTTCCAGCTTCGCCAGTCAATCGTGTCCACTCTTGGTACGAAATGTGGTTCAAGACACCAAAAGTCAAAACGAAGGCGACCGATGGGACTGCAAGAGACGCGTAGGCGTTCAAGAAAAGGACGTTGACGATGCAATACATGAGTACACGAGAGGCAACTCAACGTCGAACAACAAGAAAAGTCTGGTCCGAGGAGAAAAACGAGAGAAGGACACAAAGGCGGGCAGCGAACGGCGGAGCGCAGACGGGAATCATGCGGGAAGCATGCGGAATGCAGAGCGCGCAGGGCGCAGCACGCCGCACCACTCGGGACCGGACGCAGTAGCACCTGCATGGGACAGGATCCTCTCCACTCCGGCAGGGACTCGAGCATAAGTGTAAATTACCGGGTGCTTCGGCTTGGCGTTTATGTTCAACATACGGAGCACAGACAGATACAAAAACAACAGCCACTGACGACAATCGGGAAATGAAGACACTACGTCGAAATACACAAAACGTCAAAAGCCAAGACCAATCGACCAATACCGAAGTGCTGGGCACTCGGACAAAGGACTAGGAGAAACACCCGCCAGCGCGCAAATTGGAAGGGGGTAGTGGGTTGGAGGAGAGACGATGTTCGGACCCAAACGTCCGCACCCGACGAATGAAGAAACGGGTGTTGGCAAAAAAAGTCAAATCTTGAGCATGCATTTTTATTGTATCAAGGCCAGCAAGGTGACGTACTGGACCTGAAAAGAGTACAGGAGATACGGTTTGTGAGCAAGTGGAAAAGGAAAGAAGTAAAGAGAGAAGACATGGCAATGAGAGAAAACACAACGAGATGTCCTGGGAACAACGTGTCACTGCTGTTTGCAGGGTCAATTGTCGACAAAATCTGGCTAGCCGAGGGCGTGCGATCAATGGCCAGTTTCCTCGCCCATGCTCGGCAATCTCAACTCTCTCTCGTGTCAATATTCAAGCGGACGCCTCGGGCCATCCGAGATCTCGGAGGCCATGGGTCACAGTCTTGGGTCGCAGTCTCGGCTCGCAACTCTGGGGCATATGGTGGGAATTGTGATCTGGGAATGTTGATCTTGGGAATCTTTCAGTTCTGTATTTACCCACAGAGCGGTCTCTCCATTTGTCCTTTGTCACATCCGGCATGTTCCGCCTCGAACCAAGCTTTTTTTCCATTTGTCTCGGATGGAGTCAGGACGGATCCAAGGCCGTCTTCCTTTGGTGGGCATTTCCAACTTCCCTCCCAGACTTATTTGACGGCCTTATTGGAGCTTTCCTGTCTGCTGTGCAGCATTCCAGTCTATCTTTTCCTTAACGGGTGGCCATGTGCTTCGAGAACGAGTCTCAGAACGTGAAAGTCGTTCGATGTTTCGCAGTGGCCAGTTCTTTTGCTGGTTCAAAAAGGGCATGGACGTACAACAAATCCACCAAAGAACACCAAAAACTGGGCTGGGCCCAATGGGTGCCGGATTTTTCTTGGAAAGCCACATCATATTGAGCGACACTAACAAGACTCCTCGAGACATGTGCTTACTTTCCAGGAACGTGGTATTCTTGCCTCTGCAGCCACGCATGGCCAAGACCAAGCAAGCTTCGATATCCAAAGAGGGCAGCAGAGGGGTGCGCCTGAGTATTGACCACCCAGTATCGCATCAAGTCGAACAGGCGCATGCCTCCTCGTCATCTGCACACTGCAACCAAAGAAGCACCTTCCGTACCGGTCTAGTGGTCGATCGGCATGCAGACAGCAGAAAATGCACAAGAGAACGATGCGAAGTGACAGTTTACGGAGTGGGCCGTCAAAACGGTACAAGATTCAACGAGGGGCGACGAGCAACACACGCAAAACATGCATCGATGCGTGAAAGCAGCCCGCCGTCAAATGATGGAGAGCTATTGGCATGGGCGGGATAAGCGAGGTCGGGCTCCTAGGGGGAAGACAGGGCGACCCTTTCCTCGGACTTTCACAGAGATGTGCGGTGGGCGAATCGGAAGCAGGCCCTGCAACAGACGAGAGGCTCCGTCCAGGCATGAGCCTGGGCAAGGGCGGAAGCGAGAGCACAACTAGGATCCCCTGCCTTTGGCTCACCAGCCAAGAAACAGCGAGACAGAAATCAAGACGAACACAAAATGGGAATAATCCAAAAGCACTAAAGGGAACGAAAAGGGACAAAAGGTAAGGTAAATCAACGCCAACCCCCAAAGAGGCCAGGCCATGCTTGTAAAACAGGGATCGGGCAGAAACGAAAAGGTCACCAAACAGACGGGAGGAGCTTAAGCGTCAGCCAATCCTTCAAGGCTGTGTGTCTCTTGACTAGCTTCGCAGACGCACAATGCACACTCCCCCATGATTTTCAAGAAGGTTGCAAGGGCCCAGCTTGCACGCTCAAAGGACGTATCTAGAGGGGGAACCAGACCAGGTGAGTTGAGATCCAGAAGCCACCCCCCTCCCCTACCCGTGTGTTTACCGGATCTGCACTGGCCAAGTTCGGCGATGTGACGTGGAGCGGGCTGGTGCGTGCGATCCTTGCACACGACAAGAGAGCATCTGCCCCTCATCCAAAGCCCAGAGCTTTGAGACGGAGGACATCGACATTTCAATTCGGCGTACCACTGAATTTCGGGGTCGATGGCCAGAACAAGAAGGAAAACCCGCCAGCTAGGATAATGTGCCACACCTCCAGTCCGACGGAAATGAAGAAAAGAACTGGAAGGGAAATGAAAGGAACGAGTCTAGATCACATCATCCAACAGCTCTCAGACGTCCAAAAAGATGTCGAGGAAGGGGGGCGAAAAGGCAGGACCAAAGTAGCGCAATGGAGGAGCCTCCTAAACAACAAGACCAAAACAGCGCACAAATTGTGAGAGATAAAGTGGACGCGCCGAGCGGCAAAGCGGCCAGTTACCGAGAAGGGGAAACGGCATAAGATAGTGCTTGACCCAAATCAGAGACGTCAACAATGGAGACACAGAACGGACAGCACAGACAGCACGGACAGCAAAAAGAGAGCTCCGGCACTGACAGGTTTAGTGGGCTAGACAAGAGGACAATATTGTTCCAAGAGCTCATGCTGCATCTTCGACGTACTGTTACATAACGACGGCGGACATTTTCACAAGCCAGACGCATCGCCTACAATGCATTGACCAACAAGATGTCGAGTCGTACGGTGTACGAGTATCGAGACTTGCGCGTTGTACAGGTCGTCAAAACTGCGAATTGTGACGGGCTGTCTCACACAGATCGAATCTCATCTCTCCGACACATCGGTACGGCATGTCTTTTTGTATTTTTGGTTTTGATTGTTGGGCCATCCTTGTCATGTGCTCATGCAGGTTGTTTGGTGTGTTTCGGGGGGGCTATTGTTTTCTTTTTCTTTTTTTTTTTCAAAAAATAACGGAAACACACTGTGTCGTCCTGTTTTATTCACCGGCTTGCAAAGCACAAAATTTGCCCAGAGCATGCTGCGTCTCGCTTACGAAACAACATCGATCTTCAAGACAAACGACTGTTTTTCCTTTTTTTTTCGTCTTCGTTTTTAGGTGCGGAGCCGCAACAGTTACAGGGGTTTGGAGCTCGCCTGTGCCATTCGCTAAATGTATCAGGAATGGATTGGCTGTCACAATAAACGGTCGAAATGGGGCAAAAGTCAAAAGGCAAGAGGATCCAAACGAGAGCTGTACAAGAAAAGAAAAGTGTGGCTTGATGGACTGGGGATGTTTCAAACAAGGTAGCAATGCGCCGCTGCTGGGCGAATTAGCTGCCTTAGGGATGACAGTCCGTGGAGCACTGGACGGAGTGGCATAAAGTGGATATGGCATGTATGGAGAACTCCATGCCCCGTAATTACTCCGTAGTTTATTTTGCAAGTTGACGACACTGGGACGTGTTTTGCAACGCCGCGTACTTCACACAAACAGGTGGAAAGGAACCGGCGGTTTAAGGATTTGAGGTCCAGATCCTCGGGCCAGCCGTCACGAAAATGGTCCCTATATATATGTGTTTAGTATGGGGTAGAGGCAAAACTAATACGAGTTGGGGTCCAGAAGCCTCGCAGAGGCAGCAGAGCCGTCCGTTGGTCCAATACCTTGGTGCTGATCCGATGGAAATGTATATCCGTGGTTCTCATATACATATAGAACACAGTAGTGGGTGGATATGGCTGTGTTCTGAATTTCCTAGTCGGGAGAAGCTCGCCGTGCCGTGCTGAGAAAAGACGAAAAGGGGGGGTTAAGGGTGTGTAAGAATGATAGAAAGTTGGAGCAAAAGGAAGAAAATAGAAAATGGTTTGCGACAGTCCGAGAGGATAGAAACGAGAGATTTAACGGCATTAGGAAGGACATAGAATTGGAGTACGAGGTGTACAAGCATGGGAAAAGGAGGGGAAGGAGGATGGACTTTGAGAAGGCAAATGAAGACAAGAAAAAGAAAAAGAAAATAAACTGTATCTTACATTCTTACATTACCGGTTGACTGCGACAGCCGTCAAGGAAGGACCGGGGAACGGCACGGAGAGAAACAGACAATGAGGGAGAAAAAAGGCCCGGCTGTCAAGAAAGTACCGGGAGAGCCGTCCGTCAAGAGCTTCAACCCCACCCCCCCCCCAAAAAAAACGAAAATAAAAATAAAAATAAAGTAAAAAGCCTCCCAGCAGGACGGTTCAGGGAGGAGAAGCGGGTAATTCCCACAAACAGCTGCAAGAACGGCATATTACTGTGGAATCACGTCGTGTGCTGTACGGGGTCGAAGGTGGGTAGGGTCGCTCGGTAATGGAGATAAAATGGAGGGGGGAAGCAAGGGTCGAAGCAGGGAAAGGGTTCAAGAATAGCACCATTGAGTCAAAAACGCGGAAAGGCGGGACAAGAGCAATATCTTCTGGCAATAGGGAGCTTGCCCAGAGTAGTAAAATAGAACCAAATCGAAGAACCGTTCAAGGGGCATCGAGAATAATAATAAAACATATTTAAAACCAAATAGAGAAAAGGAGAATGGGAACCAGAGAAGACTAGACAGCATCGTATGGTGGACGGCAAACGGGGATGTGTAAAGCCTAGGCCCGAAACCCGTACTGCCTCGTCGTGAAAGAAAGAGTTTGAATTATTTTTCAGGCACGACACGACACTTTCGAGGGACATGTCGATGTCTACTGTAATGTACGACGTAATATGAGCAGACATTGTCAATTGTCATGGGTTCATGTTGGCCCATCGTGGGACACTCTATGGACGGCGGTCAACATTCCTAACGAGGGCGTGTCAACATTGACCTGATATTATTCTCTTTTTCTTTTTCATTGTCTCGTTTTTTTCCTTTTCTTTTCTTTTTCTGTTTTTGGTCTTCTTTTTCATTATCTTTTCCGCGGGTTTATACTTTTATTTCTCATTATATTATATCTCCTCTTCCCCCGCTGTACTTGTCTCGTCCCTTCCGTCGAAAGTCTGGTCCATCACACTCAGGGAAGGTGCCGCTGCGCCGGCCCTTCCTATCTCATTGCCAATCATACGCGCCGACAGACGCCAACCGCTGAGACCGTCCAAGGCAAGAGGGGATCAAGGGGAAGTGGAAGGTGCTTCCCCGGTCTTCAACCAGGGCACAGACGACGTATTACATGCTGTAGTTTGTGACTGCCTTTTCAGCTGCCCAGGTTTGCATTTCTGGAGGGTTGCATCGTTGGATTTTTAGTGATTGCCCGGGCGGCACAGACGGGGTACTTCGGCCGCACATCGATTCAAGCGGAAGGTGCGGGTCAAGCCCTCGCTAACACGTCAACCATGAGCACGACAATACGATAATACGACGTAAATCTGCATCTAGCTCAGAAAGGCTGTAAGATGCAGCCTTGAAGCACAGCAATCTTGTTTGCTTTCTTTCTTTTCTTTTTCTTTTTCGTCTATTTGTCTGTTTCACGCGGAGTCCACAAGGCCTCAATCCAAGTGAATCCCCGTATGAGGCAAAACACCTTTAAATACCTGCATTGGCCTCGCTACCAAACTCTTTATTTTGTCGCGGGGTTTTTATTGGTGACCACCTGATCACTTGATTTTCTCTTTTTAGATTTATTATTTGTTCTCAGAGAAACGAAAGAGACGCATATTTATACAATTATTCCTTGTTTTCTTTATCAGCTTTTCCTTCTTTGTCTTCTTTTCTTCTACGTTTTGAAATCCTACGCTCTCCTTGCGCGTGGCCTCCACATGGTGAGACCAGCCTACCCAGATGGTTAGCCGCCTGAAGAATCCCATTACTTTCTTCTTCCCTGGCAAGTTCGTTACCTCCTTTCGTAACTGCTCTTTCATGTCGCAACGCTTCTCCTTTTCATAATCAGGTTTCCGCAATGGCACATCCAATACCATTTGCATGATCAAATCAACGCAAGTCTCACTTGCTCCGTAAACTAAAATCCTCACACCCGCCCCGCCCCCTTTTCACCTCACATGGTGATTGCTAGAATATATTTTCTACATCCTCTCAATGTCCTCAGCGTTGTGAGAACACTGGACTGGACCATGCTCGCCAGCCATACGCCGTTGTATTATTTACGTCGCAACCAGGTAGGTCCCTGCCGTTTCTGGTCCCGCCGTTTCCAGGCTAGCAGCAGACGATACCAGGATCTTCCTCGTTCGCTCTCTTCGCTTCCACTGCGCCCATTTCGTCTAATGCGACCATTTTGGTGCTTATGTCCAGTTCTGAGCAGCCCATGCTTGCACCTAATTCACCCCCCTGAGTCGGATCACTTTAACAAGAGCACGGCGCCTCTGATACTCTGCACCTAAGAGGCCAGAATACAGAGGGAGAGAAGGCCATGTATGACGCACCAGATGCACTCGAAACAATCCCTTTCTCGTTTCTTTCCGTAGTCGTCGATCAGCCTTACCCGGCCAATCTGGTGTCAACAAAAGACGTAGGAGAGACAGGGGCACGTTGGCGAGAATATTGATTGCAAGGTAAGATTTTTTTAAAAAAAAGTTTTGTCTTTCTAGGAATGTATAAACAACTGTCAACAGTTTGAGCCCCTGCTACTGTCTCCTTCATCTCCAGAACACCAGCATGGCAGTACCACTCAAGGATTCTTCAGCTACCGGTTCCCCTTGCTTCCCCCACCACTAATCGCGTATGAAGTATTTAGTTTAATACAGGCTTTTAGTGTTGTCTCGCTTGGCACCTCTCTTCAGAACATCGCAATCTACTAGTATCTTTCGATTGTTTGGAAGCAGCACTGGTCTCGGTAGTTTATCGTACAATGCATGGATAATCTTTCTGAAGATACATGCAAAAACGGTGAGCACATGTTCCAACCTAGACGCCACATGCCTAGATCGTGCTTATTTAGTTCCTTTTCCTTTTCTTTTTTTTTTTCTTTTCATAGTTTCTACCCGACGTCGTCTTCCTAGAAAAACCCGTCGAGTCACACACATTTTTCTCAGCCGCACCTCACATCCTCTCTGCACGAGGTCACGGTCTACGTTTCTTCGTCCTCGGACGGTAAACTTTTGCCTCTTCCCTGTTTTTCATCGTCCATTCATCCATAATCGCATGACAATGCCGTCATCACTTGGAGCTCAGAACACCCAAATGTCGCTTTCCGGGTGCCTGCACGATGTAGATACTGTATTTTCAGCCGCAGCTGTCCTCAATCTTCAACTTTGCAACTGCATGGTAACATCCTGGAGTGGCCTCGTGGCCAGGCTGACCGTCTCACATACATACGCATAAACTGGAAACAGAGATTTCACACCAAGTCTATATCATCATCCCACGTGAAAGTTAACGAAACTAAATACGACAGGGAGCATAACCAAAAGAAAAAGAGAATACGCCACAAACCAGTGATTGCCCTGCTCCTGGTGACGTTGTCGCGGACTCCTTTCCTTCTTTGCTTGACCGGTCCACGGACATTTGACTCCTTTCGTCAACGAGGCCCCGGCCCCTGTTTACCTTGGTCGTATTATGTCGTATATCTGTATTTCGATCTTGGATAAGGATACAGAAACACGAAAGGGCAGATTTGCCGTCGATCACTCCCCCCACCCTTCGACCATCGTCGCTTATGGTTTGTGGGTACAGCCTTGTTTGTTGTTGTGTACAAACGTATTCCGCTTCTGGTGTGTATATGTGTGCGTGTGTACCGAGTATTACTCCGTAAGGTGTACAGTTGCTGGGTATGTTCACCTGCTGAAGCTGGCATTGGCTCTGAGATCCGTAGTTTTCTGTCTAGACTGTCTTAGTTCCAAAGAATAATTCTGATCGAAAATTGGAACTATAAACGGATTATCAGGAATAGTTCGGAACTGAATCACAAAGTGGGCTCGCTGCTTTGCTGTCTTCAAGTAATGCTCCATCGCATCCCACTCTTTTGCTTTTGGGGCTCTCCAAGTGGCGAGGAGCTTCTCCAAACTGGCTGCGTGTCGCCTAGCTGGTGCAAGGTACAAATTATTTCGACGACTTGCTATCGCCAGCCTTGAAGCTTGGCCCGGCCGTTGGAGTCCACAATTTAGTCGAGTCCCGCGCAAAACTAACCAGATTCGCATCACTTATCCCTCCTTGTTGCCCACTCAGTGACAGCCAGAGTCCGTATACGACATACTGAAACGGGATAATAAGTTCGAAGATGCTCGTATTTGATATGGACTACCTCAGGTACGAGAGGAGGAGGGGTCCCTGTGCTGTATGTAAAAGGGCACACACAGTACTTTATGAAGAAGGCCAGGATGATAATGCTGCCCCTGGCCTGACCCGTCCTCGGCCCGCCTCAATCGCTCACGATGTTGCCCTGTCCACAAGCCGGGCACCCGGGGTTCTATTAAGCTTTGTTGTTGGCAGCTTACTGACACTTGGACACAGTCAAGTCTGCGAAAAATCAATGATCTTTAGAGCCAACAGACCTGCAAGGAGGAACGGGCTGGAAGCGTTGTTCGTTGGCTGCCATACGATGCTGATTTTGTGTTCCGTACGAAGCCGCTATGCCTGTTGGCTCTAACCCCCATTCTGGCACATTTTGAGGTCCAACAGTCCTCCAAGTTGGACCTGTTTATGCACCTCGACCGTTTTGGGCAGTCTCTTCTACTTTTCCAAAAGTCAGAAGCTAAACTGCACACATATGAAAATCAGTCCACTATTGTGGGGGACTCTACTCCAGCTGGTTGCGTATGATCTCCATTCTGATTCCCAAGTCCATCCAGTCCTGCAATTGCTGTAAGTTACGTCTTCCCTCTTCCTCATATTGGAAAGTGTAATATTCTCAAAGGGGATCGACGTGCATCTTTGGGTCTTTGAATCGTCTCCTCCGATCGACTGCTGAGAGGGTCTGCTAGGGGTTATTGCAAAGAGGGGGTGCATGCCACACAGAAAAGAGCCGCATTTAATCGGACTGGTCTCCAGAGCCACAGAACTACTGAGACTTGCAGTTTGCAGTTTAGATCCCTAGTCGCTCCAATATTTCTATCACCTTGAGATGTGCTGGCAGCTTTCTGCATGCGACTGGCAATGCCTTCTCCGCTTTGGACCGGTTGCATATTGACAAGAATGAAAAAGAAAAGAGTCACCTAGAAGAAGAAAAGAGGATACGCAATGGAGGAAACGTAAAGTAGCCAAAGCTGTAGGTTTCGGCGTCTGATGGCAGATGTCAAAGTTCCCCTGCTCAGCATCCACTCCGAACACTAATTTAGAGGACAGCAACGCTGCAGGAATTGATCCAGGGATGAAATAGAGAAATAAAGAGGGTTGAACTCAGTGCTGTCAGAGTCTTGTGTATTAGTACTTCCAGCAAAATGGTTCCAAACTAGGTTTTTCCACAAGTACCTTGCAGTTTACAGACTAGAACAGTGCGGAATAGGTTCATCTTCGAATTGAAATGTGGATGAGAAGAGTTCAGAAGACCATAACGATTTCTTGGCGCCAGTACGAGGTTTTGGGACCCGAAAACTAGGGCAGAAATTCACACAGAGATAGCGGATGTTGAGCATTAGATAATGTCCACTGGAGCCGGAGGATCGTTGGCTCGTTGGCTTGCTGGATCATAGGATCCTTGGATCGTTGGATCGTTAGGTGGTTGGACCTTGGTGTCGTACCAAGGAAGATGGTATTGTAGAATGATGGCATTCTTCCAATTCTTGATTCTTTTTGTTGTTGCTCGTGCATTCGTAAAATACACCAAACTTGTGCCCTTGGCAAGCCTCAGACGAGATGTTGCTCTCTGCCCAAGACGCAACTCCATAGTGGACCTGCTCATCGTGTCGTAGTGGGTGAGTCGAATGCAACAGTAGCGTTCTCAATAGCGTTCTCAGCGTGGCAGAACCGCAAATAGGGAGCTGGGAACCATTTTCAGACGGTTCTCCCCTTTTGAAGTGGCGAGCAAATTGGACGATTTGATCGACGGTCTGCCGGCTCGTGTGTTAGTGTCCCGTTCCTCGCCAAGCACATCCAAAGCACCGAACAGCTCTCTAGCGCAATTGGCAATGCTTCCCCACATACATACATTTGGCTCCTGATCAGCCACTAGATGCATTTCCGTCTACTCGAAAATGGTGAGGTTCTTTTTTGGCTCAATGAAGGTGGACAGCCGTGGTGGTTTTGGAATGCGACACGAGATGAGAGAGGACAATGCCATGTGAGTGAAAAAGAGGAAAGAAGGAAAGAAGGAAGAGCGACGAAATGGAAGTTGGGGAAGCCAGAAAAGAAAAGAGCACTCTAAGGTGGCGGGAAGTATTGTTGAATGTGTCCGTGTCGGACCACCTCTGAATGAGTGTCTCTTGTGCTTGGTGGAGCTCTGGCCGCCTAGAGGATCAAGAAACGCAACGAGGCGCATCGATTCAAGAGCTAAAACACAAACGTGCCGAGAAATGGAGGCAGTGGAGAGAGACTATTGTGCTGTCTCAGGTTTGTCCCCTGTTGAGTACCTCATACTGGTCGGCATGTGTTGGTAGCTGGTCTTGTCAGACGTCGTCGTTTTGTTTCGCGGTTTCCACCTTGCTCCTCGTAAATGTCCTTGCATATCATCCCGCCACACTTTCTGTCCGTCTGTCTTGGCACAACGGAGAACGAAGGCCTCTTGTCGACCGTGCCGAGATGTGGTTTTATCTTTCTCGTCGGTCTGAAGGACAGACCCCTATGTGCGGTTGAGAAGATATCTTCTGTTCGAATACGGAAAAGTTTCCGAGAGCTGGTCCATTGATATTGCACTGCGTCAAGTAATATGCAAATTTTACTAGCAGACGTGTCGTGAGAAGGAATAAAGGAGAGGATAAGAGAAGACGAGGGAGGGAAGCTGTGATGGCGGCGAAAATCGATATAAGAGATATCTATCTCGCGGAGGCCATCCGAACTCAAACCTTCATATGGAACAGTGGACTACATCAAGCAAGTTGTCTGCCTTTCCAAATTCCACCAGAGTGTGTCCGTCTTAAACACGATGCGGGGACGTATCTATATCTCTTGTTTGATAGTTTCCCGTCGTTTCCGTGTCTGCAGAGAAGGGAGTCCGTTTCTCTGGTAGGTCTTGTGACGTTTCCTTTGTTCCATTCCCGGAATTTGGTATTCGGGGGAACGTGTACTTGCTTCCCGGGTGTCGCGAAAACAAATCAACTTCGCTTGCTTTGGCCGGCATCAATCTCTCACGCCACTCAATGGCGAGGTTAAGAAGACTGGATTTAACAAGGTGAGTGGGCGATGAGAAAATCTCTTCGGCGAGGGAGTGAGTGCAAGGGACGTATATTGATGCTGGCCGTGCATAGTATCAAATACAGGATCTCAACTTTGGCAGAGTCAAGACAAAGTCAACGAAGGGGCTGAAGTCCAGCACGGGGATGGTCGGCCGCGACAATGCTCTCGCTCCCGAACAATTGACGTCCGGTCGCTCTGAAGTCCGTATCATGGGCTCTATATCTCTGCCGCGATCTGGCACCCGGGCGATTCTACACCATTTCGCTTGATTCATGGTCATGTTTGCGAGGCGATGTTTGGGCAAATGACGCGGGCCGCGTTGATGTTTTTCTGATAATGTGGATGCTGCATGTCAAGAACAACACACAGAAGATGGAGGGTGTGCCAGCGCGAACGTTCCAACGCAACAGCAGTGTCTTGTTGTGTAGAATGCGCATTGAATAGGGGAACCCAATTCGTTCGCACTTGCCAACACAGAGGCAAAAGGAAAGCTTCCACGCATCCCGACCAGAGGGGGAAGGAACATATGACGTTCCAATAAGGATGGGACCTTCTCAGCTTGAGAGGAAGGAGTCAGATGCGGCAACCAACTTTCGACATCGTTTGTCTTGAAAGAGGAAGGGGTATACGTGTGAAAAGGGAAGGAACGCCGAACGTATCGGTTTAATTTCAGAAGTGCACAAGTGAACTCAACATTCGTCGGATGACAGAGTGTTTGGCTATACCCAAGCTTATCTCGAGTGCGAGGCTCGCGTTTGAGCGTGAACCGCCTTGTTTGGCCAATTTAGGCAAACGAAGGTCCTGAACAAGTTCAACTCGATGTGGCTATGTGGCTCTGGGTCAGTGGTACGTTATTAGAATGTGAAATAAGACTGAAGAGATGTTCACTTGCTACCCAGTAGCATACCGTAACAAGCAAGGACGACCCACGGAGCTTGAACCTGGCAACAAAAGACATCCGTTCAGGCATGTCTAGCTAGTTTCTGCGCGTCTTGACTCTTGTCTAGTGGCGCAGCAGTGCCGTGACGAAGTGCCAGTAGCGAGGAAACGAATGGCGCATCGCAAACGTCGTGAAGGTGTTTCGCTTGAAAAACGAAAAACCCATCGTCTGCAGCCAAGTCATGGCTTCAGATGTCAGATGCCTCATGCAAAGCCTGCAGGTGAGACACTATTTAGGGCTGGCAATCTGGAGACCTAGATGCTTACGGAGTAAACGCGTTTACGTTCAGGGGCGATTTTGTTTGCGGGACGTTTTCCACAAATCTAAGATGACTAATGCAGTGGGGCTCGCTGCGTATTCACGTGACTGACGTCATGGTGCAAACTGGGAGTGGGCCCATTATTTGCAATTCCACGTCCACCCTTCAGTGGCAGTATTTGGAAGACATTCGTCGGCGGGGCGCAGCAGTGCGACATTCGACATTCGATTGTATTTTCTCGCGATGTATTAGTATTTCCAAATTTCGGCATCGCGAGGCTGAAAGGGGCACGATTTCAAATTATTTATTTGTGTTTTCTGCATTAAATGCAACCACACCAAATGCTTTCGTATGGCGTTGCCGAGAAATTACTCAGCCACTTCCCGTTTTTGAGTGTTCCGAGCAAGGCGTGCCGAGGCCTACAGAGCTTGCTACCACATTGTTTTGTCACGGCCTTTGTTCGAGCCTCTCCGACTCGTCCGAGCCCCAACATTACACCGAATCGGCCAACGGGACGACCATGCTCCATGTCTCTGCATCGTCATTACGTCCAAAGACATATAAAAACTCACATCGCGAGCGTTTCCAGCATTCGAAGAATTCAGAACATCCAGAACATCAAAAACATCCAGAGCTTCCAGAGCTTCCACAGCATACCTTCGACAGTTAGTCGACCATCTATCACGAGCTTCCATTCTACATTCTCCTACAACATTCCAGCAACTCGCCGTGCATATTCGGGCCAGCCAGCTTCCAGGCCAGAGGTTTCGTCACATCTCCCACACAACCCCACATCGTCGTCGAAAGATACATACAGCGACATGTCGGACAAGTTTGTCCCAGCCAACCCGGCTGACGTCATGGTCATCCGTGACCTCACGCCTAACATCACGACACTGTCGTTGCCGTTCCTGCGTGCCGGTCTCTTTGAGATTGGTGGGCGCTGCACCATTGTGCGCATGACTGGCGGCGGTGTACTTGTTTTCTCGCCCGTCGCTCTCACGGCCGATGCAGCCGCTGTCGTCACCCGGCTCGGCGGCAAGGAGGGTGTCCGGTACATTGTTGCGCCCGACATGGAGCACCACATCTTTCTGTCGGAGTGGCTCAAGGCCTACCCGAATGCGCGCATTGTGGCGCCCCAGGGCCTCGCAGAGAAGCGCGCTGCCACGAAGGGCAAAAATCCGCGCGTCAACGTTGACGATGCATTCTTTGCTGTCCTGCAGGACAAGCGCAAGCAGCCCATGAGCGAGGCGCAGTCTGTCGCGCCCGACTTTGATGCCGACTTCGGCCTCGTGTACTTGGACATGCACCCCAACAAGGAGGTCGTGCTGTTCTACCGGCCCGAGAATGTCCTGATCCAGGCCGACCTCATGTTCAACCTGCCCGCCAACGAGCAATACCAGCGCGTTGATCCGTCCACGCGGCGCAACACCAACTTCCTCAACCGCTTCTTCCAATCACTGCTGCGGACCCAAGGCGATGTCAAATGGACGCGGCGCTTTTTGTGGTACGCTGCCAGTAGCAGCGACCGCGTGCGCTTCAATGAGGGTATCCGGGTGATGGATTCGTGGCCGTTTGAGACGATTATCCCTTGCCACGGCGAGACCATCACCAAGGACGCCAAAACGATCTTTCGCCGGGTGTTTGAATGGCACCTGAATGACAAGAAGAACTGATCACCTAATAAGTGGATTGCGGAGTTGGGGGTATTGAGTTTGTGCTTTTTTTTTTGTATGATATCCGGAACTCTACAATTGTGTTTTATTATGTGTTTTCATTTTCTCTGTCGTGAGTTTAATAGAAGGAAGAGAAGGTCCAGCACCTAATATATCTGTGGTCACCATGGTTTTAATAGATTATTTTCAAAACTGAAAATGGACAACGTGATCCAGGAGTCAATACCACAATCGTAACCGGTGGGGGTAGCAGTGGCTCACAGAATTAAAGGGGTGGTAAGGAGTGTAAGACCGCGTTCTTACGTTTCCTACTTAAATTTGCAGACTCTGTGATATGCGAGGTATAATGGGAATTACTGAGTGTGGCACTGTGTGACTCTGTTGATATTATATTCCCGTAGTTTTCCTCTTTTTTTATAAATATATTTTTACTGTTCTATCAATTTTTTCTTAACAATATAGAGAATTTTGAACGGAAAACAACCTTCTAGAAAGACAACAAGGACACCGACTGTTATACTGGGTAGAAATAAAGAGAGAAAAAGATAAGTAAAATGGAATTTACAAGTCTAAGTTAGAAGAACAGAGAATACAAGAGCAAAAACAAACAAACAAACAAACAAACAAAAAAGAAAATAAAAAAGCATCTTTTAGCAACTCCTCGTTTCGATCAAGGGACCTCCGGGTTATGAGCCCGGCGCGCTTCCGCTGCGCCAAGTTGCTTTTGTGCTTTGACTGATTCTTGAATAAAAAAAGGCCTCATGTCTGTTCATATAGCCCATCCTGGTTCCCAAAGGCGAATCCGGGAGTCTCGTTCCTATCAATGGCCGTTGGCAGAGTTTTCTTGCTATTGTTCGGGTGGGAAACGAGTTGGTCGCGCGACTTCCCAAAGTATGACTCTTATTTTCGACCTCCACTTGCCTATTTGTGGCAACGAATTTTGGGGATTTTTGGGGCCAGCTTGTATGTCCGCCGCACGTGCCTGAAAAGGCGGCGGATTGGTGTTGGATTCGCGTCCCCTGTGCACTGACCATTGGGCCTGCCGAACCGACCCACTAAAGTACTCCGTACTAAATTAGGTAATCGCAGAGAATAGTGGGGGCCTCGTTCTGACGCATCTTCGTCGTGCGCGACTCAAGCTTTCACTTTCACGTCACGCGCCAATCTCAACTGAAGGCCACCTACGCCGAAATATGTCGACAACGGAGTACATGGTTGCGGCCCTGCACGGGCCCGAACGAGAAAGAAAAGGCCTCGTCCAGAATAGTCCTCCAAGAAATGGCAGAATGTAACAAATAGGTACGGTATTTGAACCTGTTTATATCTATTTGATTTTGCTGTCTGTTTGTTTCTTCGCCTTTTGTGTCACTATGCCACTACTGTTTTTCATTCCATGATACATCTTACATTTCCTTCCGTTTCCTTTTTTTGTTGCCTTCTATATACGGGGGATTCTGCAGTGAAGATAACCACACCAACGGGAGAAGGGGAAAGGGTGCCATTTTTGGACCCCTTACCCCCTTTTCTTAGTCTCGATATGTCTCGCGAGGCAACTGGGTGGTGTGAGCCCCCGGATGCCCGAGCTTTGCCGTGAGAGGCGGGAGGGCATCGGCGGAAAGGGAGGACGAAGGCGCATAGAAAGAGGCGGGAGGGTACCTTCTGACCCTCTAGGTGCTTTCAGACCTCTCCGTCGACACCTCCCATCAAAGAACAGAGATCAGAGCAGAAAGGTCCGTTGTCCCAGTGGAATCTCGCTGATCGAGGAGGACAGGGGGTGCGGCAAAGGCCGAAATGACTACGGCGAGGAGTCGACGGGTTCCCTCCGCTCGCTCTGTTGTATTACCCTTCTTCCTTTTCTTCTTCTTTTGGCTACCTCGCTTCATATCCAGACGGTCCAACTTTGTTGGGCGGAACACTGAGGACAATTTTCACAGTGGAACGAGCCTTGCAGTCCCTTGCTGGTAACGCAGTTTGGGTCCGCAGACGATGACCTTCCAAAAAACAAGTATAGTTTTCAATCCGAGTTCCCGGAGAATCGCAGACTTGGTGTCAAAGCCGTGGCTCTTCTCCTTGTTCTGGAATCGGGTGGTTTGGTGTCTCGAAAGAAAGAGGAAAGGAGAAGATAACGGAGGGCCGTGGGGGCAAGGATGTTGGGGGCCCCTTCGCTCCCCTCCCATTCTTTTTCGTCCTTGCTGTCTTGTTCCCTTTCCTTACCCCTGGGACATATTACCTTCGTGGCATAATATTAAACAAGAACCCTATGATGTGAAAGTCCAATGGACACAACAAAAGCCAAATTTGATGGATCTTCACCCGCTTTACAGGCCTCGTTTGGTCTTTTGAGGAAGGATCTAGCACAGGCGGGCGTACAGACCGATGGCCAGGACAGAGCTCTCAAGAGCGCTTTGGGCGCCATTGACGCTGTTCGTCTTTCCTCTCTGCTGGATGAACCTTTAAATACGGACGGGGTTGGTTGGAGACCGCAAATGAGAACCACAAGAGAGCTAATCTGAGGGCATTTCACACAAATTCTTTACCTTATTTCGTTTTAATGCTGGCTCGAGATCATGTTTTCACGATCATCACTAACAGCCACTCTTTTTATACTAGGTGACTCGACATCCACGACAACAGGTACGGTTGATTCATTGCTCTGGTATATTTCTACAGAGAGGCTATCCTATATTCCAGTCTTGCCCTCGACGAGGCCAGTCGCAATCCACCACGTAGACAAGGGACTGTGTGTCCAACCATGCCCCACCCGAAACTACCTAACAAATGCAGTGCAGAAACAAAGGTATAGAATAGAAAAACGTGAATAAATGAGATGCCTAGGAACATAATGTCATGCCTCTCTTCCACTGTTGTCACTCGCTGCGTAAATCTGGCGACGTTTTCATGTCGCCCCACGACTTATCTTCCACCGGACAGCCGCCATGCTTTAAGCGGCAGTGCTTGTAGACGCAGCACCTGCGGCCGGATGAACATGGTGAATGCCACCGTGCCCACCAGCACACACAAGATGTTGACAATGTAGTAGCCATCGCGCTCCAGCTCACACATGCCGCCGCCGTCGACACACCGTTCCTTCTCCAGCTGCACTGCGCACGAGAACGCCTCCGTCACAAGCGGGCCCTTTAGCTTGGCTGCCATCTCAGACGCCCCCGGGTGGCACGTCGCTTTTGTGAAGTAGTCCACCAACCGCAGCACAAAGTAACGCGGGAACGTGCCGCCCAGGTTGCTAACGGTCGCCAGCAGCGTCATGTAGGTGCCGCCAATGGCCGGATCGGCGATGCGCGCATGGAACGCGGACACGGCGACGAACATGACTGTGTTCATAAAGGTCGACATGACGTGCTCCAGGATGACGATGAACAGGTAGAGCGGGTTCACGCCATTGGCCGGGAAAAAGACGACGGTGAGCTGGGCAAAGATGGCCGCCACCAGGCGGCCCGAGAAGCCCCAGCACCAGATGCGCATGGGCGTGAACTCTTGCGACCACTTGCCGACATAGTAGCCTAGGCCAATCTCGAAAGGAAAGTCGATGAGCACAGTGAGCGCCAGGTTATCGGTGCCAAAGCCCTTTTCGAGCAGCTTGAGGTTTGTTACGCCGTCGTTGGCCTGGAAGCCGATCTTGGCAATCAGGTGCACGAGGATAATGGTCTGCACGTTCTTGAGCTTCAGGACTCCCCACATGATGCGGTACACGTCCCAGACGCCCTCCTCGTTCTGCGCGCGCTCCTCGCGCTTTAGCAGCGCGAGGCCCAGCGTGACAATGATGAATGCCCAGCCCCAGAAGCTGAGGTAGTGGCCCAACTCCATCAGGCCCACGTCCAGCGGCACCGAGCGGAACCAGCGGTTGGCGAAGTCGGGCGAGTTGAAAGCCAAAAAGACTGTGTACGACAGGAAATGGCCGCCGGTCAGACCGACCGTCTGCGCGGTCGAGGCGTACGAGATGTTGCCAGGGGTCAGCAGCGTCAGCGCCCAGCCGTCGACGGCAATGTCCTGCGTGGCGCACATGAGCACCAAAAAGAACCACCAGCGCGTAAAATTCCAGATTGTGGAGCCGCCGGGTTGGCCCATCGTCTCCATCATGCCGTCGACCTCGGAACCGAGCCAGATCATGCCAAAGCCTGACAGCATCTGGATCGGCAGGATCCAGCTCTTGCGGCGGCCCACCTTGGGGCTCCAAACGGCGTCCACAATGGGACTCCAGAGCAGTTTCAGCGAGTAAGGATACGAGGCGAGCGTGAACACGCCGATCTGGCTGTAGGACATGTGCTTCTTGAGCAAGAAGGGCACGGAGCCTGTGGCGAGGCCCAGCGGGATGCCCTGCAAAAAGTAGAGCAGGACCAGCAGGCCGAAATTCCGCTGGTCCTCCTTGGGCAGCTCAAAGAAGCCGTGGTTGTTGATTTTGGGAGTCGTGGGGACGTGGTCGTCAAGGGTAAACGACTCGCGGGCCATGAGGTTGGATGTCACGGCATCCGACTCCACGTTGCCTCCCTTACGGCGCAACTCAACGCCGCCGTTCATCTTGCCGTTGCCGTTACTTGGGCTGTGGCCGGTGCCGTTGGGGCTTATATCGCCCGCGTTAATGGACAGGTGTAGTTTGCTCGACTTTGGTCGTATGCTTCCGTTTGTTGTCTTGTTTCCGGTTGTGCTCTGGGGTGAGCTACTCTGTCTTCTGGAAGGAGAAGGTGTTCTGTCTTCATCGGAGGTATCTATGGGAGGCCCGTCTACGTTGCGGGTTTTGGAACGTCGAGATCTGGCACCCATATGGAAGTCGTCGAGACTGGCTAAGGGTCTCCAAGGTTTGGAATGGTCTTGCAGATAGCGATGAGATTGCGGTTGGCTCCGTCGTTTGTTGGGAGTGGTGACTGCTGGTCGTGGAAGGTAGTAGAGAGCTAGGTGCAGATGGTGCAGATTTGTAAAAGCATTGATGCTAGTTGATGGAGTGCTGGTAGGTTGTAGTGTCCAGTGTGGTTGCGATGCAAAGCTGCAAATCGTAGATACGGTCAAGTTGTGAAACGGCAGAGATCGTGTACGGTAGGTTCCGGTATGTTGGTACAGAATAATGAAAGGATCGAAGATGTCGAGAGACGTCGAGCAGAAAAGAAAAGAACACGGCCGAGAGGGTCGCAATGTGGCCAAGACGCTTCGTTGGCCTCTTGGGACAAAAGCTTCTGGAAGGCGGGACAGAAGACGAGAAAAAAAGAAGACGGCGGCAGAAGGTGGCCAACCAGCCTCAAGGGGCGTCGATCGTCAAACTGTCCAATGCTCGACCAGTTTAGGGGGCGACTGTCTGTCTGGGGTGTGCGTGTGCCTGTGTGCCGTGTAAGTGGGTGTGACAACGACAGTGGGTAAAATGCACAGCGACAATGTGGTGCCTAGGAAACTCCGGAGGACTGTTTTGTCCGGCGGCGGAGCATCTGAGTTACCTGTTTTTCTTTGCTTGGAAATCGGCAGCTAAAGCAACCGTGGCCTCTGTGTCAACGCGGTGGCGAACGGAACGGCGCCAAATAGGCGACAGGCCGAGAGCTAGACCTGCCCAACGAACGAAATCTCGAGCGGAAAAACGGGGCTAAAAGCGAGTGGGTGAGGGTGCTGCAACGGGGCAGTCTGCAGCCTGCGACAGGAGGGTTGCTTGAAGCCCTCTTTGACACGTCACGATGCCTTGACGTCGAAGCTGAGGACAGGGGCAAGGAAAGAACAATAAAAATACCTGGCTCCAGAGGAAGGTGCCAGCAAGGCAAAAACACGCCAAATACCAAATCGGGCAATGACATTTGTGGGGGAGGTGCGACTGCACGTGATTCTGATACAGTTCAGGGGGCCTGCCAAGTGCTGCCATTGGCTGTTAAGTGATTTAGTGGAGCAACGCGCCCTCTCAGGAAGCGGTTCTAACTGCTACTTAACCCTGTCCAGCTTAGTCATTTTCGCAGCATGGTTGTCCACCAACAGCTAGACCCTTTATCGCGACGCGTCTAGATGTCTTTCACTCACAGCCTTGCGCAGCATCAGCAACCAACCATGGCATCGACACTCGATGATGAGATTGAGCAGCTCCGTGAGAGGGGTAAGTGGGGAGGATTGAGCATATCGTCTGCGAAAACAAAGACATTTACTAACCGCTGTTCAGCCGCGGTCTTGAGAAAACAGCTCCATGTGCAGACCTCCACACTGCTCTCCGCCTCGAGAACACGCCAGATTCTCAATGACGACAGCCATCGCGATGTTGCCGCAAAGGAAAAGCTGTTGAAGTTGTGCGACGCCCACGATGCCCACAAGCAACAGGGACTGTACCGCGCAGGAGCATCCGTGACCGCTTTCCGCGTTCGTGACCCGGACCCAAACGCCGTCGACGGGGGGCGCGTGCTCGGCCTTCGTTTCGATGTCATGATGGGTGCACAGTTTCTGCGGCCGTACTACGTTCTTCTCAACCGTGACACCGACCGTGCCCGCCCGAGCGCCCGCAGCCGAGGCCAATCCGATGCACAAGCACCTCTTCGCGTGCACCGCCATACTGTCCCGCCTTCTGTTCCGCTCGGCGGTCTTGCAACCCGGCATCTCGGCGCCACCCAGTACGCGCCCTCGGGGCCCAAGTCTCCAGACCTCTATGGATTTGCACGTGCCACGCGCAGGGCCCTCGTCCGCTACCATAACCGCCTGGCCGTGATCAGCGACTTGCGGAAGAGCGTACAGCAAAGGGCCTCGACAGCGGCAGCCCAGGCCGCCAGCAGTGGTGTCGGAATCGACGCCAGTACCCTTCTTGCCGATGTCAGCGGTGCCGATACCGAAGCCAAGCAGATCCGATTCGACTGGGCCGACGGGCGCACGGGCCGTCTTGTGCTGGACGACGACGGCGACATCCAAAAGATGATCGTCATTAGTGCCACGGGTGCGCGCGACCGGGCTGCTGTGCGGGCTCTTCTTGCAGGTGAGAAGACAGCATTGGGCCTCGTTCAGCGGATGGGCGGCACATGAAAAAACGAACAAGTGTCACTTTTTGCATTAGCAAAGGCGAACAATCTTCAGCAAACATCGCCCAATAAGAGATTCGGACGACACGCGAATTGCAACACATGGGTCCATTGTCATGCATTACTTCGAGCTGAACGATCGCAACGAGTGCTGAAAGGAGCATGAAAATTTCTGATGATCCCAACTTTCCACGCTTCTGCTCACTACCGGCGAGTTCACGAACTAGTGAGTTGGTAGTCCACCATGCATCTGCCATCGGTGTAAATGGTCCGCTTTCATAGCTCGACGAAGCTATTGGCAAGGTCACGCATGACGAATAATCGACTTCCCGGGCATTCTGCACTGCCTCAATCTTAATCCCTTCGGGTTATGGCTCAATGGACGAATACTTCACAGGTTTCGAGAAGCAGGTCATTCGAAGTAGCCGGGCCTAGACCATAGTGCTACTCGACTCTGTACAATCAATGAGACGGGGAATTGTGGGGTTAAATTGACGGCGATGGTCGACGAGCAAGGAGGAAACCTGGGGAAATGAGACTCATTTTGGGAAAATAGAGGTCCGCCCGCGATCCTTACATCTTAAAGAATCGAGAGCATTTGCTGCTATCATCATACCCGGAGCGTAGGCTCTAGAAGCCGTCCCGTGGGTCGTGGCTTGCTAACCGGAAATGCAAAATCAACTCAAAATGCATTGCTAGGCCAACAGGGCGTGTCCCCTGTGTAGAAAAGCCACCAATTAATATCATTTTTCTATATGGCTTGTCACTTTGTCTTGTCATACACTGTCATGTCTTTATTTTTACCGGTGCTTTTCTTCGTTTTACTAGGTGTCCGACCACTGGTATTCAATGACTCGTGCGCCGGCTGTTAATGGGCAATTATAGGTCAAGGCCAATATAATAAAATGAGCCAAGGGGAACGAATAATCTCTGCCGCACTCTATGGTACGGTCGGTTCAACGCCCTGGGAAGGAAACAAATGAGAACCACGGGAGAGCAAAACAATCATATAGAGACACGGGGGAGGACATTTAAACATTTTATGCACACGTGTAGAGATGGGCCCAAAGGAAGGACAACGAGACAATTGGGTTAAGAGAGCGAGGGAAACAAACCATTCCGGCTTTGCGACTGTTCCTGGATCTCACCGCTGTTGCCTTTCGTTTTAGCGTGGTCTTTCAATACCAGGTAATGCTCGATTTCCGTACTGGATACCGGTATCAGTGTCTGTCGTCTTTTGCGTCGCAGAACTCACCGTGTTCATGGAATTTATCACTCTCTAAAAAGGGCTTTAAATAAACATACACTGGATTGATTGGCACTATTCTAGGTTGCTCATATTTGAAAAGAAAAGTAAATACAGCGGAATAAAAAACATGACTATGGTCAAACACAAAGATGAAATATGGATGATTGCAGGGGAGGGAAACGAGCAAAGAAATATTCACACATATCCAAACCGAAACCACTTTCCTCTGTACCTCATTCAACAAGTGGCGTTTGTTCCCAATTTTGCATTTTGATTTTTTTTTGGTCGTATAGAAATTGAATAGAGTCTCTCTTTGAAGAACTTTCACCCCTTATTTTAATTAGAAAAGGGCGGCAACGGCAACGGCTGCGGCAACAGCGCCGGCCGCACCGAGACCGTTGTGAGCAGCGCCGGCCGTGACAACGACATGGGGAGCAGATGTGGTCGGGGTCTTGGGGGCCGAGGTGCCGGAGCCAGCAGCAGCGCCGCTAGGGTGAGCAGCCGAGCTCCAGGCCTTGGACGCCGGCGCAGAGGCAGCAGGGGCCGAAGAAGCCTCAGCAGCGGGGGTGCTCGCTGCGGGGGCCGGGGCAGACGGGGCAGCCGGGGAGGAAGAAGCCGGGGCGCTGGTGGGTGCGACCCAAGTGTTTGCCGGCGACGAGACGGCCGGCACGGCGCTCGACGAGGGGACGGAAGAGACGGGACACACAGTGGTGCTGACAGCCACGATGACGGTGGTGAGGACGGTGCTCTCAGCCGGGCACGACGTGACGGTGGGGTGGCAGCTGATGATGGTGCTGGTCGTGGTCGAGAAGATGGTGCTCGTGGTCAGCTCGACACTCGGCAGGAGCTCGCCGACGGGAGTCGTTGTCGGATGCGCGTGGATAGTGGTGGAGGGCACGAAGAAGCCAGTGCTGCTGTACGGCTCGTCTGAGCAATCCTCACCATCACCACCGCCGGGGAAGTTGAAAGAATCGGTGGCCGTGGCGAAGGCAGCCAGGGCGAGGAGGGAGGCGAGAGCGGACTTCATTGTGAACTTGGAGGGGAATTAAAATATATAAATGTAGAGGTATAAGGTTCGTTTGAATGAAGATGTGGGTAGAGACGTGGAGTGTATGAGCACAGTGTATTATTATGGATGTTTGAACGAATGACAGGTTAACGAGCGGTAGTTGACTGAAAACAACGAGAAGGGAACATGCGTAATCGTTTGATAGAAGCGAGTGACGAGAGAGAAGGGCGTGGGGAGACGGTGTGCCTTTTATCTTTTCACCACCGCATGGCTGTGGCCTACTCATCGGCCGGAGAACAGTCCTTTCGCGCCGGCAGTAGACGTAGAGCAAACGTCGACTGCGACGAGGCAGAGCTTAGGAACATAATAGTGCGGTCAGCAAGGGGGAGGCCCGCCTGTGCGATGAGACTTCGCAGTATGTTTGTGTGTGAATCCACCAAGTACGTTGTAGAGGGTCAGTATAAAGTGCGTTGCAACCTGATTTGGATGGGTTCCTTGAGCCACCTTCACTGGAAGGATGCGAGCGGAAGCAACAGGCTGAATGTCCAGCACTTGTTAATTCCTGCTCATCTCGTGTATGCCAAGTCATTGTTACCTGGTGCATGTGCCGCTTGACCGTCAGTTGAATGAGGCCGATGTCAACAACAGCGCAGCAGGGAACCTCGCCGTATTTTGCAACGAGGTGCAATATACCTGGGAGGACTGGGTGCAAACATAATATCGAGACGTGCGTGCGGATATTGCGGCGTCAAATTCCAAAATTAAACACAGACATGCTTTTGACAATGACAGCCCATTTGGTTGGCTTAGACCGATCGCTTCTGCAGCGGGTAAATCGAGATGTCTGATGGGAAGGTGGGCGGATGCAGGGGGCCCACGATGAGGCCGAGAGAAGCGCGCAGACGCTCTGGACATGGGTGCCTACCGCAGACTGTCGGGTAGATCGCTGCCAGGTACTGAGTACACGTCTTGGTCGGTATGGCAGACAAAGCCGTGGATGTGTGCTTCCTTACCTCTTTTGCCGTAATTCGCACAACTCTCTCTTCCTTGCTTTTCTCGTGTAGAGAACGACTCAATGAGAAGATGTGCCCAGATTGACTGTCGCACGGAAGGTCCGTCGAAAGTAGAACAGTACACCATCAGCGAGAGAAACAATGGATCTGTTCCTGCATTAGATACTGTGCGACCTAGTCGAGTTTCTGCCGTGCATGTATATGGCTCAGCCATCTGGCTGCTGCGTTTCTTTTCACTTTCGTCATGATCGACCGCAGGCAACAAAGCGTGCTCTTCTGCGTCCCAAGTATATCAATGGTGCGGCGCTTGCGGTTGGGTCGTGGTGTGGCTAGAATGAGCCTGGCCAATGGCTGGCGCCCCTGTCAGCTTATGCGTGTGAAACGAAACAAACAGGTAAAACGAAACACCTCCTTGCTCGTCCAAGCGGCGGCAAAGCAGCGGACGTTGGATAAGGTTCGCCGAGTGCCAAGTTAGCTGCTCGCATCGATTACTTGCAGAAGATGTCAAAAGCGATGGCTTTCCTCAGTGGGGTGCACACTGATGTCAGTATTGGGCGCGAAATATGTGGAGATGAGACGGCTCTCGCTGCATTCCGTTAGATACAAGATGCTTTGACCAAGATCCTGTGGAAAATGAGAACGATGTGTGGCTGGTCATACGACAGGTGACTGCAGGCAATATGTGGTGCTGGTTTCTTGTTCTTTTATCCGTCGCATATCAACCGTCTTCTAGAATGTCTTGTGGAAGGAGATCGACAGAGTCCGCTGGCAAGTAAACCCAGGCACAGAGCGAGAGGCATGGGGCGAGATGTCGTAGACTCAAGACATGTTGTTACGGAGATAGCTTGACAGGAATTAAATGGTGCCGAGAAGATAGATTCAGCATCAGTGTTGTCCTAGATCAAAATGTCCTAGTAGGGAGGTTGGTGCATCGTTCTTGCACATATGTCTATACGATGTTCAGGCAAGAGCGACGAGCCAAGAAAGAAGCGAACTTTGGCAAGATCAACGTCATCGGGAACGCGAAAGTAGAAGGCACGTTGGTAGGTGGGAGCTAACGTCACCAACGGTCACGAGTCACTCTGCTGTAGATTCTCGGCGTCACCTGTGCTTGAAATGGTTAAAAAGACGGCAGCCAACCTTCTCGGTATGTTATGACGATTGCGCACTATTTCGTTCCCGGCATGTATGCTGGGATGATTGCAACCAGAGCGGTAAAGAGGCACGAGTGCTTTATCTGTTTGAGTGTCTCTGGCAATATTTGAGGCAGGCACAGTTTGCATAGCCGCTCGTTTGGCTGGGGAAAGCGCTCCTTGGTTATTTTCGTCAGACCCTATGACGGAGCCAGTTGAAGGCCAAGGTGGCTTGTGTAGTGACAGGTCTGGCCCCAGCTGCCACCCACAAAGGCGCTAGAATAGAGAACAAGCCCTAGCACCGGCCCGCAGTTAGAGGGCAGGAGGGGCAGTGCTTGCCAAAACCGGCACCCACCAACTTTATGTTGCTTCGTCCCTCGTCTTTCCCCCTCATTCCTGCGTTCGCTGGATTTTCGTCATCGCCCAACCAGATCCAGAAGGCATGAGCCTGGGTGCTGTGCGCTCTTGCCTTGTCGGGCTCCAATTTGCTGCAACTGAAGAGGAAATCTTGCTCTGAGATGACATCGTTAGCCTCGTAGACCCGTTGTGCCTTCCCATCGCCGCAACCTGCCTGCGCCTTCCCTGCCGCCTGGTTTTTCTTCCTCCTCCTCCTTCACCTTTTGTCTGTCAGTTCAGGCCTGGCCGACGCTCTTTCCTTGCCAAGCCGAATCTCTCCATCTGTCTCACGTTCACGTATTGCCCCTCCCCCTCAGCCTTTCTCTGTCGTTTGATTCCTTTTGCTCCGCTCCCGTCAACTCCAGCAAAAGCCAAGTCAGCCGCACGCAAGTTTCGCCAGCCACGTCGGCTAGCTACATACGCTGATACACTTGGCCGTTTAGTATACGTTGGCTTTCCCCCTCGTCGTTATCATTTGCATCGCCTTTCAGCCTCAACCGATCAGCGCTGTGTTTACTTTCACCTGACCGGGCTCTTGTTTATTGTTTTCACCTCCTCAGCTTTCTTTGCCCACGACCGAGTGTTGACTGAAGCTTCTTTCGCCTCTGTTACGTTTCGGGCGTCAGTCTTCATAGACCTACACCTGACGACGTCGGATCATCACACCCTTTCTGCCCACCATGGCTCACCGGAGCCGTGATGTGATCGATGAACGCGACTACTTGGACGTGCGTGTTCGCGAGCGCGAGCGTGAAGTTGACCGGGACCCTCTGTCCCGCTACTTCCAAGAGGATCGGCGCAGCGATTCCGGTGCTCTAGTTCTGCGCCAGCGTGAGGTTGAGACGGTCGAGCGGCCGCGGCAGCGTGCACGTTCACCAAGCCCGGTCCGCTACCGCGAGGTGATCCGGGAGCGGTCCCCGTCGCCGCTGCCGCCGCCGCGTGAGCGTGAGGTGATCGATCGTGTCGAGGTCCGGGACCGTGTGTACGACCGAGAGCGGGAGCGGGACCGGTACCGGGAGCCATCTCGGGGACCACAAGAGCGCATTGTGACTCGAGTTATAGATCGTGAACGAGAGCGGTCGCCGACCCCCTCACCAGAGCGGGACCACGAACGTATCCGCATCATTGAGCGGTCTCGCGGCCCATCGCCGAGCCCATCACCGCCTCCGCAAGAGCAAAGACAGTTAGTCCGCGGCCCGGTTGTGGAACGTGAAGTGATTACACACTACACGGATGTGGACCATGGTATGTGAAATTATTTTGCAGCTTATTCCCGTTTCATTCTTTCTGCACTGAAGCTAATGTTGTCTCTACATATTAGGCGTCGTCTACGCACCCCGTGCTCCCCCGAGACCGGGACCGCGCCGTGAGCGCGACCGCGAGCGTGACACAGAGATCGATATCTACTCCTCGCGCCATCGGACCGAAGTCGACATTCAAGACCGCGAACGGCGACGGTCGCGTTCCCGCTCACGTCTGCGGGTACCTCCGGCCCGAGCGTCCGAGAAGGAAGTGATTGTGCGGTCGGACCGCCACCACTTAGAGGTCGATATTGACGAACGTCGTTCCCGCCGCTCTCGGTCAGCCCAACCACCGACGCGCGCAGAGCGCCGATCTGGCGCCGTGGCTGACGAGGCGAGGTATATTGAGAGGCGCATCGATGACCGGGGACGAATGGGCGAGGCGTACAATGGCGCCACCAAGGACTGGACCATTATCGATGTGCCACCGGGCACGGAGCATGTTCGCATGGACGGGGTCGGTGGTGCCTCGGCAGACGTTACCTGGCAGCGCTATAACGGGGTGCGCCGAACGCGATTCATCCCGGAGCGTGAGGGCGAGGTTGTTGCGCCACCGCGGCGGAAGCGCCGGGAGGCGCCTCGCGAGCGTTCGAGTCGAGGTGAACATATAAATATCCAGGTCGTTGACCAAAAGCCCAGCCACAGCCGTGACCGAGAGATCGAAGTTGAGACCGACCAGCGCATGGTTTTACTGCCGACCTCCCATATGGAGCTGGTGCCAGCGGCTCGGAGCGATATGTGGACGGAGATCACCAAAGACCTTGTCTCCCGGGAGGCCCTCGACTACCTTGGATACGACTACCAGGAGACGGAGTACTTCTACTACATCCTCCAATATCTGCGCTACGTACGCTCCCTCTCCTCCTTCCCCAGTTTCTGTAGTTCTGGATTTGCTAATAACTGTTTTAGGAGGACGTCCAAGAGCTTGTACAGCTGTCGGACCGCATTCGTCGCCAGCGCCACAAAGAGCAGTACTCTGAAGTTGACATTGATATTGATGTCAAGCACAAGCACAACCGTCGCAGCCACAGCCACCACCGGCCCCGTCGTGAGGATGACCGTTACTACGAACGCGAAGTGGTCGTCGATCATCTGCACCCCGGCTACTACCGGTGACCAATGCGGCGGAGATCAATATTTGCAATAGTAGACTGCGTCTTGGTGGACAGCAGGTCGTGAATTTTTAACTTTTTTTGAGATAACGTTGTTTTGTCTTCGGTTGATTATGAGCAGCGATAACGATTTATGATATCATCCAGCACAACACATGTCAGCGAGGGGAAGAGAGGTGTGTTTTTATTGGCTTGCCGATTTACAGGTTGTTATGTTTGGAAGACGTGTTGTATAGCGAACATCGGGTCATAATATACTTCATAAAACGAAAGCAGGCTGACACTGTGTGATGAGAAGCAGATGGACCGTAAGTGATATATGAGAGCCACGGTGGATTGTCTGGCGTTAGTGATTGAACGTGTAATGTGAGCCCGTCACATGCATTGCAGAAAGGAATCGCATGAAGTCGACGGCACTTGTCACTTCACTGTGTCAAGGCAAAGGGGCTCCCTCCGTTAAGGAGCGCCCCCGAGTGAATAGTAATTTAGACTTTTTTTTTCTTGTATAAAATTTTGGGGATTGGGTTTCGTCTTGTTCGAGACGAGACAATGGAAAGTCAAAAAACAATGAACAATAGACAGTTTTCCGTTTTCCGAGAAAGATGTACCAGCCAGCCGCGCGCCTGTTCTCTCCAACAAAAACCCGCGTATCCTTTTCTTCCTCATTCCGTCGTATCTCCCTCCTCCCGCTGTCCCTTCCATACAAATCGGATTCCAAAAATCGGACTGCACACATGGTGCATGTCTCGCTGGATGTAAAGGTCGTCCTCCCCTATATTCTGCACACACACAAAGCCCGTTTCAGATCAAGGCCTGACGAGCCAAAGGGTAGCAGAATGGGTCGTGAAATAGTATTCGTATTTTCGGCCGGTCGGCTATCCTGTGAGAAACAAGGCGCGTTCCGTTTTTAAGATTCGTTGCTGATGGGTCGGTTGGCGGTTCGAAAAAAAAGTAGTATGAAGTGGTCGTCGGTGGTTGGTGAAGGTGGGCGGGTGTGGGTAGAGTGATCGGGTTGGATGAGTTTTTATTGAATTTTTTTTTGAAATTGTCGTTATAAATTATGTTACGTCGAAGAAGGGAGAAGCAAGAATGAGGGCGGAAAAGGATAAGCGGGCATAAAACACAAAAGCAACAAAAACAACAAGAGATCAAAACGAGAGAATACAGAGAGAAGCGGCAAGTAAATGCCGTTCTGTCTGCTCTTCACGCCCTCATCCCTCACTATTTTCGGTTCCTTTATGCGCTCGCCTTAACCTTGGCCAGAGCCTTGCGCTCCTCGAAGCGACGCTGCTTCTTCAAACGCAGGACCTTGAAGCGGTCGAAGTCGGTGAGGGCCTTCCGCCGCTCGTTCTGGATGCGCTTCTTGTACCAGTTGCTGGCCTTCCACTGGCCATCGACATCGGCCTTCTCCCAGGCAGCCTTGACGGTGCCGGCCCGTGCGCCACGGGGTAGCTTCTCGACAACAATCGCGGTAAGGAGGACATCGGCGAGGGCAACGGATTGCCGGGCGACGCCGCCGGGGTTGGCATCTGTTGCGGGGCCGTCAACAAGAGCCTGTTGGACATATTGTTAGCGTTGTGGTCCGACTTTGCAAATTGGTTTCACTTTCACACCATCCGATCTCCCGTGCCACCACTCGGCCCCCAAGCAGGACTTGCATCCTGATACTCCTCTTGTCCCGGACTTTGTGGCCTTCCCCATCCACAGCTTCTCGGTTGGAACATATAACGCACCCGCTTGTGGTCGATGATCTCGACAATGGTAGCCAGGCGGCCAGCAGACGGGCCGCTCTGCAGAAGAACAACCCGGCCAACCTCGACGAGGCGCCACTTGGAACCGATAATAGTTGCGTCTCCCATCTTGATGTGAATGTCGGATAAAAGATCTGAAATTAAAGAACAGCACAAAAGCGTCAACGGCGTTAGTTAATGCGCAAATGGAATCGGGAGCAACAGCCCAGGTCGGTGCGATCGATGTCGAAGGAGGTCGGGGTATCGAATAAATGTTGCGAAACGTTGTGGGAGACAGGGGAAAACTCACGAATCTTCTGTCGCGAATTGGTTGTCGTGGATGTCTGGTTGTGAAGATGTTGGAGGTCACAGCAAAACTAAGAAAAAAGACGTGCCAGTGATACTTTCTCTGGGCGGGCAAGGGCGGTTTGGTGCGCTTTGCAAAAATTGTTCATCCTGCCCTAAGGTTGCTCCACTGAAATTTTTCCTCCCTCCCTCTTTCGGCTGCACGGAATTTTGTTTTTGCGGGCGCCGACTCTATGTAGACCGGTTCGTACTGTGTTGCTCACTAAACTGCACTGTGCTGCCTCTCGCCAACACCAAGTGCTTCACAGCTTTTCAATCTCTTCCTTTTACATGACATTTGCACAACGCAACAGCGCAACTACATCTCTTTCCACGTTGTCTAGTGATTTATATAGAATATAACGGATGACAACAAAACGCGATTAATTTATCTAAACATTGTTTTGTTATTGCACAGAGCCCGTACACTGCTTTCCTAATTTACAGTCACGTGCTGAGATACATTGAACTGGCAGAATACACTGGTGCGCTGATGTACCTCTTCTTCCCCGCCATGCCACAGTGTTGCAAGAAAATCGCTGACGCAATTACCTAACCAGGACTAGCTTGCCGCCACAGAAGCCCTACCTTTTTCACTTTTCAAATGCTCTCTCTGTGTTTGTCGTCGAGAGAAGCCTGACTCTTTGAACGAGAGCACGCATCGTCCAAATCACGACCACCTGCCCCCATTACTTTGTAAGTTAAAATACGCATTGTCTGCGCAGATTTCTGGAAGGATATTTGGGTGCTGAGAAGGCGTATGCCGTCTCTTCTTTTTTCTCGCTCGTTTGCCGCCGGCTGTGGCATCACTTGCGAAAATTAGAACAGAAAAAATTAGAACAGAAAACGAACTACGCACTCCACCCCCTCTTTCTTGTCGACCTATACCCCCCAGACGTTCCATACCGCCCATTGAAGCCGACCGCATCACAGACCAAGAACATACCCATTGACCATCCGCGTCTAGTTCATCCATCCCTTCCATCCATCATCAAAATGGCCAACCCCCGTGTCGAGGAGCTTCCGGACGACGAGCCGACCAACGTCAAGGTCGAGGAGCAGGATGAGGACAGCAGCGATGCCGAGTCCGACATTGAGGTGAACGCCCCCTCGGGCTCGACCACGGTCATCCACTCGCGCAACGAGAAGAAGGCCCGCAAGCTGCTGGAGAAGCAGAACCTGATCCGCGTTGAGGGCATCACCCGCGTGACCCTGCGCCGTCCCAAGAACGTACGTCGACGTCGAAGAGAAGAAGAAACACACACACAGAGAGAGAGAAAGAGAGACAAGGACATGGAAGAGAACAGCAACTGACTTGTTAGGTTCTGTTCGTCATCAACAACCCCGAGGTCTACCGCTCGCCCAGCTCCGGCTGCTACATGTAAGCTTCTGCCGTCCCGCATAGCCCCTCCTTGCACCACTTCGGTCTGAGCAGCCCCAACTAACTCTGCCCAGCGTCTTCGGTGAAGCCAAGGTCGAGGACCTGAACGCCTCGGCCCAGCAGGCTGCTGCCCAGCAGCTGGCCAGCCACGACCACGACCACGCCGGCCACGACCATGATCACGACCACGACCACGACCACGACCACGGCGCGGAGGAGGGAGCCAAGAAGGAGGAAGAGGACGATGACGACGAGGAGGTCGACGCCACCGGCATCGAGGACAAGGACATCGAGCTCGTCCAGACCCAGGCCGGCGTGTCGCGCAAGAAGGCCATCAAGGCGCTGAAAGAAAACGACAACGACATTGTCAATTCGATCATGTCACTGAGCGTGTAAAAGCCCTTGTCCCAGACAGCCTCCACTACGGAAGGACTGACGCATAGGGCAGTTTCTGGGGCTAAGAGGAGAGCTTAATTGCTTTCTCTGACCTGGCGACACTCTTGGCGTCGTCTCCGCTGGGTGTCGGTTTTACTTCTACCGCTATATTTACATTTAAAAGAATCCATTTTAAGACTTTGAGCTTCCATGCTCTTCTTGTCATGACTGTAGTAGACTGTAGTTCGAACCGTGGACTCTTAAAATGTGTTGTGCTGAAGAACGAGATATCATGGCAGAGCTGTTGGAAGGTGCAAGCCAGCTGTTCCTGCTACCTACATGTTGGCACTAGAATACTCGACGCTGATTCGCTTCCGGCGGTCCGAGGTAGGAGTGTTTGAGACAGCCAACAGAGTCAACATAGCGTCAACAGCTGTACAACAACGCTAGAACGATTATATACGTTGAGATCAGAAAACATAAAATGAAGACTTAAATCATAAATGCATAAGCGTCTTCCATTCAATGCGTCTGCTTTTGGCGGTTTCCTGGTTCTGGAAGTTGTGCCGTTTAATCACGTGATTTGTCAGACTAGCCGGAATTTTCTACTCTTCTGCAACCGCCCTAGCTTTTCCGAAGCGCCTGCCTGTCCAGGCACAGGAGGGAAGGAGGGAAAACTAGACTCCCGAGCCGTTGTCGTCCCCTTCACCAAAACTTCTACCAAATACCACACGCATATCACCACCTCTCCTCTCTCGCGGACAACACCCCATCCCCCGACTCCCCGAACTCTCGAATTTCATCATGGCTGCTGTAAGTTGATAATGCTTTTGCGACGGACGGCGATGACATGGTCCAATTCCCGCGCCGCGGCTGTCCCGAGACGATTCAAATTCAATCAAATTCGCGCGCGTCGAAAACCTCGCACGAAAGATTGCCTGACGACGACGACGACGACGACGACGATGACACCCCGAAGCCGACCCTTTTGCTAACAATAGCGTCTTTTTTTTTTGCAGAGATCCGCTGCCCTCAAGCTCGACTGGGCCAAGGTGACGACGTCGCTGGGCCTGCGTGGCCAGACGGTGGCCTCACTGCAGGCGTTCAAGAAGCGCAACGACGACGTGCGGCGCAAGGTGCAGGCGCTGTCGGAGCAGCCGACGACGGTGGACTTTGCGCACTACCGCAGCATCCTCAAGAATACGGCCGTGGTGGACGAGATCGAGAAGCGCTTCGCGGCCTTCAAGCCGGCGTCGTACGATGTGAGCCGGCAGCTCAAGTCCATTGAGGCCTTTGAGGTCGAGGCTGTGCGCAACGCCGAGGCCACCAAGGAGACGGTGGACCTGGAGATCAAGGACCTGGAGAAGACGCTCAAGAACATTGACGAGGCCCGGCCGTTTGAGGACCTGACGGTGGACGAGGTGGCCGCGGCCGAGTCGTCGATCGACGAGAAGACGTCCAAGCTCGTGTCCAAGGGCCGCTGGTCCGTTCCGGGTTACAAGGTACGACAGACACAACCCATCCCATGTGTTGCATGCTTTTGCATTGCTCCCGCAATGCAATACAATACAATACTAACAATCCCACAGGAGAAGTTCGGCGACCTGGCTCTGGTATAAGCGACGAGCGTTTACACTTTCACCTTTACCATTGTCACCGTTTCCCCCTTGCATCAACAACATGTGTGTACTCTAGCAGCAGCTGTGGAGATAGCGGAAAGAAGATAATATCGGGGGAAAAATACATTATTTCTTTTTCTTCCAAACAGCCGGGGAAAGTACAGACCAGAGAATGCATTTGCATTCACTGAACGCATTTGCAGCCGTTGGCATATTTTCCTCATTTCTCTTTCCTTTGTTTATACATCATTGTCTCCCATGCCCTCTCTTCGTCTCGTTTTCGAAATCGAACAACACAACGTCTCTTCATTCTTTGGCCATGTGAGCCGCGCAATTCCGGCCGCTGCGAACTTAACAGTGTTATGATTTGATTTATGTCTAACTTAGAGAAAAGGCACTGATGAACATACAGGCTTTGTTTGCCAGAGTTTGCTCGCCAGAGCAGTCTACCTACCTACGGCGCGTTTAACAAAGATAGCCACCGGAAACACCAAATATAATAGAAACAGTCAAAGACCGACAACAGTCAAGAATAATCATCGCGAACCCATAGGCTTCCAACCATTCCCGGAAAGACAAGAAACAAAAAAAACAACCCGACAGAAAACGTCTCTGTGTACCGTTTTCCCGTTTCCCCGTTTCCCCGTTTCCCGTTTTCCGTTTCTCACTCGCCCTATCACTCACTCACTCCTCCCCCACAGTGTAGGCCCCGCCTGCCACCCAGGCCAGACCGCGCAGCATGGCCTTGTCGGCCTCGAGGGCGCGGTCCATCCACGGCGTCTTGAGCCAGAAGGTGTGCGGCCAGCCGACGACCACGTCCACCTGGACACCAGCCGCGCCGGCCATCTGCAGCGCCTTGGCGTAGCACAGGCCATCCGAGTAGAGCATGTCGTTGGTGCAGACCTGGATCCAGTGGCGCGGCTGGGCGGCCAAGAGCTCGGTGGGGGCCTCGAGGGGCATGTAGGGCAGGTCGTCGCGGGGCGTGCGGCGGCTCATGTGGCCGAGCAGGGTGGTGGCAAAGGCCGGGTTGGCGGCGGAGGTGTGCAGCGGGCGAAGGACGGGCGGGATGTAGTCCTCACCGTTGAAGGCATCGCTGGTGACGGGGCAGCGGAGGACGACACCGGCAATGTCGCTGGTCGTGGCCGCCTTCGTGCTGGCCTTCGTGCTGGCCTTGGCCGCCTCCTGGGCCACAAACGCGGCCAGCTCGCCGCCGCTGGAGCTGCCGACGACCAGCAGCTTTGTCGCCGCCGCGTCCGGGTGGGCCGCACGGACGTGGCGGTAGGCGTCGATGCAGTCGGCGACACACGTGCTGGCCGGGTGCTGGGGCATGATGCGGTAGCCGACGGAGTACACGACGAGGGTTGGTGCCTTTGGTGTCGTTGGTGTCTTTGGTGCTGCCCCGTCTTCCTTCACAGCCGGCGGCAGGCGTGCATCCTTGAGAATGCGCCGGCACGAGAGCTCCTCGCTGTCGGCCTCACCAATGTGTAGTCCGCCACCGTGGATGTACAGCACGGCATAGTCGGGGCTGTCGCTGTCTGTGGTCGTGTCTGTGATCTTGTCTGTGATCGTGGCTTTCGAGTCTCCCCCTTCTTGGTCTCCCTCTGGTTGGTCTCTCATTTGTTGGTCTTCCATTTGTTGGTCTTCCATTTGTGTGTCTCCCTCTTGCTGGCCCTCTTGCTGGTCTCCCTCTTGTTGGAGAGAGTAGGCCAGCAGAGGAATCTCGCTGCCATCGAGGGAGGATGTCGCCGTCAACGGCTGGACACGAATACCGTCAGCCAGGTGGCTGTCACGAGCGCCCGGCGCCGTCATGCGTGCGGTGAGCTCACGGCACTCGATAGCATACAAGGGCTGGCGTTCGAGAGGCGAGATGACGGGGCGGGGGTTGGGCAGGTTCTGTTCCCGCTCGTGTTGGAGCCAGACCGGGTCGAGGGGCGGCGGATCAGCGAGGACGAGGTCGTCCAGATTCTGGACCGGTGCCGGAGGTGGTGACGGTAGTGCCGGTGGTGCTGGTGGAGACGGTTGTGCCGCTGGAGACGGAGGTACCGGCGGAGACGGAGGTACCGGCGGAGACGGTGCCTCAGTGCCGGTTGCTGGCAATGGAGCTGGCGGAGCCGCCGCCTCATCCGAAGACTGAGCCATTTCGGAGTGAGGAAGAAGCGAGGGGAAGGGAGTACTAAAATAGAGTGACGAGAAGAAGAGTGATGAAAAAAAAATGAGCGCAAAAGAGTGTAATAGAAGCAAAGATCTAATAAAAAGAAGGTGTTAGAAGTCGGGTGTTTTGACAATCGTGTGGCAGTGGTGGCTGTCTGGTGGGTTGTGTGGTCTCCTCCAAACTGAACTAGCCAGACAGAGACGGACTAGTGGTGTAGGTTTGGTGAGGAAGTAAGAGGAGAGAGACGTAAGAGTCCGGTTCTTCAGGGCCCAGGCCAGATTTTAGCTGCGCTAGCTGCGGCTGCTCCGTCTATTTAAACACGGGGAGACCCTACTGAGGGAATTGGGGCACAGGAAGAGCTAGAAGAAGGGACAAGGCGTGAGTTACAAGTAGTTATGGACGAGTGAAGTAATTATGAAGTGAATAATAAACCGTGACTGATCATGGGCTGTGAGTTGGGTTTGTGAAAAGAACGAGTGAATCATGTAAAAGGGGACAGACGAGGTCGGAGGAGGAGCGTTTATATAGCCCAAGTCAAAGTGGGAGTGAGGCAAAGGGAGAATACGTCCAAAGTCAACAGACAGCAGCACGAGTCACCTTTTGTGGCAGTTCTTTTTTGATATGTCCCCCCTTTTCTTCCTTTTCATTCTCTATTCTTTTTTTTTCTTTTTTCTCGTCGTTCGTTTTGTCTGTTTTGTTTGTAGGTTACTTTCCCTCGCATGTTGGTGTGAATGATTCGTTTGCATGAGACGTGACGGGTGAAAAAGGACGAGTACGAGAAGGCACAACAGGACAAGGGTCAGCCAGGTCCGTGTGTGATAGGTGGACGGCTGGCCTCTGAGAGTACAAGATAGCTGTATCTCGTATAAGAGGCTTCTCAGGGACGTAGAGAATGCAGGAATGAGAAATGAGAAACGGAGAATTGGCCCGTGGAGGTCGTTGGACAAGGGGGCCGTCGTGGTCACAAGAAAGGGGAACGGGAAACACTGCAAAACCTGTGCTGTCAAAAAGTACACTGTGCTCTGTGTTCCGGTGAAAAATGTGACAGGAGTGAGTGCGGCCTGACTGCGTACCTTTTTTCACTGTCGAATATCGAATTTGAATGGTGGTCAGTACCGTATTCCCAGCTATTACTGACAGAATAAGGCGGTGAGACGGGCCGTGTAAGATGAATGCAATGCTGAGGACGAAGTGAATTAGAAGTAGTCCAATTTTGATTCATACATAATCTTTTTTAAAAAAAGAAAAAAGAAAAAAGAAACGACGAGGAGTTGGAGAGTATAAACAGAGCGTCGGGCAGAGAAAAGAAGAAAGAAGCTGAATAGGATCGTGACAGGATCGTAAGTGTCCCCGGACAAGGCGAGGGAGGTGAAAATGAGCCGAGTCCAGCGGGACTAAGGCGGAGTGGCACTTGAGCTCGGTGCACACTTTGGGTGAGAGCCGGCGAGGGAGAATGATCGACAATCACATTGAAAATAAATCAACCCCAGTAAGCCAGCCTCACTGAGGAAATAGAAACCCGCAGTTCGTCCGAGGTCGAGCAGGAGAGGAGCATGTGGCTAGAAAGGGAGAGCACAAAATAAGGACGAACCCAAAATAGAAAGAAGGAGGGAAAAAAAAAGAAAATAAAAATAAAATGAAATGAAAAAGAAGGCAAAAGAAGAAAATAACAAAAAAAATCAGAAAGGAAATCAGAAAAAAAAAAAACCAAAATAGGAAAAGATGGTACGCGGAAACGTTCCATCCGTACTGGGTTGCATGACCATAAGTCAAGGCTAATGACCGACTATGGTCTGGAGACAAGGTGGTCCAAGGTGTAACAAGGTGAGGAGGCTGATATGTCCGTGATGGCAGGTCTGAAAGGTTGATGGGTTTCTTTCGGACAGATTTGTTTCAATATGTCTTCACTCACCTCGTTCCAAGAACTAGAGTTCCATCTCTTTTTTCCCTTGTATTCGTTTCAATGCCGTACTGTTGTCCTTCCTCGTCTATCGTCTATATTGATTTTGAGTTATGTCTCTCGACGGCTTCTCTTTATCCTTTTTCTACTCTCGGGTCACGGTGTACGGTGTGGCATTATTCCGTATGCTACAAGGGAGTGAGGTTACTGGCTGTATTGCCAGCGTTCGATGAAGGGGGGGTGGGCTGGCGGAAAGGTGAGGCGAATATGTGTATTGTGTGCATCTAAGTGTATTCTGCGTGTCTTTTCCCTGGACCACGGTGGCGGGAATAATAAAAGAAAGAATGCAAAATATGAACGAGAAAGTAAAAAATACCAGGATTGGGGGCGAGATGAAAGGGAAATACAAAGTACTCCGTATGTCGTTTGGACGCAAACAATTGCCAGGTAAGAACGTGGGTAAGAGGAAGGTAAGTCTAGTGGAAGCAGAAGCTGCCGAGGGATGGCGACCCATTCAGCTGGGTCTGCCAACCTCTTGCCCCCTGCCACAGGCAAATCGCTATCGTAAGCATTAGACGACAGCTACTCTTATTATTTTTAAAACGAAAGACAAGTGTAAGTTCACGGTAAACAGCGCCCTGTCTCTTCCCTTCGCAACGAGAAACACAATTTACGAGCCCCACAGTCAACAGATAGATGGAGGCAACTACGGAGCTGAGTCGTTTGGTGGACAGATTCCAACGTCTTCGGAACTCTACTCTGCAAAATACAGTCCATCGCTTGGGAGCTGTCACTGCAGAGGGGAAATACGGGAATATATGGAGAAGACGAGGCGAATGGAACCGGGACGGTGGTATTGTTCGAAAATGGGGGGAAACGAGCGAAGCGAGAGACGGGACACAGAACCGAACGACGATAACCGACCCGCTTTGGCTAGGTTCGTCTTTCCTTTTATTTATTTATTATTTATTCTTTTTTTTGGATGAATCTTCTTCGTTTTGACAGGTGCACACACATGCACATAGTATTACAGGGATGATCTCTCCAATGAGAGACTTTAGGAGTTACGAGGTTGCACTGCTGAGACGATACACAGATTGGCACAGCATGGTGGGTAGGGTGGATGATGTGGGCAACTTTTTGCGATTTCTGTGTTTCTCGGTTCTTGTTTCTAGAGTTTCCCGGTAATCTGGGAGTGTCTCGAATCTGGGCAGACTTGAGTAGTCATGGGAAAAAGACGGGATAAACAGCTGGGGCTGAAATTGAGAGACATTTCAGATGGCCCGGACAGGGGTCAAAGTGAGGCGGAACAAAAGGAAAAAGAAAGAAATGGAGAAAGGAGGAGAAGGTGAGAAAGCAAGCAAACATCCTGCAAGCACTGTCACCCAAGGCCAATACATAACGCCAAGACGTGCTTGATGGATACAGAGTACGTCGTACAAGGTGCTTGTGCAGAGAAGAGGACGAAGGAAAAGAAATAATCGTCTTTTAAATATGTCGTATTCCTCCGTAAGATAGGTTGTCAAGGTTAGCCTGGTCGTTCCTGCACATTCCCATATTGGGCCTTCCACAGGCGCCACGGAAGAGTCTCTCAACTTTCGCATTGTCGCGGGTCTCCCTTCCGGCTTTAATGTCGGCTTGGACCCAGCGGGCAGAAAGTGTTATGTGTGGTGGCATTTTGCAAGACCAAGGGCCAAAACGGTCCCCCGAAAAGTGATGCGAAGTAAAAATGTGGCCAGGACAATCAAACAAAACCTGCCGATACGACAGGGCATCCCTGGCTGCTCCGTACTTGCTGGCAGGACACAGGAAGAAAGAACGCCTGGAATGGCCTGGAATAAGGGTACATAGAGTGAGGCTGGCCTTCATTTCGCCCATTGTCGTCTTCGTTTGCGATCGAAGCCGTTTGTTTATTTCCCGTCCCGCGCCTTTACATGTACCGTTTGTTATTATTCATTATCCGGACCCCCATCTGGCTCGTTTGTAAGATATGAAAGGAAAAGGGCAGTCTATATTTTCAATAGATCGGGACAGCCGTTGGCGGTTCGAGTCGCTTTGGGGGCCTTGGAGGTCGTTGCCTGTTTATAGTGACGATCGTGGGAGGGCTGTGACCGTAGTGGTGTGGTCAGAGGGCAGGTGCTGGACCGTCCTTCCCTTTGGCACATTTTGTGATCCTTCCTGGCGGAACCCACCGTACCGCCCGTCCCCTGTAGCGGCCGTGTTAGCGGGACAATAGTGCATTTTTTCAACGACTACGCCAACGACATCCAGAAACTTCAACAGTCGACCTCTCCCGACCTAGTGGGCTTTGCCAGGAAACGGGAAAGGAAAGCCGACGTGCAGATAAGGACCGCCCGGAGCATGCTTAGGCGCGTTTGTTGTGTCGATGCTCCGACGAAGCTAGACCGACCTGGCCTTCGTGCATGTGCATCTTTACCCATCGGAGTGCAGATGAGGGGGTGGGAGGGAGGGAGGGTGAATGCAAGGGAAAAAGAGTCAAGCTGACCCATGAGCCCATCTACCGGGTTGTGGGAATACTCCGTGGTCCGTTTATGTCAGTGGGATCGTGTTGTCCCTCCTTCTTGGCCTTTCCCAGTCCTCGCGTTGCGACAAATCATCTTTTCTGTCGATCTGGTCGACCCAAAGAAACAGAAACAGAAGGACCCGACGCAAAAGTGACCCAAAACATGACCCAATAAGAGATCTGAGAGGCCCAGAAAGCGACCCAGGCAAAACAATCGTGCACGGGACACACAGGAGCCATTTGAGGGTGGGCCAGATGAAAAGACACCGAGTGTGACCCAATACGACACCTCGCAACCAAGAGCGAGTCCGAAGCGCACCCACCCCCCCCCCCCCAAAAAAGAAAAGCACGGGATGACAATGTAAAAAGGACGGAAGAGGTACACATAAGTCGTACAAGCAAGCAAATAGTTGACGGGGAAGGACGGAAGTTGTGCGGAACACAACAAGTTCTTTGGCGCATGGTATCTTGAGGGCTGGGAAGGTGCGGAAAGAGGTGCGGGAGTGACACTGCAACGGCCAACTGGAAATGTAACCCTACGACGTACTACGTCGTAATACACTGTTCTTTGTGAGGAAACCGGCAGGAACACAGCCAAAGGCTAGGCAACCGATGGACATGTACGACGGACATCCTCGGAGGCCCATAGCCGACCGACCGCAGACAAGAGTAGGATGAAACCTACCGTGTTTATGCAGTGACCATAGACGTACGACCTGGAAGACCGCTTGCAAAGGTACAATGCCGGCCGTACTGTCTGTTTTGGAAACTTTGTGGCTGCTATTCTGGAAGGTAGAAGGTGGAGGGTGGCCTGTGTACGATGCAGCCGGAAAAGGCGCGTTCATATGTGGCGCCAATAGGGTGATGGCAATTACAGATGCAACTATTTCTGAAAAAGAAAGCAGAAAAGAAAAACGATATTAAAAACACAATGGCAGGACTGGAAAAAGGAGGCGGTAGCGCAAGCAGAACGTACGGAGAATGAACACAAAATTACAGCGTATTACGTCGTACACAAAGACGAGGCAAGGAAACAGAGAAAAGACAAAAAGACAGAAAGAGATACCAAAGGTCGTTAAAGACGCCATCAGACCTTTTCTCGTGACAACACCAGGAACTAGAACGAGCCGAGGAGGGAGCAATAAATACATAATAGACTGAAAATTAGAGTATAAGAAAAACAAAAATAAAAAATAGCCGCAGCGCAGTTGGAAACGCCAGGATGGCCTCCAAGGTGAACGAATTAGGAAAGCGAACAAAGATGGAAGGGTGGAGAAGACACGCAGGAGTGTGTCTCTCACCGCTATAGTTCTGGTATGTCTTACTTGGTCTTACCCTGGTTTGGGTCAACATCTTTTGGTTGCATGGTGCGTTCGGCCTACATGTAGTTGGCGTCATATGACTGCCACAACTACCCCAAAGATGAGAGACGCCTCAAGGAACGGGTATGTTTCCCAGTTCTCAGTGAGGTTTTCGGTCTGGGTTTCGGGCTGGTCTATGCCCTCTTTTATTAAAAATATAGACAATAAATAAAAACAAAAACAATTAGAGTTGCAGCTCTAGATTTCTCATATTTTGATTATTTCGTGCTCCACGGACATTTGCTTCTGCCGAGGACAAGGCCTTACTCGTATCTGACCCCTTCCCGTATGTGTGTTCCGCTTGCTCTTCTTCGCCTGCTATCCGCACGCCTTGACACGTGCAACCGAAAGCCTGACATGAAAACACTTGGCAACTACCTCGTAGACTCTCGATGCTTGTCTCTTATCTTGACTGTGACAGTTGTCATATGATCTGTTGTCGTCAGCTCGAACTGCCGAGATCGGGAAACATTCAACACCTTGCCGGGGGTGTCGCCGTTGTTGTACCAAGGTGTGTCGCACAAGGGACATACTCGTCGTATAGACGCCTGCGTGCATGCCGAGTGTACCAAAAAGGAAGGAGCAAAATGATGGGAGTTTGGTGACGGAAGAGTGACGGAGGTCTGACGGGCTTTGATCGTGCTTGTGGCCGAACGACAGTAGTCACAAACATAAGATACCGGTCCTTCGTTCAGTCACATCCATGAGCTGGGCCTGTAAGAGGGCCGACGACGGGCCATGCTCGGGACGGACATTGGGCATCTGCCGTTGAAATAGATCGACCTATCGTAGCAACATCTTTTTGTCGTCATCACTCTGCCTGGCCTCACCTGACCTGACATGATCCGACCTCTGGTCCTATGTCACTCCCGAGGTGCGTGAAGCGTCGAACGGGCCATCCTCTCAGCGTCCCATGCTGTCCAATCCTCCCGAAATCCCTCGTTCCCTCATTGTCTTTCCATGTCGTCTGATAGGATACACCCTGGACCGTATCCGACAAATGGAACGACCAAAAGAGGACCAAAAGCGACCTAGCGGATAGCAACAGCCAGTCGGCTGGGGTGCAACAGCGGTCATCATTGAAGCGCAAAGTATTCCGAGAAAAAAGACAAGTGAATTAAAGCTGACCTCAGAAGCATCGTATCGTTGCAAATAGCCGTCATTAAACATACACCACTCGTTCCATGCCCGCCTTGCTTCACATTCATGCTCATGCTCATGTCTGGCCGTGCAATCAATCGTACTCCATGTCGTCAGCATCGTTGCCTTCTCGGTCCACAAACGCCATGTACGCAGCGTCGTCCGCCTCGGTGGCCATCACCCGCCGCCACGCCTCGCGGACCACCTCCAGGGGTGCGTCCTGCACCATTAGGTCGACGGGTAGCGGCGGGAAGCGGAAGACGCCCAAAGGGGTCTCTGGTTCTGGCTTTGGCTCTGGCTCTGGCACTGGCTCCGAGGCTCTCGCTTCCTCGCCCCTTGGCTGTTCGTAGTACAGACTGTATAGGATAGGGATCGAAGGACTATCACCATTGGCTCCACCCTCTGCATCACTGCTCGCCTCCTTTGCGAAGGCAGCAAGTAGCGTCGTCAGCGCGCTCTCCAAAATGGCCTTGCTGCCCTCGGTACGGATGGTTGTGAAGTGCAAAACACCTGTTGCAGTTAGTCTCCAGGCTTCCGGGAGAATATTCAATAGACTATTGTGCCAAACGGAACGAAAAAAAGAAAGCAGATCAGATCGAATATATTCTCGTCAAAGCCGAGCTCAGACAATGTAGATAAGTTTTGTATGATTCATGAATCATCATGTAGCTTTACTTTTGGGGGGGGGGGGGGGGGGGGGGAGATGGAGAAAAGGGTGCGGATAAAGGTAAAACAAAAGTGTGGACTCGGACTTACTCTGACCAACTGGGCACTCTCCTGTGTCGCTAGAGTGTGCCATCACAAAGACCGGGTGCTCGGACACCGCCCCATCGGCCAATACCGGACGGCCAGCCGGCAACGCTATCACCGCCCCGCCGGCCACGGGCGCGCCCTCGACTGTCGGTGCAAACAAGAACGGCAACGGGGCACCAATCACCGCAATGAGCCGGCTGAGGTGTTGTCCACTCTGCTTGCTAGTCGACGCTGGCACATCCTCAGATGACGGTTCACCAATCGCTTCACTGCCACGGACGAGAAGCTTGGTCTTGACTGTCATATCGCGCGTCAGCTCCAGCTCCAAGAGCTGTCCCTGCCGTGTGTCGGCCTCTACGGGCGTCGCCACGCTCACGGATTTGATGCCACTGCCCAGCATGTAGATACCGCCTCCCACGGCCGCCGCACGGCACGCCACCTGCACGATCTCGCCGCATCCTCCCCATTTGGGATACACAGCCGCGAACCCGGGCCCGAACAGACCCATCGACGAGATGTGCCGGTGCAGCCGAGCCAGCCCCTGGGCCACCGTCACGCCCGCGCCGTCCAACGACAGCGTCAGAGCGAGCACGTTGTCCCGCAGCTGATCGTCCAGACCAAACGACGACTGCAAGAATGCGCCGAGTGGTTCGGACGCGTGGCTCTGCCACGCACTGTCTGTGTCTTCCTTGCCGTCTCCGGAGTCCGTGCCATCAAAGGCCAGCACAAACTTGAGGACCTTCATCAACTGGCGCTTGGCCCGGGCCGGCATGGCGGTGCTGGCAAAGACGTCTTCACGCGTAGCGGGGATGCGGGCGAGGGAGGGGGTCGAGGAGCTGGACGACGAAGACAATGACGACGACTCGAGGACAAAAAACGACGATACGGCGAGGAACTCGAGCTGCCGAAACGCCCGCGACGAAACAAGCAGGTCGACGAGGGCCGACCGCGCGTGCAGAAACTGTGGTGCGAAGGCGACCGAGTATGCCGACAGCGGTCCCAATTGAACAGCACCGTCTGTAGCGGCTGTCGGTCGCGCGGCCGACGCTTCCGGACGAGCCGCGGCCCACGCGTCGGCCTCGGACAGGCTCAGCGCGGCCTCGGACCCGCCATAGTACTGGTTCGGGTCGATGTGCAGAATGTTCTTGTTGGAGCGAGAAAGGGCTCTGTATCATATAACGCCAAGAAGGTCACGTCAAAATCACAGTTCAAGGGCTAAAGTCAGTCAGAAACAAGGACTCGGAAGCAGCGCTTGGAAATCAACGAAAAAGAAAAAAAAATCGACAGAGGAACAGAAAAGGGAAGGCGAGGAAACGTACAGCGCAAGGAGGGATTGTTGCAGCCCCGTGCCGCAGATGACAACATCCCAGATGGTGTCTGAAAGGGACTCCATGACTTGTGTCTTTTCTTTGGGTATCTGGGCAGTGGCTGCGCTGGGGAGAAGAAGAAAAGAAGCTTTTCGACAGGCAGAAATTGAGATGTGAGACTTTCGTATGTGCATGTGGGGCAGGAAGGCACGACCCAGTCGTTGAAGCTGTCCACGCTTAGCGCGGATACACGTTTCTCCGGCAAGGTGCCTGCCACTGCCGTATGAAAAGCTTTCTCACCATGTCCAGTCCGTCTCTCCCTCTTTTCTCTTCTCTATAACAACCCACTCTGCCACCGCGTGCGACGGCTGCTCAAACCACATGTTTACGTGTGTCGATGGCTCCCCGTGCTGCATTGCCGGACCTTGCGAGCCTTCACTGGAGCGCATACCGTTTTGCTGCAGAGTGGGAGATTGATTGCCACTCCACCTGTATCTACTGCCCTTGATTTTAAGGGGAGACCCTCAAGCCTGTAAGGATGGTTCGAAAGGTCGGGACATTATATTTTGATATTTTTGATTGCTCTGCATATCCGCGTCTTTAGTGTGACGTGCCTGGTGTGTATGCATATTCGTGCCATATGCTTAACAGTAATACTATATGGCAGATGGCTTATCTTATTACCATTATAAGCTGTGACATGACCAAGAGGTTCGAATGGTGAGCCGTTGTGTACAGCGCCGCATACCAACTAATGCGGCTTTCATGTAATCTCATGGTAGCCTGTCTTGTGAGAGGCAGCATGGGAACCTGTCGTCTGTTGTGCTGCACCCCGTGTCGCTACCACGAAATGCCGTGCTCTCAATCTCAGAGATGGCTCTCAGATATGGCTAACTGGCCTCTACGGATCTGGTCTGGGCCTCTCGTTTCCGCTAGAACCTTGGCTTGCCGGTTTCTTCCTCCTCCCTGTGGGTATCTGTCTGGCATGCGGTAGACAGGGGGCGGTCGTCGTGGCCTTGTAATTGTTTCGTTCCTTAGCTTTCCTTGCCGCGAAGGGCCACCTGCTCTCACGGACCCTGCCCTAATGCCTTGGACAGACTCGTCCACCGCTTCTCGGCCGAGGCCACGAGCATGTGCAGCTCCTGGGGCCCCACGAGCACGCCGCCGCTCTTGGACAGCGCGCGCACCACTGTGGCCTTGCCAGTGCCTTTTGAGCAGTCGACCACGACCGTCACCGTCTCGTGGCACTGGCCCTCCTCGAGCCGGTCCGGGTCTTGCAGGATCCAATGCGCACCGGCCGCCTCGCTGCTCTGTCTCTGCTGCCGTTTCCGGTTTTCCACGCACACCACGGCCGTCGACGCCACGGGCAGGCCACGCAGCGTCAGGGGCGGCGCGGGCGTCACCGAGGGCGGGGAGCAAACGACGCGGTCGCGATCGGCGTCCCAGCGGGCGTGCGGCAGGTGGGTGTCTCGGAGGGCGGCAACAATGGCGGCCCAGGCGGCGTCCAAGGGGTTGCCGTCAAAGGAGAGGAAGAGGAGGTCAATATAGAGCGTCCAGTACGCCTTGAGCTCTCGTGTGCGGGCGGTGCCGTCGTTGTCGTCGTCTTCATCGTCGCCCTCTGCATCCGCAGGCTCCTCCTCATCGATGTCCATGTCTTCGTCAGCGCCTTCGGCTGCCCGCCGCGGCGTGTGCCAAATCTTGAGCGCTTCGGCGTCGACGAGGCCGCTGCTGTGCAGCAGGGCGTACAACCGCGTGCTCAGCACCTGGGCCAGCACGGATGGCGGGCCGCCAGGCAAGAACTCGGGCGCACTGCCGGTCGCCAGCTCGAGGTTGGGGACCAGCAAGTCGTAGTCGCGCAGCTGGCGGCGGTTGTCGGCCTCCACGGCGTGGTCCGCAGAGCTGTCGGGCGTGACGGCGGATGGCCGGAACTGGGGAATGTTGGTGACGGGGAGGATCTCGCCACGCACGCCGCAGATAACACGCGTGCGGCCGAGACGGACGGCGGCGCTGCCGTGGGCCTGCGAGAGCGAGCCGGTATGCACGTCAAAATCGCGGGACTCGTCGATGGCACGGCTGTTTGGTCGGGTGCCTTGTTGGCTTTGGTCGTTTTGCCTGTCGCGCGCAAGGTTGGCGACGAGGAACTCGTGCGGTGCGATCTTGGCGAAGATGGGGCGGGCCAATTGGCCCTTTTGTTGTGCCATTGCGAGGCTGCGTGTGTATAATCGAGGATGAAGGAGGATCGGGAGAGCAAGGGCGAATGCAAGGCTGAGGTTTTCCGTGTCTGTCGTATTGGTGATTGTAGACTATGCTTTTGCAAGGCAAAATTTTTTGGGCGATAAGAGCTCGATAAAGAGCTGGCTTAGGCAATTGGGAGCTAGCTCTTTAACAGTGGTACAAGTAATGCCTCCAGCACCAAACATGCCTGCATTGGTGGCGCATTAGTGGGGTTAGTGAACCAATATCCGGTGCTGTAGCAGAAACGCCAGGCAATTGAGACGTTAAGGTGTGATACATCAGATATAGCCATGGATCGACGACCGTTTTAGTTCAATATGCACCTCCACATAAAATGTAGGTCTGCATGGTATACGACGTATTAACTATCTATAATTGACAGAAAGAAATCAAAATGAGTCTTTGTAACCGGAGAATAAACAGAACGCCAGACTATTATCCAATGCAAATGGAACTGTAAGGATGAAAAGAGAAGAACATATCAAGAAACAGGATGCAACACAACCAATGAAAAACAAAGCAAGGCAGAATATGCAAGATGAAAGTCGAAATATGCAACTGTTTCACGTCCTTTGGCTGAGTGATCCGGCCGCTCGTAATGCTGCGATTTACCAGCGAAGATCGCGCCAACGAGATATCTTTCGTCGGATGCCGAGTGTGCTGGGGCCGCCAAAGCTGCCCCTATCGTGTGCTGGTGCACTTCCACTATTGTTGTGGGGGGTTTCGCCTACGGCCTTTCGGCGCAGGTCATCCTCCTCGTCCGGAATCTCCCTCGAAGCCGACGGCCGTGCCGATCCGCCTGGATCCTTGACCAGCTTGCGCGGTGGCGGCCGTTCACCAGACGCGGACAGTCTTCGGGCGTCTGCTACCGCCAGCCATGAACGGTGTAGATTTCGTTGTGAACGCACGGCATAGTAGCGGTGCTGCTGGCCCTGTAGGCCACCGGTACCTCTGCCGCCGCCACCGCCGCCGCCGCCGCCGATGCTGCTTCCGCACAGGCTGCTTCGGTCAGGGCCGTTTAGGAGCATCTCGTACGCCGACGCTGATGCGGACGCCGACGCAGATGCCAGCGACGCAGATGCAAAGCTGGCTTCACGATGGAGCGGCTCGAACGAGGCGGAGCCTGCATATCCGGCTTGTCCGGGACGTCCGGGGAGGGGTGAGAAATGGTCGCCTGTGCGCCGGACGAGCTTGGCACGAGGAGCCGGCGGATCCGGCGGATCCTGTGTCTGTGCCGGCGTCGGTGTCTGCGACCGGCCGAAGAGGCGCGGCATTGGATTGGAAAGAGTATGCATTGCTTCTATGCTCGGTATCGGCGCATCTGAAGCGCTTGTTGGATCTCGAACAGGTCGGTTGTCATCGAGTAGCGTTTTTTCATCTATCGCCAGAGAGGGCTCGAATGTGTGGTGTGCAAAGTGAACGGTGACGCAAAGGACTCAAACGACCACAAAGAATACAGAAACCGGCTGCGAACTAGCAAAGCGCACCAGAGACACACTTTCACGTCAGCCCAGGTAGCTCAGCACGTTCGCGGTCGGCCATTCACTGGTCCGTGATGAGTCGAGACAATTGCTCCGTAAGGCAATAGCCAATAATAATGACAAGGCTGGGAAGGGACAGGAAGGCAACAACAAGAGAGGGGCAAATTTGGGAAGGAACGACTGCTTGCACAAGGTGCGCTGCGAGCGCCAATTAGGTCCTGCCTGGCCTTTAACTTTTACCCCGGAATCTCGCCTAGCGCGTCCTGAACCCCTCATTCTCCTGTTGAGAAATGCAGGTCCAAGCAGGGACCGACAGCAGACGACAAGCCAGGAAGGAAAGATGTCGGCAAAGCAAAGAAATGGGAACAGACACGATGACTATGTCGCACTTCTTGCTTCATTTGGAAAATTATTGCTTGGATCGAGACTGCTCCTGCCAAACGGTGCCGAGCTCCAAGGTGCAGCGTGTGCAGTTTCCTGTTTTGCCCAGCCTATGAAATAGCCTCAATGTTCCTTCCAACCTCTTCAAAATTGCGACCCCGACGAACGGTTGTCAAGGTGCTCCTTCCCTGATAGGACGCTGGGCTGACTCTTATACTCCCTGTTATCGGAACGCTGGTGCGTAAGCAATCTATTTTTGAATGATGTGCCAGTACGGCATAAATTGCAGACACAAGAATAACGCGTGTTTCTTACCTTTGAGCATGCAGCTTGATTTATATACCTTACGAGGCCCCTACCTGCGCACTTTATTTCGTGGTCGTTTCTATGCCCGCCCACTGACCATCCATCCACAACCTTGGGAGTATTATTATACCCGCCAGCCGCCAGCCCACCACCACGCTAGGATAGACAATAGGGAGGCGCGGTTGCTCGGGTACACCCCGCAGCCACCTGTGCGGGGAAGAGGAGCCTTATCTGCTGCTTTTGGCACATGGATTGAGTGTTTGCAACTGCGCCAGGAAAGCCACCGGAACAATAAGAGTAGGTAACTGCGTGCTCTTTCCTCGTGTGGCCCCATTCCTATCCACTTGTGTGTTGACTTACCCCACTGTTGGTGATATTCAGGAAACAGGAAAGGCACCTTCCTTTGTATTTTTTTCCCCGCTTGCGCACTTGCCCTAGTTAGCAATTTCTCTGGCTGATGTACGACTGCCTTCCTCGTCTGTCGCCGTAGCTTTGTCTGAAAATGACTTGCACGAGTCGTGTCTTCTCTATTCCCACTTTCTGCTCTTGGCCCCGACGTAGATGAGGTTTGATTGGACTGACAACATCGTTCTTTCCGAACCCCCCTAAAATTCCTTCCCACATTAAAATAAAGACATGCTACTAAAGCACAATCTGCAGGGGCGCACTACATACGATGGAAATACGGTGTCTCCTAACAACGTTCCTCGACGCCTCCTTCCGTCTCCATCCCTTGCAAATGTGCGTTCTGCTCCCTCGTCGTGCTCGGCTAGTCAACTGCTGCGTTTCTCGATCAGGAAGGCGCGATTCGGACAATCTAATTATGGAGGGGCCAGCATGTAAGTGGACGAGCCACAGAAGTGCCGGATACGGGGTATTCCTGTCTCTCCCACAGAAACCCGCACTGTACCGCTAATACGTTTCTAGAAGGTCTTTTGCTAGCGCAGAGTTTAAACGGAGATACTCCCTGTTCTACTTCGGTTTTACGGCATACTCCATACACATGCTTTACGCACCTTGCGTTCGCTACTCCATCATCTCAGTTGGTTCTGTTTACAGCCGTATGGCAGCTACTGCAAAACCCAAAAGATGCTAGAGTGACAGGGCCCCATTACTCCTTCCCACAACGAATAAGCTACATACGGAGTTCCGAGACGTTTGCTCCTTCCGGAGACGACAAGTACCTGCAACTACGGGGAAGTTGTCGTGGTATGGTCACAGGGCAGTTAAGCCCGATTACTCCTTCCTATATCGTAATAATCAATCGCTGTACTTGTTGATCTCCTACTTCTTTGCTTGCCTCCGGAGCAAGTGTGGGGAATGTTTCTCTCTCTCTCTCCCTTAAGATTTCCCTTGTTTCTCTTGTTCCCAACCCCCGTCCGCACAAACAAGCTCGTGATTAGCGCGCAACAAGACGCGACATGTTTCTTACCCTCGGACAACGGATGGACTACACCGTACGAGCTGCGAGCACGGAGCATCCAAATCCCAGGGTCCCTTCTGCGCTCCTGCGGGCCAGACAAAACACCCTCCTTAGCTGAGCTCCCAATGCAACGGCAACATCGCACTGCGGCATCCTTTTCGTCCCGTGTCTCTCGACTTTGCGTCGAAGTCAGCAAATTGCAACACCAGCTGCGCGTTGTATTCTTTCAGCCTCGTTGTTGTGGTGAAGAGTCGTCCTCTCTTGTCGTTGAGGAACGACGGCACGACATCCTAGAGATAGACAGAATGGTTAGCCTTGGCGTGCTGTTATCACGCTCCTGCTCCGTACAGTGCTCACGCAGTCTTGGCGAGCTGTTATCACGATCCTTCAGCGGACAGTGCTCGCGCAGTCTTGGCAAGCTGTTATCACACTCCTCCAGAAGACAACGCTCGCGCACGATTGTGCCTGTCCACTTCTGCTCCTTGGTTTCCCTGGTTCGTATCTCTTCACTGGGCTTCACGGAAGCGCAAAGTATAGATAGGCAACGTCTAACTAACAAAATAATATGAAGTACGAAACGGCGCACATCGCTCGATGGCAACGCTCACGCGCGGTCCAGGGCTCTCCTGAAAGATCTGCACAACATCCGGATTTTGCCAACTGCGCTGTGTGATGAGACTGGCGTTTTTCGACTTCTGATCCACCCATGTCAGACCTCTGATTTCTATCCGTCGTCAAGGAGTTGGTGACACGAGGTGGAGGAAAGTGGAACAACTCAGCGGTCCGAGGAGACGGAGAAGCAGGGCACGCAACAATTCCATCTGGCTCACTGTCCTTTCATGCAACCCCACAGAGTTCCAACACATCACGAGAGCGATGGAGATTCACAGCCAACCACGGCTCGCCATCCCCCATGTGTCCCCACCCACACACAACCTGCTAGTTGCCGATCGAAGTGGCTCGAGGAGACACAGCTTCCCGTGTGTCCAGCACGATTTCTTGCGTTTCTTGATCCTCCGCTTGCCCACAAGAGGAAATCAGAAAAAAAAAGACAGCCAACGAGCTGGCGAGCGAACAGATAGATTCAGCTAGAAGTCGACCCAATATGTGCCTCGCTGCTATCCCCTTTCCACGGTGAAATAAGGTGATCACATAAGACCCTGCACCACATAGGGCTTGCACCACCAATCGATAATCATTTTTACAGCATTATCTGGCGCCCCTTTTGACCAGAAAGAGCGCTGCTGCTTCTGTCATTTGAGCCAGGTCTTAGCGCGGAATTAAAGAACCGAGGCTCATGCAGTGGGCCTTTATGTATACAAAACGCCTAAGTCGGGCGAAACCGCAGCGTCTACGATGGGTATGAAAGAGCTTTTATGATGAGCCATCCATGAAGAGAAGCATCGAGGTGCGTCTCTTCCGTCTTGCGTCTGGCTTACTGTTCGTAAAGTATATCGTATTCTTTTGCAAAGAGCGTCAACTCCTGTGGTAATTAACCTAGTTACAAAGTCAGCAAAGCACTGGCAGTTTGTCTCCAAACGGCCACACAGGTCAGGCTTGGCACATGTCCTTGGCGACATTCGTTGTATCGGAAGCATATATTTTTCAATGTCTATTCACTGTCTACTGCCAAGCAGGTCTAAGCAAAGCATCAAGGCAAAGCCTGGAACCTCAGCCCAAAATTTATGCGAGATATGGGCACTTTCTGTGCAGGTCACGGCCAGACTGGTTCACTGATGGCAGTGGCGAGCGAATCGGTCTGCAACTACGGCACGTCTGCTCCGGAGCGATGCCGATCAATTCGAAAATCAACGCATAAGGGTAATAGCCCGAGAGAAACGAGAAAGTGTGCATATTACCACTGCACAAGTACGAGGTTTGAGCACCCTGGCTGTGTGGTTCTCGCTACGTCGCCGTATCAGCCCCATAGATTGAATATGGGGAAAGTTCGACATCAGAGCATCCCATTCAGGTAATTTGGGCAATTTCCTCTGCCAGCCACAATCCAATGACAGCCTTTGATCCCTCTTCTTCCCTCCTCCTTTCCAACCTTCTTGAACAGCACTAGCAGGACGCCATGTTGCCCCTATCTAGCTTTGCTGTCTGAGACAACCACAATCTCTTCACCCTAATTTTCTTCAAGTCTATTTTGCTTCCAGGCGCCAAAGCCTCGCCTTGCTACAGTCTTGGCAAGCCTTTCAGAACCTCATGTTTTTCTGCGCGGTTCTCCAGGATCAAAGGATGCCGCATGTGTTCCCTTGAAGTAACGTTGGACGGGGCAAATTGTCGGCTGCCCGATTCAGTGGTTGGCTAACAGGACTCAACGATAACGGATGCAGTCAGGTCTGTTCTCTAGTCCAGACATCCCAACGGTCCCCTGCCTCCTGTTGTAGACTCCTTTCAACTGCGACAGTGCCTCTTTGCTTTACACGCAAGCAAGGACTCAAATCGATACGTCGAATGCCGTACAGAGAACCTTCGTACTTTCTGACAGAACGACATACGCCAAGCCAAATTCCGGCACAGGTAAGCCGACTTGGCTACTGATACCAAATGCTTGTTTTGTTTCTGTACAGCTCATTACTTTTGAGCTGCTAACAAACATTTTCCAAGCCCAATCCAAGCATCGCCCAAGAAATTCCCCAGGCTCTGAAATTCGGCACTTTTCATTATCGACAATTTGAAACAGCAGAGCTTTACGTTCACTATATAATCTGAGCAATTTACTTGGACAGGTGGGACGAGAAAACCATACTGCTATGGCATACTGCATGCCGCACACTTACACTGTTCGAGACGGCAAGCGGAAAATAGCAATCGACACACGGCACAGCTTGCAGGGAATAGCCCCTACATGCTCGAGCCTATTCTTCATCCAAAAAAAGTTCCTGCTTCAAGTCGCTCCAGTCACACGCGCCCTGTTGCCAATTTCTGCTCGCTCGCCAACCTTGTTCCTTTCTCCAATTCATTCCTGAGTTTGGCCTGGTCTGCAGTCCGTTGCTTCACACGCTGCCTCAGCCTCCCTCATTCTGTGGTTGTAGCGCCACCCGCACACTTAGGGAGGCACAATTTGCACCGTCGTCCCCGCACAATTTAGTACTCGAAGGTCGTTAGCCCAGGGCAGTTGTAAGCCCGGCCTGGTCTTTCTCATCATTGTCCACGAAGCGAAAGATGAGTTGCGCCCAGGGCCAAGCTTGCTGCCATTGGGCTTTCGGTACTTTACTACTTACGGCAATAGTGTGTGACTGTCCCGTTTAGGAAGGTCAACGACACTTGCTTCATGGGCGCACACACAAACACACGACGTTTAAATTTTTGTTTCATCGAGCTGGCCTTTTCATTCATCTGGAGGCTGTTGAAAGTCAACTTGAACCTTCCTTTTGTCCCTTTTTGGGCGTGAATGGCCCTGTTCGTCGGTTTTGCTGCTTTCATGATCTCCACATGGAACTGTGGAAGCTGTGCACAAGGCGTCGTGATAAAAGCGAGTACTAAATCTGTGATGGGGTATTTTACACATCCACACGTACAGGACGTCAATGTGCAAAACCTGGGGAGAGCCACAAGGCGGAAACGAGTCAAAATGCAACTCAGCTGTACACGGTACAACCACAAGCACGAGACAAGGCCGACGATGGCACACTGTGGCATTTATGGGATCCCTGGTTTATGATTAGCAGGAAGCACTGGGACGTGACATTGAGCTTAAAATGGCAAACGAAAGAAAGCGGTGGAGGTTCTTGGCAAAAGTCAACAAACGCTTGTCCTTGCTCAGAACGTCCTTTCATTTTCCTGTCCGGGGGGATGCAAGTCGTTGTCATTTGTCCACTTGGGCGGAGACTCAAAGATGCACCATACAAACGAGTGCAGTGCTAAAGCGCATGTAGAAATACAGAGTCTCAAGCCGGTCGGACACAGCGTCGCCCTGTTTTCCAGATCGGGAAATATGCCCTTGGTTCGACCAAGCTTCGCTTCACACGACATTCGACGACATGGCTGGAAATAGAAACGAGAAAAACAACAACCACGGCACAACAACACGGTAAGACAGCAACAGAGGGTGTCAAAACGAGATGGTGAAAGAGCCACGGAACTTTGGGACGATATGGCCAAATAACAGCTGGAAAAAACGGTATACTGGCCGTAGGAAGCAAACCTACTATCTTCGCTCCTCGCTGGTCGGGCTCCAGAAGTGGAGTCTGGATCCATACTGCGGTTTAACCTCACATGAGATGGTATTTCTGACATCCTATGTTTCTTCGTCCATTTCGAGGTTGTCTCTCTTTTATTCCCGTTTGTCTCGCTTGTCCAGAACCACCACCAGCGCGAGATTGGGTCTAGGAAGGCCCAGCTCCCTTTTTCCACATGCCCAGGTAAGTCATGATCGGCAAAGCTCAACATGGGCCACAAGGACGAGGGCGGAAGTGTACCTTGACATACGCCGGTACGACGGCGAAGGTTACGACACCGTTGTATGCTATTGGAGCGGTGGGATGGTGCAGGGGATGGTCAAGGGGCCAAGTAAAGAAGAAACTGCGATTCCCCATCTGATGCTAACTATATTTTATGTACAACAAGATGACAGCGTGATGGACCAACAGACACGTTCTAAACCAGGCCAGAATGGCACAGTCGGTGCTGGCCACGGCTGCTCTGGTTTATTCACTTCAAGCCAAAATGCCGGGCACGGCAATTTATGGCCGACATACGGGCGTTGTCACTGCTGTACCGAGTACATCGTACGAGCTGCTCCTCTCCATCGACCGGGCTCTGGGGAAAATTGATGAGGAGGGCGGAAGAATTCGAGAAACCGACGATCATCCACGGTTGGCACGTGCCAGCCGCAGTTGTACTGTTCCCGCCACCCAAAGTGTTGAACGATTTGGTGGCATTTGCCTCACTACGGTGCTTCAGTCATGCCCATCTAACCGGCGCACTCGAGACGAAGGCTACACCTGAAGCAACAGACAAGCAAGGACAAGCAACATGGAGTGCAGGATGCACGCCGAGTCATGTACGACGAGCGTCAAATAGACAGCGATTCGGGCGACCATTAAAAAAACGCGGAATTACTCAAAAAGCAATGTTCGGTTATCAGTGGTACTTGTCTCGCTTCCGCTCTTGCGCGCCCTCGTCTCGGTCTGCTTGTCTCGATAAAATGCCAAGATGCAAAAGAAAAGGGTGTGCACGTCAATAAACGCCTTCCTTTTTAATCAATAGAGTTTCCGTCCTCTCCAATCCTGAGCCAAAAGACATCAGGAGCCCAAGTACGACATACGGAGCAGACGCATCTATCGTGCCGCCCCATGTCCTCTGTTATTGCGCACCCCCCTTTACCACAACGTATCCCCATCAAGTCCACCTACTTTATTTTTCTAGACCCCCCCCCCCTCCCCTTCTTCACCCGCCCTTGCGCACCTTTGCCTCTCCCCCCATGTTCGATTGTCTGCAGTGTGACCTGGGATCATCCATATTTGTCTTGCCCTCTCACCTTTCGGTCCTGCTCTTGTTTTTAAGGTTTTAATCTGAGGTATGCCAGCCCTCGTTTTTAAACTTTCCGTTTTATCTCTTCTTTTATCTCTTCGTTTCCCTCATTTTTTTCATTTATATACCCCATCCCTCCCTTTATTCCCCCTTCATCTCTCCTCATTCTGTCTCATGAACAGACAGTAAACGAATGAGCATCCGCCTCTCTCTCTCTCTCTCTCTCATACCAATTGAAACCGAACCCCCGTGTTATGCGCGCTTGAATTGATTGACGTTGCCGTTCTGCCGCCATGGGTTTCAAGTTCAACCTCCGCAAGCGGCATGAGCAGGAGGATGCTCTGCCCGAGGTCGTCGACGGCAACAGTTTGCCCGGTGAGGAGGCCGGTGCGACTGCCAGCGGTGCCGAGGCCCTCAACACCCTGAAGCACTTTGAGCGCATGCACCACCTCGACCCCAACCTGCCCATCGAGGAGCTCAACGATGTCGACAACGCCATCAACACTGGCAACGTCGAGAAGGGCCTCGTCGTCGAGCAGGGCATCATCGAGGACAACTCGCCGTACCCCGAGGTGCGCGCGTCCGTCCGCAACTACGATGTCGACTTGCCGGCCAACACCATCCGTGCTTGGACCATTGGCCTGATTCTGTGCACCGTCGGGTCCGGCGTCAACATGCTCTTCTCGCTGCGCAACCCCAGTGTCTCCGTCACCACCTACGTGATCCAGCTGATCGCCTACCCCATCGGCCTGCTGTGGGATCTCATCTTCCCCGACCGCGTCTGGAACCTCTTTGGCCTCAAGTTCAACCTGCGCCCTGGCAAATTCAACTTTAAGGAGCACGTTATTATCGTTGTTATGTCCAATGTGAGTAGCCAGTCTCGAAGCCCAACTCGTTTTCTTTTTTGTTTCGTTTCGTTTCTTTTTTGTTTAGTTTTATCTTCTCTTTTATCCCGTTTGTCACCGCTGACATTTCGCAGGCCGCTTATGGTGGTGGCGCCCTGTACGCCACGGATGTCATCATCGCCCAGCAAGTGTGGTACAAGCAGTACTTTGGCTGGGGCTGGCAGATCCTCTTCGGCATCACCACGCTCTGCACGGGCTACGGTATTGCCGGGCTGTCGCGCCGCTTCCTCGTTTGGCCCGCTGCCATGATCTGGCCCAGTGATCTGGTCAACGCGGCGCTCTTCTACACCCTGCACGACCACTCGGCCTCCGATCCGACCAAGACCAACGGCTGGAGCATCGGCCGCTACCGCTGGTTCTTGATCGTCTTCGGCGGCTCCTTTGTCTGGTACTGGTTCCCCGGCTGGATCTTCCAGGGCCTGAGCTGGTTCTGCTGGATCACCTGGATCTGGCCCAACAGCCGCATCGTCAACCAGCTGTTTGGCGGTCTCTCCGGCTACGGCCTGTTTCCCCTGTCCTTTGACTGGACCATCATCTCCGGCTACCTGCTGTCGCCCCTGATCCCCCCATTCTACGCCATTGCCAACATGATGTTTGGCATCGTCGTCTTCTTCATCATCATCTCGAGTGGCCTGCACTTCACCAACACCTGGTACGGCGCTCACCTGCCCGTCCAGAGCTCCAGCGCCTTCGACAACACCGGCGCCGTGTACAACGTCACCCGCATCCTGACCAACTTTGAGTTTGATGCCGAGAAGTACTTCAACTACTCGCCGCTCTTCCTCTCCACCCAGTTCGCCCTGTCCTACGGCCTGTCCTTCGCCGCTGTCGCCGCCGTCATCGTCCACGTCTTCTTGTACCACGGCTCCGAGATTTGGTCCCAGTTCAAGCTCGCTCGCCACCAGGAGGACGACGTGCACATGCGCCTCATGAAGAAGTACCGTGACGCCGAGGACTGGTGGTACGGCGCCCTCTTTGTCATCATGCTGGGCATCTCCTTTGCCGTCGTCTGCGCCTGGCCCACCGGCTTCCCGTGGTGGGGCTATGTCGTCTGCATGATCCTGCCCATGGTCTGGACCGTCCCCATTGGCATCATCCAGGCCATCACCAACACCCAGCTCGGCCTCAATGTCCTGACCGAGTTCATTGTCGGTTACATGCTACCCGGCCGCCCCCTCGCCATGATGATGTTTAAGAACTACGGCTACCTCTGCATGTCCCAGGCGCTATACTTTGCCCAAGACCTCAAGCTCGGCCACTACATGAAGGTCCCGCCCCGCACCATGTTCGCCTCTCAGCTCGTTGCCTCCATCTGGTCCGCCATTGTCCAGATCGCCGTCATGAACTGGGCGCTCGGCTCCATTGAGGGCGTCTGCACGGACGAGCAGGCCAACTCCTACACGTGTGCCAACGCCAAGGTCTTTTACACGGCCTCCGTCATCTGGGGTGCCATTGGTCCCAAGCGTATCTTCAGCGGCCAGGCCCTCTACGCCAACCTGCAGTACTTCTGGATCGTCGGTGCCATCACGCCCATCATCACCTGGCTGCTGGCCCGCCGCTTCCCCAAGAGCATCTGGCGCTACGTCAACACGCCCCTCATCTTTGGCGGCTCTGGCTGGCTGCCGCCCGCAACTGTGTATATTTACCTTTGCTGGGGCACCGTCGGCACCGTCTTCAACTACTTCATCCGCCGCCGCTGGAACGGCTGGTGGCTGCAGTACAACTACGTCACGTCGGCCGCCCTCGACAGCGGCCTCATCGTGTCGACCCTCATCATCTTCTTCACGCTCTACCTCACGCTGGCCGAGGCGCCCAACTGGTTCGGCAACGTCGGCGTGTTCGAGACGGCCGACTTCACCAAGGCCGCCATCCAGCAGCCACTGCCCGATGGTGCCACTTTTGGGCCGACCTCCTGGCCGTAGAGGCCCAAACAGAAGGTGATCGGAGATTCAAACTCGTGAATCGAATCTTGTTGTTGTTGTTGCTGCTGCTGATGGTAATGCCACTGCCTCTCACCACGTTCATTTATTTGCATTATATCGTTTATCCACGAAGAGAAGAAAAGAAGACAAGAAAAAAACCACCCGCTCTCTCTAACTCCCCCTACCCTGCATCCCTCGCTCTCTGCATGATGCTCCTCTCCATTTTATGATGACGGCAAAACTTCATTGTCTTTGCATAGTTCTTCTCATTTCTCGTTCCTACGAAACTCTCAAAGCCCAAGCCCGATTGTTTTCCAATGTTTCTTTCTCTCCATTTCACTAGAGATGGGGACACAGAAACAATCAATGCAAATCCCGACTGCCGGACGTCCTAGACCGAAGCTGGAAGGGAGAACAATCTATATAGCCACATATATAGTATATATATCTACCACAATCTTTTAATTGTATTGTTTTCGAACCCGTTTTGCTCATTTCCACGATGGTCCTGTCAGTGGCATGGCGTAATATGTGTCGTGTACCCGTAAATGTCGTGTATATACTTATGTCTCTCTCTGTAACTGTATCGGAATGCGTCGTTACAGGCTTATGCATCCAGGCCCAGCCGCTTCAGCAAGCTATCAATCTTTCCCAGCAAGATCTGGTAGTTGAGAGCGTCCGAGTCAAATTCGTCCTCAACCTCTTCACCGTCGAGTGTGCGTATGATGCCGCTTGTAGCCGCTTGGGCGGCAGCACTGTCGTCTGCCGCAGTCGTCACAGCATCACCACCACCACCACCACCAGCATCTCCATTGGCGGCCGCGTCCTCGGCACCGTCGTCGTCTTCTATATCGGACAATGCCATATCCTCGAACCGTAGCCAGAACCGCTCCGACAGGAAATACCGAATATCGTCAATCAGCTCGATCGTGTCCGTCTCCTGCCGTGTCTTCAGCCGGTTTGCACTTTCCAGTACAAAGTCTGCAAACGCGTCCTCGTCAATGTAGTGCTCCAGTCGCGCCGCCAGGAACCGCGCCGCAAACTCTTCCAGTCGCTGCACCTTGAGGTCCCACGCCGCGCGCAGGACTTCGAACACGTTGATGTCGCCAGAGTCCCCGACACCGGCACCGCCACCCTGGCTGTTTTGTCCATTCGAAGTCGAGACCGATTCCTCTTGGTGCGTCGGGTCGTTCATCGCGAACCGGTTGCCGCTGCCGAGCGTGCTGATGATAACAGCCGCCTTCGTCTTAAGCTTTTCCAGGAACAGCATGTCGGCCATGTACAGCACGTCCAGCGCCAGTTCCAGCGGGATGTCTGCCTGCTCCGTGTACAAGAACGACAGCACGATCTCGAGGACCTCGGGCGCACAGTCCATCTTGATGATTCGCAGGTGCTCGGACGCTTGCGCTTCGAGGAACGCACTGGAAAACATGGTCGCAAAGTAGTCGGCACGCACGAGCAGAGCCTTGTGCGCAGGATACAAAATGGACCGGCGGGGTTTTCGCGACGGCCGCTCTCCGTTTGTTTTTGAAACCGGTGCAGATGCTGATGTGGATGATGACGATAATGCTCCCGTCGCTTGTGTTCTTGGTGCTGCCGATGCACTGCTGGCCGCCGGGCCGATCGGGATGCTGTTTGTCCGCTCTGGTGCGTTCATTGTGTCGTCAGTTGCGTCGTCCGGCGCATCCGTCTCGTCCGTCGTTTCGTCCGCGCACAGCAAGCAGTCCGCAAAGATAAAGTTGTCGTGCGGCCACTTGACGTCGTTGACCTTGCTCGTCTCGACCACCATCTTGTTGCCCATGACGTGCCGTCGGAAGAAGGCCTCGATCTGCTGCTGTGCCCGCTCGACCTCGTCCTCGTACCGCTGCCGTGCCAGCCGCCGGTCGTTGCCGGCCAGCATGGCCTCCCACAGCTGCTCCACCTCCAGTTGCTTCGTGATCTTGTCGATGCTGCGGAACAGCTCCTCCTCGTCGGACAGGGCGGCAGTGTGCGGCGTCAAGTCGTCCAGGTACAGATAGTGCAGGACGATGCGGAACGCCTCGGCAGCCACGTGGTTCGACAGCTTCCAGGTGGCCAGGTCGGGTGCCTCCGTCAGCTTTCGGTGGAAATACGGCGTGCGGGCGGCCAGGAAGAACTTGTGCAGCTGGAACTCCTCGGCCGTCAGACCCGGCGCCGCGCTGGTCGTCAGCGTAATGTCGGACGTCTTGGGCTCGTGCCGCGAGAGCAACGACGTGATGTGCGACGACCAGGGCTGCAGCGGGTCGGCCGACTTGGAGAAGTCATACTGCAGCAGCAGGTTGCGGATGCGGTCGTTGAGGGCGTTGTACAGACAGCGCTCGCCCTGGAACGTGTTGCGCTCCGCCAACGCGCCGGATTCGAGCAGCAGCTGGGCCACTTCATAGTGTCCACACAAACTTGCCTGCGACGGTCAGCAGGCGTCCTGTCATGCGGTTGTCGTGCGTTCTCGGGTTCTCTCCTGAACTCACAATAATGAGAGGCGTGTAATCAAACTCGTCTTTGCCGTTGATGTTGACACCGCCCAAGATGTAGTTCTGGCACGTCTTGAGATCGCCTCGTCGACAAGCCTCGAGGAACTTGCGGAAGTCTTCTGTGAGATCCAGCGGGTTCTCCTCGCGCAGCACCCCGCGGTTGATCATGTCGTGCTCCTCCTTGAGCTTCGCCTCCAGCTGGCCCTTGGGCATCGCCATCTTCTCGGACTGTGTACGTGTCGCCCAATGTGTTGTTTTTTCTTTTGTACGTTTGTATCTTGTCGGTCCTTGTCGTGTGCCGTCGAATTTGCGGCTATCTGGATGACAAATGCAGGCAGTGAAAAGCGTGATGGAGATGCGTGAACGACGTAATGCAGCTCTAATACGTACCATAAACCGACCGTCTGCGCTCCCCGAGTAAAAGAACAAAATAAGGCAAATATGTATGCATCTATATAAACAAACCCCAAAATGCACAAAAATCGGAGAGGGCAGCCGCCACTGAACTCCTGCCGCACCGGCCACAAAACGAAGCGGACAAGCAGAAAGAGGCAACAGCCTCAGAGCACTTGCCCGCGGTCGCTGGCGATTGCTTGAAATCGCCCCACTAGGATCCCCGCCACGGTCAGCGGCGGTGGTTTGCGACATATGTCGTCCACTGTTAAGTCCGACAACCACGAGATCAGAAAAACCACGTGATACATCACGACACAGGCTACACGTGACTAGTTGCTGTGGAAACCGACTCCACACCGTAAACATATCACTCAGCAGTGGGTCGGGGGGTCGTCTGGGAGGCTTCAGTGCACGACAAGCTCGGCAACCGACTGAGACGAGACTCACACCGTTTTTGTGCCTAAGCCGTGTTCCGCCTCTTTTATTGTTGTTCTTGAATATCCCGAACATCCAGTGTCTTCCCTCTTTTGCGGTTTATTGCACGACAACAAGCACCAAGGCACCGGGCCTTTTGTCTCTACTAACCTTTGCAGCAGCATCGGCACTGTCATTGATTGACTTTGCCGTCGTGATCGTGACCGTGATTGTGGCCGTGGCTGTGGTCGTGATCGTGATCGATGTCAACAGTGCCACCGACGACGGCGACCTTTCCTTGAGACTCGGCGGATTGTCCCGACAGACGTTGGCAGCAGTTGCGACCGCACTCCTTCCGCCAACGGCATCGCCCAGTCGTTGCTTCCTTCCATTCACGCTGCTTCCGCCGGTTGTTCTTCCTCTGTTCTTCCTCAGCCTCAAATAGATCCTCGAAACTCTCCCTCTCCCAACTCTCCCCCGGCGTCAAGTCACCCCATGCCAACATGGCCGAGAGCGACCTGAAATACGATGTGCTGGAGAAGATAGGTGCGTTCTGGTCGTTCGGCGTACCACACGACGTCCACATGACGTCCACAGATGTCCTCACGATACTACAACTCTCACAAAGAACTCTCGCTCTAACCTTTCCTCTCCCTCGCAGGCCATGGCTCGTTTGGCATCATCCGAAAGGTGCGCCGCAAGGCCGACGGCATGGTGCTGTGCCGCAAAGAGATCAGCTACCTCAAGATGTCCCAGAAGGAGCGTGAGCAGCTGCACGCCGAGTTCCAGATCCTCTCGACGCTGCGGCACATCAACATTGTCGGCTACTACCACCGCGAGCACCTCAAGGCCACACAGGACCTGCACCTGTACATGGAGTACTGCGGCAACGGCGACCTTGGCCGCGTGATCCGCGACTTGGCCAACCGCAACCAGTACGCCGAGGAGTCGTTTGTGTGGAGCATCTTTGCGCAGCTCGTCACCGCGCTGTACCGCTGCCACTACGGCGTCGACCCGCCCGATGTCGGCAAGAACGTGCTGGGCCTCGGCATGACGGCCAAGCCCAAGGTGCCGACGGGCGGCGTCACGATCCTGCACCGCGATCTCAAGCCGGAAAACGTCTTCTTGGGCGAGGACAACTCCGTCAAGCTCGGCGACTTTGGCCTCGCCAAGATGATCCAGTCGCATGACTTTGCCTCGACCTACGTCGGCACGCCCTTTTACATGTCGCCCGAGATCTGCGCCGCCGAAAAGTACACGCTCAAGTCGGACATCTGGTCGCTCGGCTGCATCATCTACGAGCTCTGCACACGGGAACCGCCCTTCAACGCCAAGTCGCACTACCAGCTCGTCCAGAAGATCAAGGAGGGCAAGCTGGCGCCGCTGCCCGTCGTCTACTCGCCCGAGCTGTGCGCCGTCGTGCGCGACTGCCTCAAGGTCAACCCCGACCGCCGCCCGGACACGGCGCAGCTGCTCAACCTGCCCGTGGTGCGGCTAATGCGCAAGGAGAAGGAGGTTGTCGAGCTCAGCAAGATGATCAAGTCCAAAGAGGAGCAGCTCAACAAGCGGGCGCGCGAGCTCGAGCGCAAGGCCGAGTCCGACAAGGCGCTGCTGCGCCAGGAGATTGACGCCAGCCTGCGCCGCGAGTGGGAGGTCAAGGCACGCCTCGAGATTGACCGCCTCGTCAACGCGGAGCTCGACCAGCTGCAGAGCAAGTTTGAGGAGGAGGTGCGCGCGCGTGTCGAAAAGGACCTGGCCGAGGCTCTGCGAAATGCAGCCGCAGCATCATCATCATCATCGCGCCCCGCGTCCGCCCTCGACGATCCCCTGCTCCTCCAGATGCCGCCGCCACACCTGCCGCCGCCCATATCGCTGGCCTCGTCGGCGGGTCATGAGCTGTCGTCGTCGATCTGCAAGTCCGATTACAAGTCCGACTACCTGTACTCGTCCATGGGCGACGGCGAGTTCCCGTCCACGACCGACATCACTGAGCTGTCGGTGGACGAGTCACTGATCCAGCCAACTTCTGCAGAATCGGCTGTCGCTTGCGCCAGCAACAACGGCAACAACAACAATAACAACAACAACAACAACGGCGTGGTCGTCGCATCGGCGACGGCTGCCTTTATGAAGAAACAAGCGGCCCCTGCGCCCCAGGCCCGGACACCGTTTGGCCGCGCGCAGACCATGTTTGCTGGTCCCGCCGGCACCCCAATGGACGTCGAGATGGCTTCACCATCGCCCATGGCCATTGCGTCCCTGTCTCTGTCGCCGCGCCGGAACGCCGCGACCAAGGTGCCGACCACTAACAACGGCTCCATCTTTACCGCGGCGCCCGATGACCTACGATGGAACGGCCCGCGCGAGTCGTCGGGCGGTGTGCCGTCCGACTGGGACTCGGACGACGACGTGGCCATCCCCTCGCCGACGCGCATGATCAAGTCGCGCAAGAACCCCTTTTCGTCTAAACAAAAGCTGCAGCAGCCCGGACCACAGCAGCAGCAGCAACAGCAACAACAACAAGGACAACCCGGCCAGCAACGTCCAGGCATTACATCGCAAAAGTCGGCACCGCTCTTCAGCCGCGCAGCACGGTCCAAGGTCGGCCCGGAGGCCACGGGCGCCAAGACCACCTCGGCCGTCGACGGCAACCTACGGTCTGCGCTGAGTGGCGGTGCGCTGCGGGAGCGTGCACAGTCGCCTAACCGGCGGTTGAGCAAGATTCCCTCGGCCGCCAACATGGGTGCCGAGCACACAGCAGAGAGCGGTGGCCGCGCGCTGACCCGCAAAGGCTCTTTCAACTGGAAAGATGCCGGCGATGTTCAGCCCGAGCAGCAGCAGGCATCGGGATCGCAGCCGCAACAACAGCAACAGCAGCAACAGCAATCTTCACAACAACAGGCGGTCGGTGGCCTCGTCAGCAAGCAGAAACCCGGCATCCGCGGCCGCACGCTGGTCGAGCTGCAGCAGGCGCGTGCGGGCGGGCGCCCGTTGAGTGCCGTTATGGACGGCAACGTCAACGTCAATGTCAACGTCAGCCCCAAACGGCCCTTCCGCGAGCATGCCATGGCGGCCAACCGTGGCCACCTCGAGCCTGCGGCGGTCTGGGACCCAGAGCAGGATGACATGCCGAGCCCGTTCCTGGTGCGCCGCAAGGTCATTATCGGCGGTCCTGCGGCGGGTGCAAAGGCATAGTCACGAGCGTCGATTGCGCTGCTATGCGGTACATGCGTTCTACTCGCTCTCTGCAACCCACAACACGCACACAAACACACACGTTCATTTTGTCTCTGCTACATACCATGCGACTGTCCAACAGTCTCTACACACTTTTGTTTTACATTTTCCTTTGTCTTTTTAGCCCCGGAGGAATGGCAACCGATACGAAGCAGATGGGAGAGACACGGGAAATTGCATGCAGGTAGAGGGGAGGTGCAGAGCAGACGAGGGACGATGTGAACGAACAAGAACCGATAACGAAAATCACAAATCCCTACTACCTACTACGAGACGCTCTGAGGAACCTGAAGAGCTCGAAGAACCCGACGGACACGATAGGCCGACGAAGAAGCGGTGAAGGACGCCGGATGTCGACTATTGAAGACTGTAATGCGCTGGACGAAGATGGGGCGTAATGCAGAGAAAGGGTAAAGGATACGGATCTGTTTTGTAGTTCTATTTGGGTTTTTTGTTCTTCTTCACCTCCATTCATTTTGGACTTGCTTTCCTCTTTTTTGGTTCCTTTTTGGTATCCTGTTTTTTTTGTTTTTTTTATCTGTTCTTTATATTTGGGCATCGGCGTAACAAGCGCACAACGGGGCATTGATTTGACTTTACAAAACCAAACAAAGACAATTACATTTTTGAATGAACGCCAGGTCCGTTTCATTTATGCGATGATGTATATCCTTTGAATGTATGAGGCCAAGAGTTGTCTCTTCCCAACAACCTACTTTCCTCCCAAAACTCATCGAGCATGTCGCTTCCATTTTTTGCAACATAATTTTTTTCCGAACAAAATTACTGACAGCTGGAAATGATGGAACTATCCCCATTGTGTTTTATTGTTCTTTTTAATTCATGCCACTTGACACTTACACAGACAGTTTGAACATGGGGTAAATTCGCCTCCGAAGTGTCGCAGCAAGATATGCATAATACTCCGTTCTAAATCGAGCCCTTCGACAGTGCCCGCCGCCCCTTGGGTGATGTGTGACAAGGAGTTTCGGCATCTCACAGCTCGGGCATTCCTAGCAATCCTTTTCCACCTTTTCAGTCTGACAAGACGTCGCAGAAGGTCACATCGCGGGACGAAATGGAAACAACACCGACGCCGTGGAGTATAAATAAGTTTTTTGCAAAAAAAAAAAAAAAAAAAAAAAAAAAAAAAAAAAAAAAAAAAAAAAAAAAAAAAAAAAAAAAAAAAAAAAAAAAAAAAAAAAAAAAAGCTTGGCTAGAATCAGGTGCAGGAAATCGTAATTATCCGCAGTACAGAGGAACGCCTGGGTTGTGTTTTGGAAATCTGCCAGAAACAAGCGACACGCGACAAGCGACGAAACGAAAACGATGAGACGACCTCTCGAAATAGAACACCACCGTTGCGGTGCACGGTGGACAAAACGGCAATGGGAATCTGAAGAGACGCATGAAACAAAACACCTTGCGTTTCTTTATGCACAAATGACACATGCATCGTCGTCGTCGTATTGTCGCACATAAGCCCGGCTGTCTCTGGGTGCATTCCTGGCATTCGTGAGGTTGTTTGCTCGTCTCTTGACTTGAGCAGCCGAGGTCCCTTGTCCTCTTTCTGAAGCAATTCTGAAGCCATTAAGCAAGTTCCTACGTTGCAAGTTTCCCCGCGGAATGCAGGTGCAGGTACTTTCTGACGCAGGTGAGATGTAGACAAAAAACAGACGAGATGTAGATTGTGTCACAGAAGTATCTGCAAGGGACTTGTGAACGCCGTCTAGGCTTGTCTCCGTAATTCATGCCCGACTTCACATGCCTTTCGTCATGTATTTTCCCTTAGATTGCGTTCGTGGTCTTCCAGCTTGTTGCCGCCAACCGTTGATGTCTCTCCTCACATCTCGCACCCTTTGATCTACGAAGTAGACATTTGCGTGTCCCGGAGAACTTACCAGCCTCGGGTTAGGCGTTTTGAAATGTCTGATAGGCTGTGATGTGGCATCGACGGCGCGCTGAGTATCGTAGGCATTGTGGGTGTCGTGTGCGGTGGGTGTGCCGGAGGAGATGTTGATGAGATGGGGAGTGTGGCAGGCAGTCGATGTTCTATTTTGGAGCACTCTTGTTGGAATGGTCGGGCTTTTTCGCCTTTTTTTTATCCCTCATTGTGTGCTCTCACGTTTGCTTTCTTTTTCGATGCCACTCTCCTCGGGGCATTTTCCATTTTGCAACGGGAGATAGCAGTCATGTCTCACACTGGGACTCTCGTTTTGTGCTTTCTTTTGAAAGTTCCCCACCTCCCTTGTCTCCCAACTCACTTCTGTGTTTTTTTTTTGCTCGTTCTTTTGTTGTTTCTTCTCGTTTCAGACGCACGGCGCACATGCGGGCCAGGCTGAATGTGGCGAAACCCACGTCACATCGCACTTTCGCTTCTGCACCATCTGAACAGAAAAACCGCCAGTATGTCTCTGCGAGATCCTGTCCTTTCCTTTCCTGCAATAGTGGAGGAATCATGATCGACACAAGAGTTGGACGCTTGTTTCTGGTTGAGCTCGCCTATTTTGTCTCCAACTGGCAAAAGTCGCTCCCCCAAGTTGCCCTGGCCGTTAGCTGAGGCTTGTCCTGCAGCTAGGGATCAGGTGAGGTTCCTGCAAGGTATTTCACTGGCTTGGTCAATATGTTGCCCATTTCTGCGCAGCTTGCACTAGTATTGTGGAAAACAAGGTCAGCCTTCAGCGTTCTGACAGGCTGACAGGGCTCCCGGCGTGAAGATCACCAGCAAGGAGCAGGGGAGAATGCAGGGGATGGAGTTTTTGATAGCGGCACAAAAGCAGGGTTCTTGCAGGGGCCTCAGGGCCTCTTTTTGGTGATATTGGCAGGGGTGCAGGGTTCGGCCGTTTTCTTCGAGTTCCGGGCAAGAACTCAGTCGTCCGGTGTCAGTCAGATTTTAGCAGACGCCTGGCCTCTGAGATGCTAGCAGTCAGGCAGTGTTTGTTCTGGCCTTCATGAACCATCCCCAGCGCAATCCATTGCAGAAACGCAAAAAAAAAAAAAAAAAAAATAGCGATCATAGTAGTGCACGCCTCACGTATTGGGGGACCAATGTGGAGTATGTGCACATGAGGTTTGAAAAGATCAGAAACTCCCCGAAGAAACGTAAATTCTGTTGGGAGTTCGACACATCCCTTTCGTAGTTGAAAGAAATGATCGGGCTGGTGGCTCCGAAAGCGTGAGAAAGAAGAACAGATGTTGGAAAAGGGAGAAGAGGTGAATTGGTCAGGGTGTTGAGCAATTCCGCAGCAAGAATCAACGGACACAATAGGAAGTCGCTTTTTGCGCTGCATCGTAACTGCCGTTTGGTGCTCTTACCCCCTGGTCGGGGTGTATCTCCGAATTGCAGCAGCGGGGTCGGAGGCAGGTGCCAGCCGTGACGCCTGTCACTACTGTCCTGGACACCACAGTAGTTAAATGATGAGTGGGTGACAAGAAATAGGCCCAACGCGCTGTCGCGCACTGGCCAGGCCAATTCAACCACAGCTCTGACTTGGCCTGCTGGCCTCTGACCTAGCCTGTGCAGGCCTGCTCGTCCCCAATGCGGTCACGAAATGCATACCCGTTCTGAGCGATAGCTTAAAAATCCTCTGGCGCTCTTGTACGATGCGATCAGCTTTTGGCACATTCTGTGTTGAAGTGTAGCCACTTTGTCACCGTCAGTCGTTGCTTCCGTCTGTTCTTGAGGTTGCACTTGCCTAAACTGGATCTGTCCGCGTACATGTACATGTACTTCCTCAAGCATGCACTGCACTGCATTGGACAAGATGCACAAAGGCTAAACGACAAAAGGACAAGACGAATCGGGATGTGATGATGCACCAGTGGCTGCAGGAGGCGATTTGTGTCGTCACAGGAAGCCATTTTCAACGAAATATGTCGTACGGGCAGCGCTCCGTCTTCACCAATGCTCCTTCCTTGGTTTAGTTCTTCCATTTCGTTCCTTACCAGTTAGTGTTGTATGAAAGTGCAAGTACGCATCAGCGGACGCATCGCTCTTTCCCAGTCGCATGTGCGACGAAACTGGCTTCGTACCTTTGGCACCGAATGGACAATAGCCTTTTGCGTTACGGGAGACCAGTCGCGACCGGATTTGGCCTTGGTCTTTGTTCTTTGCATTTTCTCAATTTCTCCCTGCATTCCGCTCATTTATTGTATTGGGGCTGGCCCACGGACGAGGCGTAGCTCCATGATCGACGGCCGCCGGTGGATCATAAGCGCTCCCAAACCGGCGCCGAGTCCAAGGGAAGCAACGATGAGCTGAAGCAATACGTAGTAAAGCCAGAGTGAAAAGGAAGGAGAGAACGAAGCGAGGGGCCGGCAAAAGTGCTGTGGGTGAGAGGAAGGAAGAGGAAGGAGCACCTGAGAGAACACCTGAGAGGACTGCATGACACAAGTGCAGAAAAAGAAGGTACAGGATTTGGGTCGCGGGCCAGTCAGAAATCCACAACAAAATGTGAAAGCTGACCAAACTGCCATTTCCAACCCCTGTCCAAACCATCGCAAACCACCGCCAATCCACCATCGAACCCGACATACACCAAAGGAAGCATGGTTATCGGGATCCGCACGAGGCAAGGGAGGATCGTCCTCGTTCTTTCGGGGATGTGACAGGGTGTGGGCCACTTGTCAAGAAGCTTGTCCAGGATGTTGGATGTTTCTTTGGTGAGTTGTGTGCTTTTCCTGCGTTTCTTCGTCGATGCTCATCATGTTTTGCCAACCGACTTTGCCCGCGGCAATTTGGACGTCCCTTCTGTCATCTCCGGAACCACTCGAGCCACTCCATTACCTCCCATCTGCCAAGTTCAGCCGTTTGCTCGCCTGCTTTATTCAGTCCTCTGCCATGCTCCTGGAAACCCCCAGCGAAGCCAGTTGTTTTGCAACATTGTCCATTTCAATGTCTGCATGTGTAGTTTGCCTTCCTCTTTCGTCCATTTTCCGTCTTCTCACCTGAACCCAGTCGGCAAATTCTTTACGTCTTCGGTGTCTTTTTCTCGTGGTAATTGCAATGGTATCTTGACGGCATTCTGATCTTCTTCTCGTGGCTGTTCCACCAGGCCAACTTCCTAGGAACACGCAGAAACCCACAAAGCCCGAGTGTACACCTAACAAGACCGCCGAGCCGGCTTCTTCCACTATCACGAGACGCCACAATTCCCCGGGTTGATCACGGCCGATCAACAGTCGCTCGTCTGCTTAGGCTGCTTTTTGCCTCGTGCTTCGGGTTGTGGAAGCGGTCTCTCATCTGCCTCGCCAGCCATGCTGCCATGCACTGACCCAATCGCAGGTAAGCCGTTCGTTTCAGAACCGAGCAAGGCAGAAAGCTTACTCCACTCTTTGGAACTGTTAATGTCTTTATGTCGATGAACGAAGGACAATGCAAGACAAGACATATGCGGTTGTAGTACGCCGTACGGATATGTGCCAGCAAATCTCCACTCTATGCCTGGAAGTACGTGTTTCAACCGGTGGAAAAAAGGAGTGCCTGCGCCATCCTCGCCGACCTTCAGAGCATCGACGATTCGCCGGCTTTGTCGTCTACAACAGACCCTTCCACTAGTGGCTGTGAAAGTACCACGCTCTGTTGTCTAGTACTTTTCTGCTCTCTGCATCCTTGACCTCATGTGTTCAATTTCCTCCCGGACAGTCCACCCTCCTTGTCTGAGACATATAGCAGATGCTAGAACAGATATGATTCTAACCATGCTTCGGCAGCGTAAAGGCCTGGGCCAAGTAGAGCAGAGAGATCGTTGCAAACTTCACGGGTATTGGCACTTGATGCCGCTACCAAGGTAGAGGAGGGCTGGCTTGTCTCACTTGTCTCCGCACTAAGTAAAATAGCATCTTGCGGTGAAGAAAACTGGAGAAACCAAAGAAATGCTTGCGTTGAGCGCCAATGGTCGCCAGGTGTCATCAATGGTCACCAGTTTGTCACGAAGCCAAAAAAAAAAAAAAAAAAAAAAAAAAAAAAAAAAAAAAAAAAAAAAAAAAAAAAAAAAATACATGAAAGCTGAGAGGCGAGAGACATGAATCTTTCAAAGACCACGCGGACACGATGTGGAAAAATACTAAGACAAGAGAAACAGAATCCGACCCCGTCGAAAATAGATCACGATGGTTCGGAGCCGAAGATTCGGCTCATTCTTAACCCACTTATAGAGGGCGATTTAACTGTTGGGCATGATGATGCTGGCTAGGCTGCGCCAAGGCCTATGGCAGCACGAACTCAAGCGATATCAAAAAGAGAAACGACAGACAAGTGGATAACATGCCTTCCATCGCAATCTAACATCACCCTGTCCAGCCAACCTAGCCAATTTCTATGACGCCGCCAAACTCAATGCATCCATCCAGCGCGATTACATTCCCTTCCCTTTCGACGTCCTGTTGGTTGAGATGCGCTGTGCCCTGGATTGGCACTGGAAAGCCTCGTGTTTGTTGTTCATTTGTTGTCCATTTGTTGCGACTGTGAAATGGTTCAATACTTCCGATTTGTCCGATATCCGTCCCGATCGAACATATGTCCGTTGGCTGCCTTGTCCCATTCGGGCAACAGTATCGGCGTTTCACTCGACGTATTCAACACAACTGACTCGGGAGACCTGCCATGTACGACGAATAGTGTGCAAATCATTGTCGCCGTCTCGATTTTAGCGCCAACAGACACATGGACAGAAGAGAGCCGCCTAGTGCGAACCAGCGACTGCCGCAAAATGTTTTCGCGGAGGAAATCTCACCACAATCCGATACCAGAGCGGCCAACAGACATTTTTGCCGGCCGGCCCGACATGATTACAAACGAGGCAGCCTGGGGGCCCAGCACGCCGGATGAGGCATTTCACTCGTCTATTAATTTTCTTTTTCGAGTGTTCTCAATAGCATCCAACAACCTCCAACAGCCTCCAACAGACCTGTGCCGGCACACCGCCAATCACCGCCCTTTCTATTTTGCTCGACTTGGTTGCTCACTCTTCTTTCTTTGTCGGCTGCCTCTACCCAATGAACCGTCCGCGAAGCGCATGTCTCGTTTAACACCATCCCAAATAGCTGCGGACGCAAGTTGCGCCGCCCAAGGGAGGTCGGAAGTCGGAGATGGTGCGGCACGCGCGTAAAAATAGTAGAAAGGATGCAAGTATGACTTACAAGACACTACGACGCACTATGACAGAACAAGAAAACCGGTCGTCGAGCAAGCAACAATGCATCAGTACTCTGATGGGTGCGAAGAGACAATCTCCAATTCCCAAATCAAAGCGCTCCACGATATTTCAGCCAGCACCCAGATCTGGGTTACACTTGGCTCGTTTATATGGAGATGGCGCGCCGTCGACTTGCCCCTACACGCCCGATGCCCAAACGAGATTGGCGAGAAGTCGGGCTCTTAGACCGACTTTTGTATCACACTGAGTATGTGCGACGTACGGGGTATACGGAGTATTTTTTTAGTGTCTTCCTTGCTGTGCACACTGTCCTTTCGCCTCGTTTTTCTCTTTTTCGTCACGGCTTCGCCTTGCAATTTGGGCCAGGGAGTGCATATGGAAAAATGCAAGAAATCAGATGCAAGTAATGGGTGCGAGGACAAGGCAGAACTTTATGGCAACAAAACATCGCACGTTCGTACAACAGCCAGAGAAGCATTTGCGGATGAGATCCGGCACCGCATCTCAGCGGTACACATGCCAGTGATATTGGCCTGGACCTGGGATCTGCCGCTCGGCGAAAATTGGGCGGCAAAAACACGATAAAGGTTTCTAAAAAGTTACAACCGGTGAGAGTTTTTCAACGTTCAGATGCAAGGGATGGCAGAAAAGAGAAACGAACGGTGAAGATGGTTGTGAAACCGATGCCAAAAGTTTCATTCAATAAAAAAAGCCCAAAATAAAAAACCGGTTTCTTCATTTCAGTCCGCCTCCTCCATTTGTTCTAGACCGTCCCAAGAGCCTAGAACAGATATGCCAAAATAGAAAAAGACGAAAAGGACGGAAAGGACGGAAAGACGAGGCCACAGAAGATTGACAAAGTTGAATTACAAACACTTCGTAGACCAAAACGCGGAAGCGACAGGACAAACAGTAAATGAACCAACACTGGAGACAGTGCTGCATATGGAGTACAGGATCAATGTACGATATTAACAAAATAATCGACTCCAGCGAGTCGAGACCAACAGACTTGGAGGGAGCCTCTCTCTTTTGGCTGGTATAAACGATCGACAATACGCTATTGTGCTCGTTTGCGGTGTGCCGATGTGTTTGTAGGATTGGCATTTTCTGTTCTCGTTTGTGTCTCCACTTTTTATGTCGATTTACTTTCTTTTTTGGGGGGTGGGGGGCATGACGTCGGTTGCAGAGTTTACTTAGCGTTGAAACAGGCTGCTCAGATGCCAGGGCCTCGATCAACAGCGCTTGCACTCCCCTGGAAGGACCAACCGCGCTGCATATGCAGCCGTGCAGAGTTTGTTCAAGCCGGTGCTCAACTTTTTACGTCTTTGTTCTGGGGAATACAGAACGATTGCGTGGAGTGGGAAAAACGAAAGAACGAGATCGAATGTGTATCAGATCCAACCTTGGAGAGAAGGCAACCACGAGGAAATCGGAACAAAAGCCATGATAAAAAGGCTTCCGTAAAAGTGAATGCCTTTATGCACGGTTCTTACAATGTACATATACGTCGTATGTGATGGGAAGCATGTCACCGGAATTATCGTAATTGGTGTTTTACGCGGTCACTTCTCGACGACGGACCAACAGCACATCACGTTCGATCCAATCGGGCATCCCCTTTCATCATCTGCGAGCCAGTTGGGGACGACGAAGTAGCCCCCACCTCCCCCAACATTCGGTCGCATCTTCCGCGGGGGATCACATTATTAGTGTTAGGAGGTATTAACGAAGGGAAAGAGCATCCGGCTGACGAGCCAGCTTATCACGGAGCAGCTCTTCGCGCTTACGGGGTAGTAAGGCACACTCAAACAGAACATTGGTCGTCACGTTCTCGCCATGTTTTGGCATTGTTTGGTGGGGCCAAGGATCCGGACACATGAATGCTACGACATGTAGGATACGAGTGTTTTTTACGAGGTTTTCCAAACACAGAACGAATTAAGAATGCTCATCTTTTTTAGAGGGTTATGTTATATTATTCTGCTCGTAATGCGTCTCACACAACAATATACATTTTTTCGAATTTGGAAAAGTTCACAGTAAACGCAAAGTGTGGTATTGTACTAGTAAACGCTGGAAGAAAGACCCTTCTCTTTCTCTCTATAAAGAAAAAAGTGAGCTCCCAAAAAGCCATTGAGCGCCGATTCCCAAAATGGTTTCTCCCCATGTTTAATGACGAGACAAATAAAATAAAAAACGCTTAGTGAAAAAAAGGCCGTGTAAGAGGCAAAAATCTTTTTCTTGCATTTTTTCCGGATCCCAATTGTGTACAAAACATCAACCTAAGATTTGTACCCGTAAAATGGTAAACCCCAATCCAACCCAGGTGCCCGAACCCAACGCGTGAAAATATAAGAAAAGCCCGTGAAAACGAGATATAGCTCTAAAACAAGATGAAAGAAACCCGGTCCCGGTTTTATTCCTCCAAATAGGAAACCCAGTAGACAGTTGTAAAGAAACGCTTGCAGAAAACAAAAAGCAGATCGTACAGAAAATGGCACTAGAAAAATATAACAGAGGCGAAAGGGAGAGCAGGAGAGTTTAGTTTCCACTGTCAAAGTTGTGGCAGCCGCGCTCATGACGCTTCATATTGCTGCGCACACTGAAGGCCTTGCCGCAGCCCTGGTGCGGGCACTTGAAGGGCTTCTCGCCGGTGTGCGAGTGGCTGTGGATCCGCAGGGAGCTTGGGCGAGAGAAGGCCTTGTTGCACGTTGGGCAGATGTAGCGGTCCTGCGACTGCGGGAAGGCGGCGGCGGCCGAGGGGGAGATGTAGTGGTGGTGCTGCCACGGCGAAGGCTGGTGGTGCGGGTGGTGGTGTGAGTGGTGCATCGGCGGAAATGTGCTGGCGCCCACCTGCGGCAGAGGACGCTGGTAGTAGAGGCCCGAAAGCTGCTGTGCCTGTGGTGCCTGGACCGACTGCTGTGGCGGTGGTGTTGGCTGCTGCATGGCCGGGTAGTAGATGGCAGCCGCGGCGGGCGTTTGGCTCAAGTACGAAGCCTGGGTGGGGTAGGCGGGCGCACCGTAGGTCGTCGTCGCGTGCATCGAGATGCTTCGCTGGGGTTGCGGCTGGTGGTGAATCTGTGGTTGTTGTGATTGTTGTGCCTGCGACTGCGACTGGGATGGCGACTGGTACTGTTGCGGGTGGGAGCTGGGCGGCTGCGAGGCGTGACGCGGCTCAGATGTTGCAGACTCGTGGTTGTAGGGCTGCTGCGGCGGTGGTGTTGCCTCAAAATAGTAGTTGTTTGTGGCGGCGGCAGCAGCAATGGCAGCGGCGGCCACGGAATGCGGCAGCTGGTTGACGGACTTGGTCGAGGGAGAGTCGTAGCCGGTGCCAAAGCTAGCCTCGGACATCATGGGCGGCGTGGGCGGCAGAACGCCGCCACGCAGGCTCATGGGGTTGCTGGAGTAGTGGGATGAATTTGGCCGGGTGCTTGGCCGAGAGGAGGCTGGCAAAACAGTTAGGTGGCTGCTCGTGACAGAAATAGGCAACGGGGCGAGCCCGGGAAAATGCTCACCATTGAAAGAGAACTCCTGCTGCAGGACCTGCTGCTGCAGATGTTGTTGTGAAGACTGCTGCTGCATCTGCTGGGACTGGGGAGACGTCTCGGAGGTGGGCGAACCTTGGTCGGCCAGGTCAAGCAGGTTGGAGATTGAGGGCAGCGAGCACTTGTTGTCGTCCATGGGAGGCGAGGGAGGGCCATGTGGTTGTTGTTGCTGCTGCTGCTGCTGCTGCATTTGCTGGCTGGGGTATGTGGCATATTGCGAGACGTGGGAAACGTGCTGCGAGAGGCTAGCCTGCCCGGCGTAGGGGTTTGACAACAGACCGGCTGCCATGTTGTGCGAATGTGAGGGAGAAGCGGGAGAAATATGTATTAGGGTATTATTGTGAAGTTGTGAAATTATGAAGTTGTGTAGTACGGAAGATGGACGTGGTGAAGAATATTATATTGACGTATAGTTGAAGGTGGTGAATGTCGAAGATGGCGAGAATTAGAGAAAACGTTCGAGTCGAGTATATCGAGGACAGTCAATAAATATTAAACCAAGAACCAGCTGGGATGTTGTTGTAGTATGTATGTCTTGCTGTTGTTAAGTTGTTCTGAAGATCGAGATTACAGAAAGATATAAGAATGATTGTAAGAATGATTCGAATAGAAGGAAAACAAAGGGAAAGAAGGAAGAGGAGGAGAGCAAAGAAAACAAGAAGTGGAGGGGAGGGGCGGGAATCTTATAAGTTTGCATCGACAATCGGGAGTCGACGAACAACAAGGTAGAAAGAACAAGGCAGGCCTTCGGACCAACATTGCGTGGTGTTGGACCAGGAAGCTTGACCAGTGCAGGGACCAGGTGGCACTCAGTCTCCATTCTCCGGGGGGTCTGTCTTCGCCTGGGACGTCTTTAGCACCGGACCGTTCTTTTCTGGAGCTAGCTGGTGGAACTGGGGCGAACGCCAGTCTCCAGTTGTGCGTTATTTCATCAGATCCCTTTCTGGTGGTCAAAGCAGGCCGCTAGTCGAAGACGTTTGTGTTGCAGTGCGTACACCCCCCTCCCCCCTTCTCCAAAAAATCCACACCGTTGATCCCCTAGGCGATGTGCGTCCAACGGAGCCCATCTGTCACAAAATATGTATAGGCCTGACCCGAGAGCGCCCCTTGGGGGGTGAGTGTTGCCCTTGGCAGAGGAGGGGTGTGTACTTTTTGGAGGCTCTCTCCTTGAAGACTTTGTGCAGGAAGGGAGGGGGGAGAAGAGGGCGAACCCAGGTGCCGATCAAGATCAAGAAACTGAAGAACAGGATGCAGAAGCAGAGAAGGTAAAAAGAAGGGCTGCAGGAGAGCAAGAGAACAAGGATGCATGAACATCCGGCAGAGGAAGGTAGAAGCAAAAGGACGCAGGCGCGCACACCGTATGCTCCTTCCTGCGGTGTCCTCGTTCTGCTGCCTTGCTGTTTTGCAGTTGTGCACCTTGTGCGCTCAGAGCACGGAGCAGGAAGGAGCCAGGGTAGAAGCTGCAAGGGGGGCAGTCGTGAGGGAAGCTGCGCTCGAGCATTTCTCGGAAACGCGCAACTGGCATCTGCCACCGGGGACGCTCGATCCAGAAACATGAGGTGGTTTACGGAGGCGCGCATGAGCCTATCAATGCCAACCCACAGGAGCGACATGCAGGACCAAGCCAGGCAACCGGCCAAGCAATCGGCGACATAAGGTCGAATGCGATGGTGTATGGCGTACAGCGGCGTCCATGACGACAGATACGAAGGACGATGCCGCAAGTCGCAAGCTGCATAATGGGACGAAGCACGCGGTGGCGAGAGTCTTTGGCCCGTAGCGTCTACCAGTACATACCGATACGAAGGGGCAAGGCGGGTGACCACGAGGGAGATGGTTAACAGGCAGGCGGCAAATGATGTAGACGACAAAGACAAAGACAGGCTTCGTGACCGGCGAACCGGTTGAGAGCGCTAGCAGCTAGCCAAAACCATTCCCACGGTATTCGGTGGAGGAAGGTGAGATGGCTAACGATACAAGTATCTTTCATCTCCGTACTTTGTAACGCTCTTCTCCAGGCAGTTAGTTATGCACAAAGTGGTGTTGGGGGAAGCCCGTTTTGGCCCTGGTTTCCATTTGCAGCCTGGCGCGTGTTTCGGGTAATTCTTTAGGTTTTTTTGTTCTTTCTGTCTTTCTATTCTTCGTAGCGTCTGGATGGGCGACAATTCGGGGCTCTTTTGCTCTTTATGCGCCTTGTCGGCTGTCTTTGCCCTGCACTTCTGCTGTACGAAGAAGGCCAGTTGGTGCACCGTTGGTTGGCGCCTGCTCCCAATGCCAAAAATTCATTGTCGGACGCCTCGGCCGCAGGAACCTCCTACCGTCCTATGTATCGGCTTGGATAGGACCAATCTCCGTCTGTTTTTGTGATGTTGATTTTTATTTACGTCCTGTCTCTTTTCGGATGCAGATGCGATGGCAATGTGTCGACAGACGTCTGCCGTAATTACTACCCTGGTCGCAACGTCACGGACCATGGCCATGGCCGTTTCCCACGTCGGCTGTCTGCAAGCTGGTATGTACTTTTTGTGCGGGGTGTCGCACAAAGGGTACGTCGCCTTACATGTGCTGCAGAATATACGGAGAAGTAATACGTCGTATAGTGAGTGACCCTGCTCTCACTACACTGCAGCTTGTACACTCGGCCGGCACACATACCACCTGCACACACGCACGCCCCCACTCTCCACACCCCCTGTTCGTTCTGCTGCCCCTGTTCTCCTGTTCCCCTGTTCCCAAACAGCCCAAAAAAAGCAAAACCCCCTTTGACATCGAACGGAGAACGGATGTGCAAACTTGAGACGGCCGTTCGAACAGATGGGAACCCACGAAAATAAGTTAAAAAAAGAGGTTGCAGAACATAGGCACAATTGTAGCTGAAGGTGAGGCCACCACCGCGTCAAGGCTGTGACCGGATTGTCAGGCGGATCTTATGCCGTGCGGCTCTTGATGCTCCAGGTTGTCTTTGCGAAGCAGTCTCTGGTGCTTTTTTATGTTTCTTGTGGTGAATTTTATGTCTTGTGTACCTCTCTGGGCGGCTCTGGGCGACGCTGGGCATGGTCACTCTTTTTTTTTTTTTTTTTGTTCCAGAACACTTTTGATCTGTGGCGATTGTCAGATCTTGATCGTTTTGGCCCGTGACTCGTACTCTTTTCCCCTGGCCTTGGCATACAATTTTACGTTTTTATTTTTCATGTTTTCCCATCAGTTTGTGCTTCCCTCATCGTCGTCCCCCGGACTTGCCATGCTTTCCAAAGGACCCCGGTGTTTCTCCTGGGCTGTGGTTTGCGACCATTGGGCACTTGGCATTCGCTTTTGCATTTTGACCTTTTTGTAATTCTGATGCAAATGTTGTCACCATTGTCCTATTCTTGCCATTGCCACTCGGGTGCTCGGCAGTTTAGACCTAGGGACGAGTATGTTATCTTGACGTGGTGCACCCAAAACCAGTTAGACATTCGTCAACCGTGATCGACGGCGACAGCCCAGCAGCGGACAAAGACAGCTGAGATGAGATTTGGATGTGAGCGGGAAGCGCAGGCGAATTCTGCGTCGCTTTCGCGGATACATATGGCGGAGTAGTCTGCGATAACCTGCTCCTGTACTTTTGTTTGCCGCTTGCCTGCCGGCTGTCGGCAAGGCCAAATGGCGCCGGCGCCGCGAAATTTGGAAAGCCACGAGACCAAGGAAGCTAACGCTACCCACTGGACTGGATCCAGCGTATATTATTGCACGAGGGCTGCGTACTGTTTTTGGCATTCGTACCGAAAGAACGACATACGTGTACAACGTATTTGACATGCCTTGCCACAAGCGCCCTGCACAAAACCAATAGCATTCTGCACGAGCGGGACCCTCGTGGGACTGGACAGATCCGTCCACTGTAGCGGTGGGGGGGAGACGGTGAATGACCTGTTTTCGCCCAGTCGCACAGGTCGTCCGGTCGCATCACGATTGGTGCCAGGCGAAACAAGAGTGATGCGCTGTGCATTGCGCTACTGCGTGCGACACATCAATAAAAAAGAATCCGATGAAGAAGGACGAAATGGCGGCCGGCATTCCGCTGTGGCATCGGCAAAGTCGACAAGTGACTGTGAGGGACAAGCAAAACCAAGAAAGAATGTGAGCCCACATCTGCCAGGGCTGTTTCGGCGTGTACCGTTTCCGTGCTGCAAGTTTCTCGTTGGTAAAATGCGAAATGCAAAGCCAAAAGGGAAACGCCAAATCGAAAAGACGGCGTTTGTCTCGGGGGGGCGTGTGTGCCCAAAGTTGGGTCGAAATGGCGGGAGGGTAAGGGAGACACAAAGAACATGTGTCAAGGGGAGACGTGAGGGACGGAGGACGCCGTGTCCTCCAGATTGGAGATGGGGGGCAACAGTTCTGAGTCGAATGGGGCATGCCAGAAACAAAGGCTAATCTCAAATGATCGCCGCTTCCCTTTCCATACCCGTCTGCAACGACCCCACTCTAGGTACGATCAGAGGGAGGTCCTGTTGGCGTGAAAGAGAGAAAAACGGCATTAAAGGGAAAGAGCAAAGCGTCACATTGCGTGTCTTTTTGGGTTTTCACTCGTGAGGAATGAGCGAGGACGACGTCCCCGTGAGGCAGGCACGGGTTGACGGGTTCAACAGATGCCCGTGGTGTCTCAGAGACGGACAGATAGAGAGACAGAAAAAAGATAAGACACAAGACAAGCTGAAAATAGAACTTCGTCATGTCGTAAAACGCCACACAGACGGCACAAGAATCCATCTCATCGTACAGACGAAAGGAATGGGAAAACGCACATACCCTTTTGAAAGGAATGCAAGTTCAGGTGGCAGGTCAGATTGTTCGTACTCGATATGTGTTACAGCATTGGGAAGGCAGGTGGCACATAACACAAGTCGTCTGGGAAGGAGCAACCCCACGACGTCAGAGTGCAGGGTTCGGCACCGGAACGAAGCTGGTCCTGTTTGGACAGACAACACAAACAAGACGTGCGGTCGCAGTGCGGGACATATCATCCGTCCTTTGCTACAGGGGGACCCCTGGCCTGGATTCCTGGCCGGCCAAGGCCCGTCTGAGGACTGGGTTTTGGGGGGGAAGGGTTGTGCACAAAATAGAGTGCAATACGCACAAGGTTTTGTTGATGCGAACAGACATTTGGGAAACACGGCACTGTGCGGCTCTGGAGCTTGGCAGTAGCAGACGTGCACCTGCGCACTGCAGACGGCAGGAGCCACCGAGAGACGGCTCTTTGACAATCTCAGACGAGGGCAAGAAATAACGGGAAGAGCAAAGATGAGCTGCAATGAGTTGCAAAACGAGCGACGGAGCAGCAAGAGAGGAGCAACAGAGTTGCAGAGTTGCAGAGCTGCAGAGTTACAGATTTGACGGAGAGATTGCAATAGCGGCAATCGTTAATCCTCCGGAGCAGCGCATGGTCCTGCCCCTGGTTTGGGCCTACGACATAATAATACAGGGGATAATTATGCGCCACAGCACACCACTACGGGTGATTGGGCGCTGCAGCGCAGAGTCCCGGCATTGTTAGTAAGACACGGTGCTTTCTCTCAGAAAAGGACCCAAACACCCGAGCTCTCGCGAGCATGCTTAAATCGAGTCTGCGACAATCCCGGGGCGCTCCCGATGCGGTGTGACACTGACGTTGATGTGGATGACGCCTTGGGATGACCTTGACCTCGACGGCACATCGCCCATGTCACGATACGAATGTTGTCTTTATCCGCTCTTCTGCCCTTACTGTTATCTCTGCCCTTATTCCTCTCGTCGTTTTTCAACATTCCTTGGCCTTTTCGTAGTCGACTTTAGCGATGCGCCGTATCCTCTCAACGGCCATACGAATGTTCATCCATTTCCCTTTTAACCACTTTCTCCGTCCCCCGTATGGAGCATGTTTCCCTCCCATTGACTGCTAGTCTTCGATCGACAATGCGCGTGGCTGGCATGCCCAAACGGCATTCCATGTGCTTGTGTAGGCTGTCTGGAGAGTATGTCGAATACCGACCTGTCGAATCGCTTGGCCTGCTGTCACTTGTCGCCCTCAACTCGCTGGAATTTGTGACTGTCTCTCTTGGAAACACTGTTCTAAGACACCCCCTGTCGAGCATGTCAAGCATGTCGAGCAGATCGAGGCTGCCCAGACCGGTCGCCACGCGGTGCTTGCACGCTACGAGACACCATAGGCAAGGTATTTAACACCAATTAGAAGTAATAAGTCGCAATGGCGAGTCAAGGTCAAAAGTTGGCTTTCGAGGGATCGTTTCCTTCATTTTAGTATCTTGGGCTTCGGAAAGCTCCGTCGAAATTGTTAAGAGTAAGTCAATCCCCTAAAGTCGTGACGTGGTATGATTGCAGACTATTAGACTTTGTTAGATTTTGTTAGACGTCGTTGGTGTATGTTAGGCCGTGCTTGTCCTTTGTCGGTTTTATTGGATCTATCGCCTCGTTCGTCACAGGGTGGCAATGGAAAAGGGACGATCTGTTGCATCTCGAAACCAACATCGTGCGCTAGGAATGTTTGCTCCTGGACAATCTAAATCCTGGCCACGGCGTAAATCGGTTCTCGTCTCTTACCTCTGTCGCGTTGCACCTCTACACAGTACGCGGACCCCATACACCTGGCCCTGTTCAGATTCATCTACAACATAGATAAGCTCATTTCCGTTGCGTTCATTTGGCCCGTTTCCATGTCGCCCTTGCATCGCAACGCTATCGACGGCAAATGCCATTCCAGGTCACCGGCGGTAGGCTTCGACCTACGGAGGTACGGGGTAGGTCGCTCAGCAACTGTGGCGCTATGTTTTTTATGCTATTTTCATAAAATCGCCGACAGTAAATCGGCCACACAAAGGGCGGAAGAAAAGTCGATCCGGCAGGGGAACGCGCCATGCATTAATCCGGCGCCAGTGCAAAATTAAACTACAATTTCCACGTGCCACACCTTGCCCAAGGATTGCCCAGAGGCAGTATTAGTGCGCTATGTGCAAGGGAAAGACAATACTGCCTCCTCGTATCTTACATTATGTGCACACTATGTTATTCCCTGTATCTCCACTTTGTGCACTTGCCAAACTGACTTTGACAGACCGGCTGTTGCTTCCCACATACCAAGAATGGGAGGGCCTTCCTTGTATCTTACAACGACATACGTCGGGCCTGTCCAACAGTCCTATTATTCCTCGTATTTCATTCTTTGTCTTGTTTCGTCAGTTTGTTGGTTGTTTTGTTTCCTTTTTTCGTCTGTTCGTATTCTCTCTTTTTCAGCTTCTGTGACGAGCACCAACATCGGCTCAACGACCCAATGGTGCTGAGACATTCGAGTCTCGTTTTGTCTCGGTTCGCGTTCGTCTCTTTGGTGACTATGGTGGACTGTTTTAGCTAGTCACTCGCTTCCCGCCGTCACGCAATTGCCTATTACAGTAGTTTTCATCGTCATGTACCCACTTTTTCCTTCTGTTCCTTCCGTGGAGGCTTCCTTTTTCTTTTTTCCCATTCCGAAGGCGTGTTCACTTGGCGCCTTCCCTTTGTCTGGCTTGTCCATCTTGCCGCTCTTGTCGCTCCTGTCGCTCTTTTCTTTTTTAGTCTCGGTCGTCACGTTCTCCCTAGCACCACCACAGCCCCTATTTCATTTCCCCATCGCACATATTTCCCACGTCTGCGTGTCTAATCTTCCGCGTGTCGTCCCTTATTCTCACAGCCGCACCGATCGGCACTGGCAGAGACAGAAACGTCCAAGGCAACCTGGAGAAGTTGGGGGCATCACTTCCCAACAACGTTGAAAGACAAACACACGAAACATCGTGACAAATGGATCGTCGTCGACATGGAGAAGAGAGACAAAAGCCACGGTGAACCCCGTACACGCCCTCATCCGCTCTTTCCCCTTCAATCTCCCGTCACTCCCTTTTCCATTTCCATTCCTGCCCCATCACACTTTCGTTCTTGCTTCACTCTCGCCTCTATTTTTGTGTACGACAGTATCTCGTATGTCTCCATTTCGTCCATGTGTTTGCCCAGCTGGAAACACTGAGGCCCATTTTTTCCCTTTTCCACTTCTTTTGGTGACTTTGTTTCGTTCGGACCGCCTTACCATATTCAGCCATAGCCCCGGGAAACCTGCTGGTAGTGTGTTTCTCGGGCATGTTAGCGACTCTCCAAAGTGCGGTTGCGCTTGTTGCCCACTGGAATACAACTACCAAACGAAGCAGTCACTGTTTTAAGCCCACCCGTCGCTCCTGCCTATTTACTGTCTCGCTCTGTACCCGAGCCCCCCTACCGTCGCCCCCACCGCCCCTTCTCAAAGTGTCCCCAAATCTCTTCCCCGGCAGGCATGCTACTGCCATTCAGATCGTCCGCATCGTCCGTCTTGGGCCGGGCTCCATTTGCTCTTGGTCGTACGAAGTAGGCGTTTGTTCCTTCTTCCCCTGCTGAACATGATCGCCTAGCTTATAAATCTCCACTCCAGCGCCAGGAAGGAGCCAGGCTTGTTATGTCTAGGCTTGTTTTTTTTCCTGCATAATATTCCTCTTCTCACTGTTTTCGTGAACAGGTCATACGCAATGCTTTGCGCGTCGTACATGTGTGCAATGGTTATTTACAGTTCTCGTAGTTGTACATGTAGTCCTTTTGTGCAGATCTTACTTCCTTCCTTCTTGCCTGCCGGTGATGGCCCCTGTCCCTCATCGGCCAATTTCGCCTGTGCTTTCGTACGATTCGGACGGAGAATGTAAAAAATATTAGGAAACCGAGTCAGGAACAAACTGAAGGCGGGCCATGTGCAAAAGAATACGGCAGGAGCAAACGAGTCAACCTGGGCAGCTGCTATGGAATCGACAAGAGACAGAGGAGGGAGGGCATGAGGACGGAGCGAGTGTGAGAGGGGACGGTCTTTGCCGATATCACATCTCGTGAGTTGTGTGTTGTGTGCTTCCCTGTCAGCCCTAGCACGTACCCAGTCCAGGTTGCTGGATTGAGTTTAATCTCGATTTCCATGTGCCTGTCTTTTTTGTTATAATTAGCAGGGTCAACGAAAAGAAAAACATGGGCGGTTCACAATACAACCCGACGACCTACCACCTGACAGACGGCTCGGAGTCGCCTACACTGGAAATGTCATGTCGCAGTAAGATTTGGTTAGAGACAATGTCAATCCCAATATCATCGTCCGTCTTCTTGTTCGCACCCAATGTTTTTGAAACGCCATCGAAGCATTCCAGAAGGTCTCAAAAGAACTCTCTTGCCATCCTGTACGGTTCGTGCGCTCAGGATGGGGGGATAGACAGATGCTCTGACGTGCCTGACCGACATTATGCTCCCAGACTTGGGCTGACCTTGTTTCTGCCCTAACATGATATTCACAGGGGGAAGGAAAACAAGGGGAAAGAGTAAGGAGAAGTAGCAGAGGGAAGAGAGAGAGAGAACCGAGCAACACAACAGGGCATGGAAGGCAAATGCCTGCACGGGACATGACCAACCGATCGTCAGTGCATTACGGGGCATCGCAAAAAAAAAAACAAAGAGAAAGATGCGCTGTGCATCACTTTGCCGCCCAAGGTCTGCTGGTTTGCGTCAGGTGGTCCTCGAACAAGGGGCCTAGGGGTGGAAGGGGGAGGCACATCTGATGGGCGGCTGGCTGGCTGGACGGGTTGTCCTTGCCCCCGGTTTTGAACCATGAGAAGGATAGCGTCTGATCGCCCGGGGAGGAGCAAACAATAACAACACACCCTTTTTGTAACATCGGCAAAATGCTATTCTGTTTCTTGCTCTGTACGTGTATTATGCCGGACGTGTCGATCATGTTCGACGGGGTTTTTCTGAACATCAAGAGTGCCCGGGGGATAGGGTCGGGAGCATCAGGAGTATCAAAGAGAATCAAAGAGAATCAAAAGCGGACATTATGGAGGCTACCTACGGGATACATGAAAGAGATAACAGGTGAGATTAGAGCAACCCTTCATTGCCGTCCTTTGGCAGGCGGAACAGGCGAAAGTGCCGGCTCGGGCGTGTAATCTCAAAAAGAACGGGCAAGAGAGGCCCAAGAGGGCAAATTGGGCAAATTGGGCAAAACTACAGAGTACAAGAAAGGTAAATACGACATCGTTTGGTTGTCCGCGAAAACCTGCAACACTCCCCAGAAAGGGAGAGCATCTCATTGCCAATCTTATCGGGGTTCGATTAGCTCAACGAACAGCACCAAGAAGAGCACGCCCACAGCAGCAAACCCAGGTCGGGAGACCAATTCGGACGATGGTGACATTCCCACTCCCGGAGCTGTTTCCCAGTCCGGGTGCAGAGTGGCTGTTAATTTTGCTGTGTTGGACGGCAAGTTCCATTCTGGTGCCGTGGAGGGGGCGTCAAAAGAAAGCAAAAAACTAGATGACAGGGAATACGGAGATAAAATAGGCTGGAAAAGTCCCAAAAGAAACAATCCCGTTTGTCAAACCTTTTGACTGATGGGAAAATACGACACTAGTTACAGAACTCTGTATGAACACTGTAGCTTCACAGTATTTTTACTAGTATTGCAGTCTCATAATGTTACATCGCACGATAGCTTCCTCGGCGCGCACAAAAAGCAACTTGCACAGCTAATTTGTCCAGTGTTTGGGGTCCGTCTACAAGTTTTACTTGGAATTTTGGTTTCGGGTTTTTCGGTGGTGTTCGACAGTCACGTTCCGAGTTGTATTGTGAATCGAGTGAATCGAGTGCTGTCGACCAAGCCCGTTTGATATTGGGTATTTTGTAGTATTCCCCGAAAACCCGATTTTCTGGCCGATCGCCGTCGTTTTACGGTTACGACAGCAGGGACTGATCGGCCAAGCAAGAGTAAGCGTGCATCTCCAACGGCATGTTTTGAAAACCAAGGCAACGTAATATGAGCAAAACAGATACCAGAACTCCAAGTGTCGGTTGTATATGCACAGTGGTAGAGCATTTTAGCAGAGTACGTCTTGGAATATGAACTACAACGCCCCTGACCTTTATTGTTGACCGACGCGCCGCGATTGTCTTTTTTATTTTTTATTCAACCTTTAACCCTATTTGGCCCCCATTTTTTAAAGACAAAGTTTCGATTTGCAGTGGATTGTCATACGACAGCCTCCATACTATCGCCAAAGTGAATGGTGATTGTACATGTACGAGATGGCGTTTTGGACAATACAGTTGATGTTGCCAAAAAGAGAGTATATATACACGTCGGACATGGTTGATTTCGCCCGACTCCTTGCCCAAGCCTGTATCTGTTGGCTTCATGTTCGCCCGTTTCTATTTCCACCTAGTACACCTCTTTGTACATTCTTTGCTCAGATGCCGTCTTGGCAGACCAATACGCTTGACAACTAACATTGTTTTTCTTTTTTCCACTTTTTGTGCATTTTGTCTTACTCCGTCGCCCGCTTACGTATTTCAGTCGCCGAACCCCAGTAGCGCAGCCGGCGGTTGGGGTTCATGGGCAGGAAGCAAGCAAGGGATGAAAAGGGGCAGAAGAAAATCAGGTGAAAAAACAAAGCACAAGCAAATGCAACGAGAAAAAGAAAAGGAAAGGGAAACAGAAAGGGAAACAGAAAAAGTAAAAGAAAAGGTAAAAGAGAAGGAAAAGAAAAGAGCAGCGATTATGAATATTAGTTGCGGCGCTACTGCCCATTCTGTGCCATAATGTCTTAATATCAAGAGAATCGAGGGTACTCGATAAGACATCCATCAGTCTTCATTCAGTATCAGTCGGCTCTCTTCGCTTCGTCACAGTGTCCCTTATTCTCCAGGACATCCCTTGCATATCACTACAAAACACTACATAAAAACCGCAAGAGCTACATGAGCTACATGAGCTTTCATAAATAGAAACAAACTAAATCGCGTTCTAACCCTCAAACTGCACATCCCACTCCACACGATTTCAAGACGCAGTTCTACCAGCGTCGTGTCTTTGTATGTACTTGTGATGTATAATGAACGCTTTTCATTGATTTTTTTTGTCCTCTTTTCCTTCCTTTTTAACCGTGTGACTGTTTTTTTTTATGTTTTGTCTCATTTACTTTTTCTTTTGGTGAACTCCTAGCGTTGGGCCATGGTGGTGTGGAGTAGCAGCCACATTTCCAGAAAGCTGCGATTTCTTCTTTCCTTCTAGTCCAACGTCCTCACGCCTGCCTTACCTTGTCTCGCTGTTCTGCTGGGCCTTTACGCCGTCGAGCTTCGGGCCCCACAGATCCCATTGTTGCGGAACCCATACCAGATACGGGCATAATGGCGAGGCGCGTGAGGAGCGAGGGGAGTGACAGAGACAGAGAAATGATGACCTAATTGGGAAAGCGAGGAAGCTTTGTGGAAATGGCATGATTCAGAGTGGAAGGAGGGATGGCGGCGTCAGGAGATGGGTGAAGCCGGGGAAGAAGGGACGCGAGCGGCGGGACACAGACGGGCTTCTTCCAGCATGCAATGAAGGCTCTTTCCGTATACGGCTAAGAAAAGTATCACTGACAGGCGAAACAAGTGACAGGACATGAAGCCTTTGAACAAAAGACACAAACGAAGGGAGGTACGATACACGAAGTGGCATGCGGCAAACGCCATGCAAAATTCGCATGTGCTGAGGAATAAAAACATAAAATGTTCAGCCATGTCTCTCTCCCAACACAGTTCCCCTTTCATTTTGACTACTCTCTTGGACGCAGTGCCCCCTCTGATCTTCGCGTGGTTCTGTCGTTCCCTTGCCGATCACCAGGGGGTGCATCCACCGACCCACCCATTACCCCTGTCAATTTGTATCTCCCCCACTCGCAACGGACTTCACCTTTGATCCCTGTTGCTGGTCTCGCGAGGTCTGGTCACCATTCTACCGGTCTACGACATAATTACTGGAGATATTGTGCAAAGTGAAAGTTTTTTCGCTTTTCTTTTTTTGGGTCTCATAGATATGTGCGTATGTGTGTTTTCTTTTCATTTTCGGTTGGGTGTTTCTGCTCCTCGATAACCCCACTCACACTCCCACCACAATGACAAAACAATCACAGTTGCGTTACACACCTTTTTTCCCCTACTGATCTTTTTTTTTTTTTTTTTTTTTTTTTTTTTTTTTTTTTTTTTTTTTTTAAGTCTTCCTTCGCTTCGTTGTGAAATGCCCTAAAGGCTCGCGGCTGCAGGGCTAGTAAAATACTCAACGAGAAACCATAAAATTTAAGCCGAAGGAAGGCCAAAGTGAGACAATTAAGTGGCTTCGAGGCACCAGCGCGGGTTCAACGTCCAGACAGTGTTCGTCTTGTAGCAGTTCTTTTGTAAGATACATAAAGCAGTACATTGCTCTGAAGCAAACAAGGGGAAAACGAGAGAAAATAGCAGTGAAGGGGTCAGAATCTTTGGAAGTGGGAGGGAGAGAAAAGACCAGCCGTGGCTAATGTCTGCCACGCCGTTGAAAGGAGAATGGGGATCTGAATGGAATGACGAGCGGATTTTGTGCCTCGGCCTCTCGCTGGAATGTGGTGTCATGCATCGATGTTGAAAAAGAAAGAAACAAAATCTTGTTTTGAGGGGGACCGCATCACAAGTAAAGCAAACCAGCAGCGTTGTATTTACACTCTTTGTCTTATTGCGCGTCTCTACTTTTTGAGTTGCGATATTTATTCAACGTACATGTACGGGCGGACGGTATGCCACCGACTCCTTGCATGAACCTACTCCGAATCCCGACCGTCGAAGAAAAATATGTGTGCTTTGTAGACAACTGGATTTCTTTGTAGTGTGTGATATGCCGTTTGTATGTTGTACTCCGTACCACATACACTTACAGAATCACCCCCTGGCTCGCCTGCCCTGGCTCATCCACGTGAAAAGCACGCACCGGCAAATTGGATGGTATGCAGCTAAGGCGGTAGCTTGGGTTTGGCGTGTGGGAACAGTGAGTACGCGAGTGTTGGAGCAGCGTGCTAGTCAGCCAGTGCACGTATTATCCCAGTTGTCGCAAGGTACGAAATGGGAACTGGTCCCGCGTAAAGACAGATTGGGTAAAGAAGCGCTATCGCTTTCTATCACTTTGCCATTTCATGTACTCCGCACACGGAGAACAGCAAAAACATACGAAACCCCCTTTCCCCCTGGCTCCTCTCCCTCAATTTATATTTATTTTCGAGAGTCGTGGGTCATGTTCTCTGTTGTAAGTATTTTGTTTTGTCCTGCTCTATTTTATTTTATCTTTTTTTTCCCCTTTTTTTCACCTCTCCTGTTAAACCATTTTCGTAGCCCCTCTCCTTGTACTCCGGCCTTTTTCATGTTTGTTCCGTCTTAAAACTCTCACCGACGGCTCGCCCGTTAGATCCGTTATGCCGTTTATTCTTTGAGTGGAGCCATTGCCCCAGGAGAACTCGTGGCAGCCCTCAGCGGGGACAAAGAAGAAACAATCCTCCGTACCTCCGTACACACACAGCACCTAACAAATGAAAATATGAACTAGCTCCCAGTGGCTGAACTACGGGGTATTACTTCGGATTTCCACGTACTCCGTACGGCGTCCGGCGTATGGCACCAACAATAAACGTTGGAGCACTTACTTGTCACGCTACGGAGTAATAGACTATTGGTTATGGACCAAGCGGTTAACCAGAAACTTCACTCGAAGTACGGATGCGACTTTCAGTCCAGTGCGAGGTCGGCCCCAGCCATCGCCGAAAGCGAGAAACGGCAGGACAGGTGGGAAGCAACTTGAGACATGCATCTGGCTAGCCTTGACGACATATGTTAAGAGTGACAGAGAAAACATCTCATGTCCAGAGGCCAGCAGCAGCGAGTTTCCGAGCAACGACGAAACACACTCCACAACTGAAGACCGCATTAGCACCCCTTTATTTGCAGCCTAGGTTCCTGTGAATTTTCTAGCCCCCAACGCTAAGGGGCCGGGCGATGCGCCAACGCCAGTGCTCAACATTCGTCGCGGAGTTTCCACCACCTTATTAGTTGAGTGTTCTATATCCGTCCGTCTGGTGACAAGAGGCACAGTAATTACGGAGTACTCCATACTCTGTAGCTTGTTCTCGGAGTGCCTTCCTTGTGAGTCGCGGGTGGGTTCTTGCCGTGCACAAAAGTAGTTGCGTGCAGTCAAAAGAGGAAAGAGGGAGGGTACAGAGAAAGGAGAGAATGGGGAGCGAGAGGAAGGAACCACGGCAGCAAGCAAATCCGGACCAAGCTCTCACGATTTGTAAGATAAGATGCGCCGCTGGTTTGGATTTTCCGGCGATACCACAACGGGACAACGCTACAGTGGTAGCGTTGTGAGCGTCCCATGGACTTGGAGACAGGCTAACCCGGAGCAACTTTACTATTTACGACTACGCCCGCAGAAAACCAGAAAAGAACGCACTGCCGAGAAAAGAAACGAAACTACGGCGTACACATTCTGACAAACAGCTGTACCCCGTCTTGATTCTGAAGCCCTTCCCTTCCAGGCCTCGTCTGTTTGCTTCTATACCGTCTCCTTTGTCACTCGACGACTTGTTGTACTCACAATGATCGGCGCTTCGGCAGTTGTTCTTGCCTCTTCCTCGCGATCCTCCATGTGCACTTTGTTCTTTCCTCTTTCTTCACGGACCCCCAGGCCGGTGGGTCTTGGAATCCGCCCAAGTGGTGTAAGCAAGGAAGGTGCAGCCAGCCAATTTGCTCGCTCTGTGCGTTCTTGTCGCTTTGTCTCTTGCTTTTCATGCCTTTTCCTCACCTTCCTGTTTCTTCTCTTTCGCAATGGCCCTCTTCCGCATGTCACCGCTCTTTCTTCCTTCCCCTTGCATCGGGCAACAGCTTGTTGGGGGCGCATCGGAGACACGGCCCAACATTGCTATTTGCACTACTATCACAACACAGTAATGACTGCGGACTACACAGCACTACTGAGTCGCCAACAGACACGCTTGTCCTGACATACATCAGAACGAGTCTCGTATGCCGGCGTACGGAGCGCCTTCCCTCGTTTCCCGCCCTTTTCGCCGTTCCAAAGGCCAGCGGGGGCCACTAAATAGGTGATCCTTTTTGTCGGGTCAGGGGTCCCTTTGTTTTTGTTTTCGTTTTGGCGCAAAACGCCGTTTGTAGCGTCCACATTATTCTTCTGGAGCCCCGAGCACGTTCAGCCTGTTGGATCTGGATGCCATGGGTTGGCTGCGAACAGTGCTGACACTGATATTGACACTAGCACTAACCATCAAGTGCAGCCAAAGGTCCCTTTGCCATCCGCAAATCCGGAGGTACACCCTCGGCCGTATTCGAGTCGACATTGGCGGCTATGTCAAGTAGCGACACGATACATAAAAGGGCAAAGTCAAAGGACACGGTCGAGCTGTCGAGATGTCGAGGGTCGATGATGCTGAATGGAGCACAGACGCCCGCGCAGTGTCAATCGTACCTGCAAATGGAATGTAAAAGCGCGGCTAGATTAGCGCATAAAGGCCAAAAATGGTGCGGCCAAGTCTCGCGCCCATGCGATCGTCTGCCCTGTGATTATCCGTGTGTCATCGTGTCGAGAGTGAGTGGCGCCACCGGACACAGCATCGTGTCAGTACCGTCGGCTCGACGGCCAGACCAATGGCGTCAATCTTCGGATAGCAAACGTTGGGCATTGACTGCAAACACAGGCATGACTATTCGCAGAGAACACGACGTATTGGGACGGACACAATCGACGGGCAGCGGGAACGCTCTTTTTTAATCTTGTTTTTGGGGCGTCATGATCCTGCACATGCTTTCTGCGCATCATTTTTTTTTTTGGTATATCTTGCCTACCGTACCCAACTATGCTTTGCAATGCTGAAGTTAATCATCGCAGAAAAGAAGGTTATTAAAAATATTTACATTCAGAATAAAAGCAAAAATAAACGCATAGAACCCCAGAAACATCCATTTATTCACTTGTTTATATATTCACTCGCATCCCAAACACTGGATAACTTCAAAATAATACTCATATGCTTCTGTCACTCCCTCATCGCTAACGCGAGCCTTGTCTCATTACCTAACCGACCTCCCGAATATCTCCCTGCTGACTGGACTCGCTGGATTATGCGTACGATTAGGACTTTCGACGGCATCGGCTCCGGCTCCACTTCCACCAACACAGGGAATGCATCGCCAGCATCGTCGGGAGGTGTCGATCACTGGGATGTGTGCCCACATTATTGCCGACTGCCGTACGTTGTACATGTACGGAGTACACTACTTCGTATTGATTTGGGTAAATTTGGCTATGAATGTCCTGGTCCTCCCCGATGTCTGCTCATGTGCCGTTGTTGTTTAGGCACCCCATTGTAATCGGATCACAATGCACATCGTTTGTTCAACCTCCTCTCCTGCTCCTATCGTCTAATGCATATACAGCTAGAATCTCCGACGAGACGATCTCATCTGGGAAGGAAATAAAAAAAAAAAAGAATTTGCTCATGCACGTGAAGAATCCCAAGGTCGTGGCATGTTGAAGAAGAAAGGGAAAAGAAAGCGTAAGTACATCCGTCGTACGATGCCAAAAACTGAGCCCAAAAAAGGGATGAACTATGGTCGAGATGCTCCTACCTGAAGATCCTGTAATTACAGATGAGTCTGTGCCCATTTCGTCACCACATTCGAAGTCCAAGTGATCTCCTGCTCTCCACCCGCTGGCACACTGTCGTTGTCATCGTCACTGTTACTGACACTCTGCCACTGCAGCTTCTCCCATTACACATACACCCCTTGCTAAACCTACTCCGTAAACGGCGTCCATAATGAATCGCCAAAAGGCAACGGTGGCGTCCCCCCCCGCCTTTTTTGGAAGCGCCGTTGAATCCTGGTTTAGGAGCTCATCAGGTCATTTATCATTTCTAGAGGCTTCGGAACTCTGCTCGGGGTTGTCAGGTTCAAGTTTCTGGTGAGAGAAGTCGGTAAAAATGAAGGAAAGCAGCACCGTGACAAGGAGACCAAAGGAAAGGGAGATTCCTCTGTGTACCCACTGCCGTGCACATGTATGTCTGTCGATCACTTTCTCTGCTCGTCAATGCAACCCATACCCAAAAGAATTCAATGCATACACGTCCTCGTACGCCTCAGCTCATCTGCACAAGGAAACCCCCCAAACATGCAGCGCCATCAGCACCGAGACATATTGTTTTTTCCCAATTGGGAAAGTATATCGTGTCGTGTATGGTAGTGCCCATTGTTCGTTTTTTGTGAGGATCTGCCCTTCTTTTTATCCCGCGTTAACCGCTGGCGGCTGTCTTGACCGACATTTCGAAAAACAAAGGGGAGAAGGGGAGAAGGGGAAGAAGGACAATGGAAACAAAAAGAGAGAAACAAAGAAAGCACGCAAAACAGTACTTCGTAGGGGTGGAGAGCTCCCTTCCCCGACCCCAATCCCCCGAAACATGTTCGCATTGCTGTCTCTTGATTTAACCTTTTTGTGACATGTCGCTTCCAACCTGTTCCTCGTCTTTTTTGGGGCCCCAGAGCCTTGGTGCACAAGTGTCCTCCACCCGAGCCACCCACCCACGCAACCAGGTGTTCATCAACGCGCCGTCGGGCTTCGTCCCTTGTGTCTCATTGTGTGCCCCATTTGTACGCCCCATTGATGTGAGCCCCCATTGATTTGCAAGAAGCATCCCTCATCCATGTGACACGCCACACGGATATACGGCCGTCGGTGGCGATGGAGCACGTAACTCGGCCGAGTCTGGATGTGCTTTGCTCGATAACTGGGACTGGCTGATAGAGCATCGGGTCTGACTAGGGGATGTGCGGCAAAACAAATGGTCAGTACATGTACGTTGTATGATGCTTTCATGGGAGCCAAAATCGGGACCTGATCAAGGCCGGACTCTCGATATCAGCAAAAAAACGCGGATGCAGAACTCGGAAGCAAATGGCAGGCTGGCAAGAGACAGGTGGCAGGCTGCAGGGTTGGGCAGGACGCTGCCGACATGGAAAGACATGGGCACCGGAAGGATGCAACCCTGTGCCGTGGGACCAGGAAAAACGGGCTGACCACCCTGCCCCTTCGGCGATCCCTTGCGCTTTCCTCTTTTGCGCAAAAAGGTTCGTCGCGCCTTCCCTTGTCGCGCTCCCCTGCCCACCAAGCCCACCTCGCTTAACAGCTTTCGACGCATGGGAGGGAAATAGCGCTTCCAGCGGAGCAGCTAACAGTACGGCAGAACGTGCGCAAGCAAATCGTGTGGTGCGCTCCCTGGCGCCTGGCTCCTTCCTTCGCGCGTCCCCAGCGGCCCAACTCCAGTTTGCCTGCCCTCGCTGCCCTTCCTTTTCTGGTGGTTGGCTTAGCGGGGTGGAGAATGATCTACCCGACGTCGTTTCCGACTCCCACTCTGTTTTCTTAGTTGGTGGTTGGCTGTGGGCAAAACACCAAAACTTTCATCATCCATTCTGCAAGGCGATCGGGAACCAAAGCGCCAAATCCTCTTTGGCCGACCACGAGCCAGCATCATGGGCCACATCCTTGAATTTAGCCCTCCAAACCCCCATCAACACCCTTCCCCCCCTGACCCAGCTGTAGATCACTATCCAAGACTGGCAAAGGAAGCGACAATACGGCCATTTTTGTTTAAAAAAGAAACAAGGCGGAAGACAATCTTACGACGCAATACGATCCAGGAGAAAGCGATTGACAAATTCTTGACATGAATCGGGAAAGTATGTCGTCTCCGTCGGCCGCGAGTGTCCTGGCGCCCCTGCCCGTCGCCCAACGATCAACGGCCCTGCATGCACACATCCTGCAATGCGCCTCGCCGGAATACAACGTGCAACGGTCGCCATTCCGTCCTCCGTCAGTCGTGCCGGTGAAACAAATGCACGACTTGACGACCTGAACTGCCTGCCGGCTGTCGTCTTCCTAGGATCGTCGTTGGCCGTGGAAAGTTGGCACGCTGGAAAGAAATCTGGAAATGCAGAAGGGCAGGGACGCCGCGTACTGACGCATCTTCCTGTAGTATCCTTCACCAGTGGAGTGTGGGAGTGTGGCTCTTGGTTGACAGCAAGTTTGTCATTTGGTCATTCCAATGTCCTTGGGCGTTGTCGTGCACCAGACCAGTTTGGTCAATTTGGCAATCGGCATCTGCATGGTGTCTGCGCCAAAAAAGAAGAAGAAAAAAAGCCTTGCACAGTAAGATTACATGTACTTCGGATCCGGAGCAGAACAGCAATCCGTCCCACAAAGGTCATTGAGATCCCTGGGGGGCCTGTCTTTCCTGGTGCGTTGGCTCATTGGGTCTACGAGCAATAACACCGTCGTACCATTATCCACATTTGAAAGTGGAACAAATACAGGACGCGGGAGCATCGCCGAGCCCAGTGGTCTCGTTTGCCATCGATCGGTCCTTGACGGCCAGCTTTGCGCGATATTGGCAACATACGATGACATCCAACGAGGTTTGTCCAGTTGAAAACAAAGGTCTAGACCCCCACGGGGCATGTTCGACTGCACTTTATCGAACCCCCCTTTCTACGTGCCCACCCGCAGAGGATAAAAAAGTACGTACTCTCTGTCGACGACAGCGATCGCCTGTTCAAGACCGGACCGTCCGTCACGTCACGTCTTGTCTTGCCAACTGCCAACCAAACTCACGATGCTTCCTGGGGGAAGAGTCAGGGTTGTACTCCCTCTTAGTCCGAGCAGACCCAGTCGCCGCCACGATCCTCCCTGAGAAGGAATACTCACATTCCCTCTTGTGGCGTGTTTTTCGCTCGTCATTCGTCCAGTAGGCAGCCGCCCGAAGCATTCTTCTTTCCAGGACTACCCCATCATCATTGGGCGTCCGATGAAGGGGAGCCCACGGTGATTTCACGGGGAAGCGGTGAGTGACGAGACGTGCCTGCTGGCAACTGATACAATGCGTTGTTGGCCGCACAGGTAACGCCGTCTGAAAGCGCGGGGGACAAAACATCATCCAACAAAAGTACGCCGGCATACAAAACCACGCGATTTGCTTCGAAAGGACGGCATGCCAAGAAAAGCTTAAAAATGAACAAGATTTGGACGACGTACTTTTGTGTGTGTGTGTCTGTGCAAATTGCAGACAGACAAGACAGATAATGTTGTTTCGCAACATTTGCTACAAACTGCGCTTTGATGGCTCAAGTCCTTTGAAACGCCCGGTTTCAAAAACTGGATAAGCGAGGGCAACGCAACATGGTAGCATTGCAAGGGCAATGAGCTCAGGCCTCAGGAAAAGGAGACGTGGGCCTGAACACGGCTGACCATCGACAGCGATCATTACGACAAAGTTGACTTTATGGAAGCAAACATATCAGTCAAGCACCCGTACGACATAATCAAAGGGTCATACTTCGTATTGCAGCTATCCATGTTTCGTTGACCACGAAGCACTCCATATGCTCGCATAGTTGGTCCAACTGTCTGTCTCTGTCTGTGTACATCACCTCGCCACCGTCCCCGCTGCCATGCTCGCCCTCGTATGCCCCATCCTATATCCGTCCTTGTAAACAAATGGCCATTCCAGACAATTGAAAATCAAATGAGAGTCGCGATGGTTGCGGCCTGCACCGGACTGTGATGCTCCGTGTTCTTTTGGCTCCGCTTGCCCTTCTTTTCGCGCCCGCCAAAGAGATTGTCGATCGTAGCAAAGATGTCGTTCTCGTCGTCGTTCTCGTCGTCCTCGTCATCGGCATCGTCGTTCACATCCTGCGAGAGGGCAACGGACTCGATCGTGTCAGTGGTGTCTAGCAGTGATGCGCTCTGCGCCGTAGTATGCACGAGCGGTTTCGCCAGTCCACCAGGTAGTTCGTGGGTGGCGTGGTCGACGGCAGGCTGCACTACCTCGTCCTCTTCGTCGTCATCTCGCTTGATGATAATCGTCTCAGGAACCTTCTCGTCCTGGCTCTGCTCGCTCGTGGTCGACAAGATATCATCCTCCATCTCCGCCCAGGGGAAGTTGCCATGGCCGGTAGCATTGCCGTTCCCACCAGCCTTGTCTGCCATGGACTTTTGCAATTGGCGGAGCAGCTTGGCCTGCTGGTGACTGAGCTGGCCACGCTGGACGGCCCGGCCGCTCACACGCGCCGTGAAAAAGTCGTAGTCGGCGTCTTTGTAGGCTTGCTCGCCGTTGTCGTCGTTATCGCTATCCTCAGGCTTCTCAGGCTTCGTCTTTGTAGACGCAACCATCTCAATAACGACGTCACTCTCCGACTTGCCTGGCGGCAGCGTCCACATCGGCTCATACTCGCCCGCGGCCATGTCGGCCCCCTCCTCCTCCTCCTCGCGGGACCCATCGTAAGCCGAGATGTCGAGTGGGATGCCGTAGTGCATGGGAACCCCGTTCACTACGCGGTATTCCATGGCACGTAGCTCAGAAGGTGTTAACAGGTGGTCGGGTTGACCCGTGTTTGTCTCGGTGGGTTTCGTCGTGTTGTCCTTTGCCTTCCTTGTGACCTTGGCCTCTTTCGCTTTGTCGTCACTCCCGATGGTGTAGGCCGCGCCAGCCTGATCGGCTGTCGTCGCAATGGAGCACAGCTCGTGCGAAAAGATCCATGGGAAGCTGATGAGCGGCGCAATGTGGTGACTGAACCGATCCTCCGGAGAAGCGGCCGACGACGCCTCGTTGTCGATATCCGCTGGACGCGCGCGCGTCTTGGCCAGAGCAAACTCGTGCAGGGCAATGCGAACCTCCTCGGATGTAACCTTGTACATGGCCGCAATGAATGGCCCTAGCTTCGCAAGGTCCTGTGAGTTGTCGCCGGCCTCGGCCTCGCGTAGACACACGCGTCGGAATCGCGTTGTGATTACTCGGAAGAGACGCGCCAGATTCTCGGCAGCTTTGTAATCGGAACCGACACGCGGCTTGTTCATGGCAAAGCCAGACCACATTTCAAACTCGCTTTCAATGTCCTTTTGCGCCATGGCACGACGCAGCGCCAGGTCGTACTGCGTCTTGATGCGCCGGGCACGACGCATGAGATCCACGTCCAGGTCCGGATACTGCTTGAGAATGCGCTTGTCAAAGGGCTTGTCGTACGCCGGCTCAAACGTCTCCACCTGCACTTCGTCGTACATTTGGCCGAGTGCTGTCTTCGAGTGGTACGTTCGCTTGAACGTCCGGCCCATCCAGTGCGGCCAGGCCTTGGGCGCGAGTCGGTGCGGCATAAGCGCAGGCACGCCGGTCTTGGCGTAGTCGACGGCTTGCGAGTGCAGCTGTGCGAGCTCCAGGCAGCGCGGGTTCATGGCGCTGTCCTCGAGCTGGTCGGCGTACGCCCGGTGCGACATGGCGATGCGCGGCAGCGTGTCATGCTTCATGTGCTGCACGAAGAAGGAAATGAGATGGCGCGGTGTCACCTCGTCGACATCAGGCTCTCGGGCAGCATCGTAGTTCATTGCATCGTAGTTCCAGAATTCGCGCGGTGGGAGCAGACGCTCGTCCCAGAAAACAAAATAGTCATCGCCGTCAAGGTCGCCGCCCGAGCACATGCTGGGAATGTCACGGTCACCAGTACGGGGAAAGACGACCACGTCCCGAAGGTGGTGCAGGGCCGGTACGTCGACGGCTTCCACGATCCGTAGATCGCCCGGGTGAAGCGATGGGTTGCGGCCCACCAGGCAAAGGCCGGTGATGACCTTGTACGTATGGCCACCCTTGGCCGCACCAAAGTTGTGTCTGTTGTTGCCGCGAGTCAAGATATGAACGCCGCCCTGAGGTTTGCTAGTCAGGTCTGGAATTTGTAAGAAAATCTGCGGGAGCTCGGGTGGCTCGCCAGCACCGTTGCGGCGTGTCCCGTCACGGGGTCGAGTATGGCCACGCAGGGTATCTGTTTCGTCGACGCATCCCAGCACAAATGCACTCTTCTCGACGCTGATACGTGCCTTCTCTTTGAGGGCCTTGAGTGTCCAGGACCGCCAGAGCTGCAGCATGGACCAGACAAATGGTTCGTCCGACGTCATGAAGCCGGCCTTGACCATGTCGGCAATCATGGGCGTGATGTGGTTCTGGTCGACGCGCACCATCAGTTGATCCACCGCCTTCTGCGGGTCGTTCATGACGGCATCAAGACCAGCCAGTTCCTCGTGGAGCAAGTCCAGGAAGACGGACAATGGAACACCGAGTGTCGACAGCAAGATGATGGTCTGCTGGTTGAGGGTCGCCGTGGCAGTTTCCGAGCAGCGGACGATCTCGAGGATGTTGGCATTGTCCAGAGTTGGAAATTTTTCTTGCGACGGCCGGATTTGCACCACTTGGCCAGAAGGTACATCGGGCCAGACGACGAGGATTCCCTTGCAGCCGCCCATGCGGAACTGCACGGCCGAGGGCACATCGTCGACCCGCAGATGGCTGGCAATGACGCGAGCCCACCACTTGGAAATCTTGCCGACGCCGTCCGTAAAGCAAAACTGTTGGTTTTCGACATCTGGAATGTGCTGCACCGTCGTCGGTACACCAAAGGTAGGCACAGGCCGTGTGGTCGACAGGCACTGGCCCAGCCGTGCTGCATATTTGGCGACAGTTTTGATGCTCCGAAAGTCGCCCATCCAGTCCCGGATGTCCTGGCACGAGACAAGCTCAGTCGGCGCAAAGAAATAGGTGCTGTTCTCGCGCAGCTGCGAGTTGCCAAAGGCCAGGAACTCGAAACAGCGGCCACCGACGCGGATGCCGTTTTTCAGTGCCCGAAATGCTCGCACGAAGCACTCATCCGTCCGCCTGCCGTCATGACCACCACTGAGCCGCCCAATGAGGACCTCGTCTGTGAACTGGACACGGAGAAAACGGTCGTGGTGCTCGCGGAAATGGCGCAGCACGCGGTTTCCGGGTTCGAGTGCGGGCGTAAAGTAGATGACTGTGGTCGGGGTCACAATGGCTTTGCGGATGTGGATGGCACGGTCTTTGTCGAGCGACGCATCGGGAGGGGACTTGCGCCAGTACGATGCGGCCCGGGGATCGCGGAAGATGCTGTGCGGCTGGTAGATGCGCTTGCCGCGCTCGGCCACATACTCCAGCATACGTGTGGCACGATCCGGGGTCAGAGCTGCGAGACTTTCGAGAAAGACGACGTCGAGCGTGCTCTCGTTCAGAATGTTGTGCGAGATGCACACCTCAAGCTGGTACGCAACATCGTACGAGAGACGGCGAGAAAGGTGATGCATGTTGCTGGCCGCAGACATGGGCAGAGCGCCGTGGTCAGCCTGCACACAGTCCCACATAGTCCGGTCGTCGCGAGGCAGGAAACGGAACTCTGGGCAGGGCTTAGCACGCAGGTCGTAGTCACGCAGAGAGCCAGCAACATCCTGCCAGTCACCCACCGTGGACGGACTGAAGCCAAGGCGGAAGACGGTCCATCGACCAAGATCCACAGCCTGGCCCTCCGGGAAGACACCGTTCAGCGAGACGGACGCATCGCGGACCGCGCGCTGGTTCATGGTGAGGTACGCCATGCGCACCCACTGCTCCATGTTGTTCCAGCTGTTGCGGCCACTGCCGTGCGTTTGGGTGGCGTCCCGGGTGATGTGCCAGTACTCGGGCGGCGAGTCCAGCGCCAGAGCGGCGCAGAGGCGTCCGCCAGGGAGCTGCTGCTCCCAAATGTTCTTGACCCAAGAAAAGCGTATGTCGATGCGGTACTCGGCCTTGAGACGGCGCGGGGGCGGAAGAGGGTTGTTTGTGCCTTCGCCGCTGTTTGGTGGTGACATCTCCTCCAGGAAGCGTGTCACAAAAATGGATAGGTCGCGGCGGCTAAAGTTGACACGCAGCTTGACCAGCACGTCCTCACCGTCGTGCTCAACTTGGTCCATGACCATCATGGCACGCTTCTGGCGCATAAACCCCTGGCCGAGCATGGCTAGCTCAATGTCCTTGCGGGCCGGGACCCATTTGTTGAGCGGCGTCTTGATGCTTTCCTCCGTAGCCGAGCGGAAACCGTAGTTGTCGACACGGGCCGACACCCTGGGAAAGCGCTGTGGTACAGTGGCGTCCTCCAGCTCGAGACGCCAGCAGCGGTCGTACCAGTAGTCGATGTCCGAAGGCACCATCCGCACGCGGGCGGTGCCCGAGCGCTCGCCGCGATTGTCCTCTAGGATATCGATCGACGTGATGGCGAGCGGCATCATGGATTTGTAAATGTCGAGAGTGGTAGTCTGAGGTGGCAGAGAGCCAAGAATGATGGTCATGGAGACAAAGCCGCGGCCACGCCAAGCGGCAGGGCGAGGAGGTTTGTTCTCAGCACCAGGAGGCGAGATCTCTGCGGCACCGCCTTTCTTAGTGGTGCTGCCATCGACGTGGCCGGCCGATGTGTCGTCAGCCATGGTGGCAGGTCAAAGGATACCTCGTCACGGTAGCATGTTTATCGTGAAAATGTAACGGTGGATAAGTTTGGTTGTGACGAAGGGAGGTGGGAGATGTGAGACGGAGGTCGATTTGTTGAATAGGCGTTTGTTTGTGATGGAACTGTGGGGCAGGAGACGAGGAAGGAGCACATGGAGACATGGATGTAGGCGTGTAATTGCCCAAAATGGAAGGGACGCGTGAACCATTCTGTTGAGCGCGCGGATGTGCGTGTAATTGCCCAGAATGGAAGGGACGCATGGAACATTCCGTTGCACGGGGTGCGGTAAGCGCGCAGTCAGCGTCATGGCCATGGCCAGCACCGCCTGCCATCCAGCGTGTCTATTCGTACAATCTAGTAACACCAAGTTATTGATCATCCATAACAAAGTCCGTAACGCAGGCGAGTCGCGCACCATGATCACCCGTCGCATTGAAGCCTGCCGGGCAGCAAGGAGCTGAATATAGCCACGGTGGCTCCTACATCGTAACGGGTGTTAAAGGGATGTGATGGGATGTGATAGGACGTGGTGGTTAGCACTGGTAAAAAGCCAACGGAAAAAAAAACGAACAAAAAAATTGATATGTATCACGCTTACTTCGATACTATACTCTGTAAGTGCGCCTTCTGTGACAAAGCACGTGCTGCATTCCCTGACATGGCCAAACCCACCAACATCGACACAGCAAGATACTTACTTCATGACTCCTGGATGACTTACGTTCCTGTGGCCATAGCGTCATACAGTAGCCTGAAAGACAAGTAAATACAACCATACGGCGCCGTCTCTCACTCAGTACAAGATTTGTGTTACGTATGTTAACAACTCCGCGAGGTGAAAAGGACGGGGTGTCGTTTTGACTAGCTTGGCCGTCTTCCCCCGTTCCCAACGTTTTGTGTTTTCCTGTGTCTATCCAGCATCATCATCCAGTTCAACAAATTCACCAAATTCACCGCAAAGTCATCCAGCTTCCTGCCCACGAGCCCATTCTGATCCTCTCTTACCACGCCATGTCCGACACAAGCGAATACACGGTCGTCGGCGACGGCTTGTGCTCTGCTTCATACCTGGGCCCCAACCCCGACAGCAACAAGAACCTTGGGAATACCGTCAACATGACCAAGGAAATGCTACTGCTCATTCGGGGGAGCATCTTGGTTATGCAGGAGAATTTTGAAAATGGAATCAAGAAAGAGGATGCAACAATAGACGCCTTCACATATGCCGTCCTACTCGTCGACATACTAGACAAACTTGGCAAGACGATCGCTCTCTTCCCCGAACCAGGCCATGATCAAATGGCGGAGCTGTTAGCATGTTGTTGAAAGCGAGCGCCATGTTGGCCGCCGACGGCGACGGTGACGAGGTGGACGACGACACGGCATATGCTTCCATGTGCAATGTACTCATGCACAGATGCAAGGTTCAGGTGCAGCTGCTCGCAAAACAATCTAATTTTCCAGCCCAAGCGGATGTCCTCAAAGAACCTCTGGTGCAAGAGCTCATCTCGGATGTCCTTGATTACCAAGCGTTCCGTGGTCGAGGCTTGGCACGTGCGGCGGCCAAGCGCCTGGAGGAGCTGCTTCCCAAGTACGCGCGGTGTCTGACAGCGGTCTATGGGTGTGCAGGCGACGTGTCAAGAAATTACGTTGAATATGCAAGGTCTGTGGTGAAGACGCTGGACAGAGGGAAGCAGGAGGAGGGACAAAAAGAAGACCAAAACGAAGACCAAAAAGTCGACAGGAACAATACGGCTTGGTTTTGGCCGTGGAAAGGCTGGCGGTAGTAGAGCAGAGGACATGGTCACAAACACGGCAGAAAGACAGAAAGACAGAAAGACAGTCATAATCTGGACTTGGTTTCCTTGCTAAAGCAAGTACGCATCCAGGACACCACGCAGTCTTTCCCTCAGTCCAAAATCCAAAAAATTGAGGCTGTTATCTGTTCAGAAGTGGAAGGCGCAGGTGGGCTAGTCGTTGGAAATCGCGGGTAGGTGCAATAGTGTCACGTCGTCATGAGCAGCCCCTCGGCTCTCAATGAGTCTGAATCCCTGGGTATCGTGACTTTCATTTCAGTCTCGCACAAGAGGGAGTCGTGCACTTGCTAGTGACCGGCTGTGGTTAGCTTAAGAAGAAGTTGATACAAAACTGAGTCTGTCTGTTTATCAAGGCAGCCCCAAAACGCAATGTGTGCAAAATGGACGCTGTCGGTAGGATAGCTACAAAAAAGAAACCCGGTTTTGAAAAATGGGAATGCCGAAATACAAATAGAAATACGAAAATCAAAGCAATATGGATGATACGTGGAAGGAAACACGAACAAGTGCCAAACCGCCGCCCGCTTCGATACTGACACTACGATGATGTCAGATGGTTTACAAAGAATTCAGAGAACGTAAACTGTTAGGAGAAACAAGACGACGACATATTTGAGAATAGCCGTAGAATATCAACGATATAACTAAGAAAGAATGGAAAGGAAAATAGCAACGAAAATAAACGGCCCTCACCCCTCAACGACGTCTTGGCCCAGTTTTCTTCCTTCGACGGTCATCGGCGCTCATCGGATGTATCGTGAATTATGATATGGTTGCCCTTGTGACGTATAGATAAACAGCGTAATAGAAAATCGATGATATGATGAAAATAAACAGAGAATACATGTATCGTATATGAATTTTTTTTTAACTTTCTGTCCTCTCCTTTCACTCTCCGCGCAGCTGCTTTTGCACAACTCGCCGTGTCTTTTTTTCAACCCTACTGCTACGCCTGGACAAGGTATTGCTGGTCAAAGATCTTTCCAGGGTTCCTATATGGTTAGTATTGGCATGGAGGTAACGGGGAGAGGCGAGAGGGGGTGAAGAGGATGACATACAAAATCCAGTGCGGATCCAGAGCCGCCTTGATGGCCTTCATAACGCCCAAGGTCGCCGGCCCGACTTCGAGAAGGAGCGAGTCCTTCTTGCCCCAGCCGATTGAGTGCTCTCCCGTGCAGGTGCCCTCCATGTCCAGCGCGCGCTTGACCATGTTCTTGACACACGCTTCGACCTTGGCGCGCTCGCCCACGTCGGCACGGTTATAGATGATGCTCTCATGGAAATTGCCGTCGCCAATGTGGCCCAGAATGCTAGCAAACAAGCCCAGATCGTCCATCTCCTTCTTGCTGACCTCGATGATGTCGGCCAGGCGGCTGAACGGCACGGCCACGTCGGTGCTCCAGACCTCCTCGCCGGACTTGCGCAGCGCCAGCATGGACCACAAGGACTCTTTACGCGCGGACCACAAGAGCTTCTGCTCACGGGCGTCCTTGGCAAACTCAAAGTTGGAGCCGCGGTTGCGAGCTGTAATCTTGGCGACGTTCTGAATATTGTCGCGCACGCTGGCCTTGGTGCCGGCAAACTTGAAGAAGAGCGTAGGCATCTCTTTCCAGACGCGGGGTGCGGTGGCGCCACCAAGGTTTACGACGTGCATCTGGACCTCGTCCATGATCTCCATGGCAGCGACGGGTATGCCGGTCTGCATGACCTCGGCGGCAGCCGAAGCTGCATCGCGAATGGTGGGGAATGTCACAACGGCCACAGACAGCTCCTCGGGTATGACGGTCAGCTTGAGCGTCGCTTCGGTGACCAGGCCCAAAGTCCCCTCGGAGCCGACAAAGAGACTGTTGAGGTTGTAGCCAGCAGACGACTTGCGTGGGCGACGGCGGGTCTTGATGACGGTGCCGTTGGCCAGCACGACAGTCAGATTGATGACCCAGTCCTTCATAGTGCCGTATTTGACGGCGTTGGTGCCGGAGCAGTTCGTACCGATCATGCCACCAATCTTGGCGCTCGGACCAGGATCAATAGGGAAGAAGAGGCCGCTGTCCATTTTAACCAGCTGGTCGTTGAGGTCCTGCCAGCCGATGCTTGGCTGCACGACTATATCCATATCGCTCTTGTTAAACTGTATGATCTGGTCCATGTGGGCAAAGTCGACGCTGATACCACCGTATGGCGCGGAAAAGTTGCCTTCGAGACTCGAGCCGCCAGAGAAGGGGATCACCGGCACGCGGTGGGCATGGCAAATACGCATGATGACGGATACCTGCTCGGTAGACCGCGGATACGCCACGGCGACTGGTAGGCCGTCCGGGTTTGTGCTGGACCACTCAGAGTAGCCGTGAGCAAGCAGATCCTCTGGGTCGGTGGATATAATATCATCGCTGTTTTCAAATCCGGCCGTCTTGATCTCCCGGCGGATCTCATCGATGGCGACCTCCATGCCCCGCATGTTGGCGTAACGGGATACTGTCGTACGCTCGCTGTCGAGTCTCATGGCCGCGCCACCGCGCCAGCCGCCAAAGTAGACGGCCGCTAGACCCCAGCCAGCCAAACCAGCAGCGGCCGCAGCGGCGAAAGCTCGCTGGCCCGTCCACCAGGAGATTGGGGAAGCCGTCGCTGTGGTACCAGCCGTTGATGTTGATGGTTTTGGTGTTGACCTTGATGTTGCTGCCGTCGATGAACTTGGTGGTTGTTGGCGCCGGGGCGCAAATGCAGAAAATGTTCGTTGCCGGATGAGTCTGGATATTGGTGTAGTATTGCGTAGCGTTTTTGTTGCTAATGATGCCGGCCTGCTGCAAGAGCGGGCAAACGGGGCTGCCGCTCGGCTTAGGACGGGTGAAGCCATCGTGTAATTGTTTCTGGATATTGTATTCCGCGGTTGCTGCCGCCGTTCATGTCAAGGCCAGAAAGAGGCAGGACGACAAGAAGGACGAGGTGTGACTGCTCTTATATCCTTTTTTCCCCTCTCGTGATTTCGGCTTTCCCTTTCTATCTTCCGAAACAAGACTGTGCCGTGTTGAGCGACAAGCGCGACCGATTTTCCGGCACGACGTTTTGTAGCCGGGGGGTTTGACGGTACGTATTCGACTTGTCATGCGCACTGGCGCTTGGATCACAGATGCTGGTCTTGCTTCCCTTTTCCTTTTTCGTCCTTCTGGGGTTTCTTATTCTCGACGAGTCTTTACACTTTGGAACAGGCCGTGGATGGCACAACGGCTTTGGTAAAGAGGGGAACGGCGCTCTTTATGGCATCTTCGTTCGGGCTTACTTCTCTTGAAGACCTTCCCCTAGAACCACTAAGTTTGTTTTCGTTTCTCTGTACTAAAATCGGAGTCGTTTTAGTTCGGTATTGTAAGTTGTGGGGGGAGCGGCTTGTCGTTCGGTATCGAGACCTTCCAGAGCGAGGGGTCACGAGGGAGAAAAGTAAGCGAGCGACAAGTCGTGAGTAGTGAGAGATAAATCAAGCAACAAGAGAAAGGGGGGAGGGTAGAGGTACGGAAACAAGGAAGAAAGAAAAGAGAGAAAAGAAGGAAAACGAAAACCAATGGCTAGGGAAAAGAAGGCTTGGGCTGGTATGGAAGGCTAGCAAAAGAATAAAGTGCGAGTGATGAGATGTTTATATAAGAGTGGAAAGGGTCTCGGCTTCCTCGAACTCTTCCTTTCTTGCACCCCTGTTGCCCCAACACACGCTAGCTGTACAGTAGTTGCTCTTATGTATGGGGACACGGCTAGGTGCAGCTGGGAAGGAGACTGCCAACTTACACGATGAAAGGCCTTTCAGGACACAACCGAAAGGAGAAAAGAACACACGGGAGCGAGGCAGCAGAGCGCAAGGCTAACTGAGGCTCGGGAGGGAGGGAACTCGGAAGGCGGCCGTCTTTAGGTAGGTAATCTGCGGCTGAAATAAAATAGAAAATACGAGAAAAGAAACAATGAAAATAAAAAAGGGTCCTTGCAATTTGGAGTGAATCTAGTATTTTCTCAAAAGCTGGCAATGCAAGGCCAACGAAGAAACGGTGCGAGAGGGTCTCTGTGTGAGAGACTCCGTTGGGCATGAGTGGGCGTTACGAATCGGGTAAATTATATTTGTTGATGGGGAAAAGTCTGCATCTGAGGATTTAGAAGGCGAGAAGCAGAAGATGAAGAAGGCAACTTGGTGACGTAGACGAAAGTCTGGATGTCTTCTTCTAGCCACGTCTGTGCTCGGTTTGGTCCTTCCTTTGTGTGGAAGATTTTTATTCTCTGTTTGTTTCCATCGTTCTTTCATTTTGGTGGTTCTTTCCCCGAAAGGCGAAAAAGAGGCGATGAGATAGGCGCGAGGGAAGGAGCGAGGAAGCATACGGAAGGAGGGGCATTGAATGGAGCAATTACTGGCTCGGTATTGTTTTGAAACGGGTGTGTTCTGGAAGGAGGCACCGTCTTTTGCTGGTCTTCACGCCCACAAAGCTCTTTCCTATATTGGAAGTGTTTGACTCGTCTTCATTTGCTGCAGTCCCTCCCTTTTGGGTATCTTTAGCCGTCCGCTCTTTCTCTTTGTACTCATTACCCTTGTCGGCCCATGCATGGTTGGTGCTTTCCGTTCGTCGCAGCCCAGATTCCTAATCTCACGACGTTGCATTTTTGAGTGGGAGGAAATGCAACGAGCTAGCTATACTCTGCAGCAATGACACAAGAAAGCGCGGTCGCTAGCGGCGCCGACATGTATGGGGAACGGCCCTGTTTCTGGCTGCCGGGCTTGTTCATGCGCCTACTAAGTCTCCGCTGCAGCGCGCAGGCATTCAAAAAGAACATGCGCCAAAACGACTCTTTCGCAGGCATTCAAACAAATGTAGGTATTTACACATTTACCAGATATTCATACCATCAGACAAACCATCCTGCGGAACCGGGTCCTGGTGGCTGCTCATCGGCTGAAGGCACTCATTGCGAAACTTGCAGTGACGTGGGAACCCAATCGGGCGCCGACGACATACAGGAGGTATTGGCTTCTGTGATGAGCTGGAGAAACACTTTGTTTGCTTTGCTTTTTCCATGCCTCCTCCTCGTTCGTAGCCCTGTTGTGTTCCCATCACACCGCTGGTTCCCTTTCCTATACTGTATTTATTATATTTTTATTCTTGCCTGCGGCCCCTATTTTTACATTCTTTGTCCTGCCAGCCCGGGTGACGGTTTCACCACCGGTTGTGGCCAGTGCATAGCCAATATGACACAAACGGGTTTTCGACTTACCAAGACCAACAGGCTCTAACCAACAGACACAGGACACCGAACGTGAAGCCAGAGACTACAGCGTACAGAGTAATTACGACATACAGGAAAAAGAAATACACACATCCCGGACAGATACGAATATGCTGTACGACTGTGGTCCAGACCGAGACTCAGACAAATTCATTTTCTGGGGCAAAGGCGGGGAACCGTGTCAGCGTGCGACGTAATTACAGCACAGCAGCAGAGCAGGTTGCACGAGGGTCGCACGAAATGAAGAGTCAGTCAAATGACGAGGCTTGTGGTGCAGCGTACAGCAACACAACATACGGGAGCGACTAGAAGTAAACGGAGAGCCAATGCGTCTGCTGCTCAGTGTGAGAAAGAAAAAAGTCGACTCCAATGCGACCACAACATTGTCGTTCTGGCCTTTGAAACACCGGATGGCGAGGCCGACAGTCGACGAAAAACAAGGCTACAGCGACTGTCGGTGAAGGCAAAAGAGGCAACGGTCGAGATGCATTTCGTATTGTGAGAGAGCACACCGAGCCAAGTTGGCAATCCCTGTTCGGTCGCATCACACATTGGGACCAATTGGCCGCCACAGGACACCTTTGTGGCTGTCTGCGTCGGAAACCCATCACCGACGTCCAGACCCCTGCTGCCCAGTCCGTTTGTCGGCCGTTGCGAATGGGGAAAGATCTCCACCGCCACGGAGCAAAAACAAATGAGGAGCAATTTACGACATACGGAAGTAGCCCGTTCGTGGATTTCATATTTCACTGAGTGTACGCATATCGTACGGAGTACATCGTGTGTACACATGCGATGTACTTACACCTCCAGTTGTTCCCTTTGATTTTCAGAATGACTCGGAGGGCTGCGGATCAACATGATATGTGACAGACCTGGTCCCATGCCCCTGGTACGACAGCCAAGAGAGAATGATGGATGCCAGACCGTTGCGGGCTGCAAAGCATGCAGCGCAAATGGCACGAGACGGGCGCCTCCTCGAACACGGCAGCTTGTGCCGAAGAAGGCAGCACTTTCTTCCCCTCACCCAACTGATGTTCTCCATTCCATTACTCTTCGTATGACTCTGGGGAGGTTGCAGCCCGGGCGTGTTCTCTCGTCGTTTTCGGCCCTGTTGCCTCTTACGTACTGTGAATTACGTCAAGCCTGGTAACGAGCTGTCCTAGCAATGTTCGAAGTATTACTCCCTCCTTGCCTTGCTGTTCATCCTAATATATACAAAATTCCTTCTCCCCCTCGTTTTGGTGTCGTATTGCACCTGCAAAATGCACCATTTTATGCACAGCACTCCTCACCTGCACGTCCGCTGTACCACGTGGTCCGCAATTTGTATTGTAGCCGATCGTTTGTGGGATCCTGCCAGCGATCTCTTCTGTTTCTTTCGACTCTTTTTCGGGGTGCGTGGACCGCTTGATGCTGTGCTCTTGAGTGCTGTTTTCGTCAAATGCAGGTATTGGCCACGAGACCACTTTCTCATAATGGGTGGAGGGCAAAGAGGGACTGCAGACAGAATATGGGGATGCTGCAACGTTATACAGGGTACAGCCGGTGCTCTGCGAGAATATAAGATGCTAACCAAAAACATCGCTCCTTCGACGCACAGAACTGACTTGGCCGTCGTCCTGAATGGAGGCATCGGGGCGTAGCTGCAATCTGCTGTCCGTTTTCTCTCGCTTGCATGCCGTGCCGCAGGCGAGCTGACCACCACGAAAAGACAAAACGAATAATTTACGCCGTGTAGGAGAGAGATCAAGGAACTCGAGTCATTCTCTCTGCACGGAACGTGTAGTTGGGGAACCGGTCACGAGATTCAAAAAAAAAAAAAAAAACATTCTCCCGGTACATATTGAAACACGGAATAATTTTGCGTTAAAAGGCCGGAGTAAAAATCTATTACGACGTTTCAATGCACCGCATCTCCTCGGCAGGCAACGGACGAGGCTCTGCTGGGTAAATGGGGACGAAGAACTTGTGGCAGAGTCGTGTCTTTCGCATCGTGCAATACGCATCTTCGCCAAAGGGAATATGGGAAGTGCACACGGTAGATAATGGCCAGAATTGTAGGAAGATCGACCGATGTATTTGTCAAGCAAAGCTAATTCTCTCAAAACACTTAAAAGATCCCAGGGACAGACGACGCGGGAGACCAAATACGGCCTGGATTGGTGTCGACCATGCCGTACCAGCAAGGTGCACGTCGACTGTTCCAGAGAACGTGCGGTGACGGCAGGGCAAATACAGGGGAAGACGCGGCAGATGTCGACGGATAGAAGATTTTTTTTTTGGGCAGAGCAAGCCGGTCGCAGAGCGTGGGATGGAAACAGTCCATCCCTGGGCTTCAAAATGGCGCAATCGAGTCTACCACGATATCCTCTCAGATGCTATATTGTCGACCCTGCCCTCGGTACGTCTAGCATAGGATTCTTGTTATTAATCGTCTTGTTACATAAGTTGGAGGATGAGATGGGGGCACATCTTTTTTGAGGACATGTGAAGCATCAAAATTGGCACGACTCAGTCCAAGACGATACTCAGTGTATGACACAAGAACTGCACCGAGGGCGTGCAGAGTCCCACCGCCGAGATACGCCGTTGGAAGAGGTTAAGCAGACTGCCTCGTAGCATTGCCCCGTAACATTTCCCTTCACTTTCCACTTGTCTATGTCACTCCTTCGCAAGAATGTCTCTTGGGCCATTGGCACCGCATCCCACGCCTTGGAGACCCCCCACGTTCGAGTAAAACAAGAGGGGGATGATGCATGCCGAAATGCACCGCTCGCTCACCGCCAGGCCAGTGCGGGATGAAGGAATGAAAGAATGAGAACAAAAAATATGTATGAAGGATGTACGTTGACCTGAGACAGTTTAGTAATATGTGTAAAAACAGAATACTGTTTGCCAGCGATTTGCTGCCCTCGTGGAAAACCCCCATGCCCTGCTCCATGCATGCTGGGCGAACAGAGACGGTGAAGAAACACCGACAGCATCGTCGACTAACGAGGCAATGTGCAGAGGCAGAGGAAGGTAAAGCAGCGCTTGTATGTGAAAGGCTTCCCTCGTGGACAAGCCAAACAGTGCGCACTCCGGGCCACATCACTTTACACGTAGACAAAATGTCATGATTTCATAAATTTGGCTTTTTTTTCTTCTTTTCGGCCACGGGCATTATAACTAATCAATGGATCCGCGGCTTGCCCAAAGGGTGAGGCAGACAGCTACAGCATGAGGTACACGAAATATGCGTACTCGGCTTTGGGGGCATCGCCAACCCTTTTCCAGAGAAGTCGTCCAAAGACGTAAACAAACAACGCCGATCCTCGCCATATTTTTTTTTTTTCAATCATTCACCATGGAACACACAACGCACAACAAACACAGCTAAGACGTCACAAAACGGGAGAGAAACGCTTAGTTGCCCTTGGCGCGCCGGCGGTCGCGCTCCTCGGCGATCGACAGCTTGACACCGCGGCCCTTGGGCAGCGAGATCCACGGCTTCTCCGTGCCGATGACAAAAACGTTGGCCTCACGGGTGGCGAACGAGTTGTCAATGGCGTCCTTGAGGTGGACAATGTTGAAACCACCGTCGTGGCGCTCACGGTGGGTGATGACACCAACACGGCCCATGTTGCGGCCGCCGGTGACCATGGCCAGGGCGCCGGTGTCGAACTTGACGAAGTCGGTGATCTTGCCAGTGGCAAGGTCGATCTTGACAGTGTCGTTGACCTTAATGGTCGGGTCAGGGTAGCGGATGCTGTAAAAGAGAACAACACGTTAGTTTCACGTAGGGGACCAGGGCGAACCTACCAGTCGCTGTTCCAAGCATTCCTTTCAGCCACTCCTGGGGACAGAACGACGGGAAAGAAGGACCGCCAAAGATGTGAGAACAGAGAGGATAGAGAGAAACAGATGAGGTGTGTGAAGTGTCGTGAGAAATATGATAACAAGGCAGCGGAGAGAGAAGACTGCCGACAGAGTGAAGGGGAAGGGGTTCTCCGTTAGAGCGGCATGCTAGCCGACCCCGGGTGCAAAAAAACTACAGCCTAGAAACTACATGCCCCGGTGAACGGCACACGCAGCCCCTCTGCAGAGTTCCCTGCCCTTCTCCTTTCTGCAGCCATGAGTCTCTATCCAACTGTTCGTCAACTCTTTCTCAACACTGTCTCTCGACGCCGCCGCCGACGGCTGTCGCCTCGCCTCTCATTTCATCTTTTTTTTCTGCTCATTCTCTTTTGCCAATGGAGCCTTCTTTTGCCCTTGTCCTCGTCCCCGTCGAGCGGCCTTCCAAAGCTTGATCCAACGGCTGATAGATTGCAGAGAAGAGATGGTTTTCTGTTTTGTGGGGGGAACAAAAAACGTACGTTCTCGCATCATGCGTAACCAAGAATGGAATGCCACCGCGGCCGAGCTGGACGCGGCGGACCTTGCCGAGCTTGTACTCAGCCTCCTCCTCCTGGATGCGGTGGACGGTGAAGCGGCCCTTGGTGTCGTAGATCAGACGGAAGTTCTCGCCGGTCTTCTCGATGCCGATGACGTCCATGAAGCCAGTGGGGTAGGTCAAGTCCGTGCGGACCTTGTGGTCGACCTTGACCAGGCGCTGCTGCAGGATGGCGCGCGTCTCGCGGAAGTTGAGCGCGTACTTGAGGCGGTTGCGCAGGAAGATGATGAGCGGCAGGCACTCGCGGGACTTGTGCGGGCCGGGGGAGGCCTTGGGTGCGTAGACACCGGACAGTTTGTCCAGGAGCCAGTGCGAGGGCGCGCTAAGGCGCTTCTGGTGCTTCTTCCTGAAGGAGGGGAGAGCAAAAGTCAGTTGATGTTCGTGATGTGCCTCGTTCGTGCTTCGTTTTTGGTTCTCTTTCTTTTGGTTCTCTTTATTTCAATCCTCCACGTCCACTCGCCGCAATGGCTAGTGGCGATGTCCTCTCTCTGTCCTATCTTCTCCTCCCTTTGTTCTGTTTGTTTGTATGATACTTACATTCCCTTACCCATGTTGGCGGTTGTGATGTGATTGTCGAGGTGGTCGTGATGGGAGAAAGGAGAAAAAAGTTACGATGCAAAAACTGCTGTAAGGAAAACCGACTACTTGGGAAACAGCGAAAAACAAGCTAAGACGGAAAAAAAAAATTAATTGGGAGAAAATACGCTAGTTCTTGGGGCAGGAGCGCACGCGCCTTTCATTGGCGGGGGCAAGGGCTTCGAACCCTCAATTGCCCTGGTCCTTGAAATGATCACGTGTTATACGATTGTAGACTATGCGGAGCCGGAGGGTAAGACGAGACAGTGCCATTACTATGTGCTAAATATTTCACGCACTGTGCGTCTTGTTGAATTTCATGGCTCTCAAACTCTCACAACTCACCTCTGCCCTTCACAAACATTGGCATCTAGAATCCATGTCAGGAAGTCCATATTCTCAAATAGTTACATCCGCCTTTGAAGAAAGATTGTACGAGTGCCGATAAATAAGACACAGCACTGTCGACTGCCATTCGAAAAGACAAATTCATCGTCATCTCACGACAATGTCCACTTAGTCCGCAGTCTGCTCATAGATGTAAGATTATTTGGTGCGGGTTGATACCTCAAGGACCCAAGGTACAGGACCTGAGAGGATTTGTAGAATTTGGGGTTGGCAAGGGATGTGTTTCGCAAAGAAATACACAAAGACAAGAGAAAGCCTTATGCTAGTGCACTGCTGCAGCTAAGCCCCAGCATGCTGAGGAGAGCAAACCAAGTCCAAGTTGCCATCCCGCTTCCTTCAGCCGCACATAGTTGGGTGGAAGTGGCACAGTGGCTTGCTGACAAGATGATCGCCTCTGCAAAGATGATGAGAAATGACGAAAGAAGATGACAAGATACGATGGCCTGCTCCGAGTTTCGTGATGCTTGTCAATGTGTCCAGGCCACGTTCGACTGCACAGCAGGTCACGTGTGCACATGGAACAGTTAAAGAGAAGGGTGAAGCACTTTCTGATGGCTGGGGTGGTTCGGGTGGGCGGTCTTTGGGTTGCCATCACTGTCGCTTTCGCCGCAACGATGTGACGTCGGCCAGGCCAGGTGGCCCAATGGTGAGGACCCTGACTGGAGTGCTGGCGGGGTGAGGTTTGGCAAGTCTGCAGGAGCACCGCAAAACGACGAGAGTCGAGAGAGCCCAGGGTCCAATGGGCACCCGATGCCGGCCTCCCTTTTGCAGATGCGCAACTGCCCATACCGTGTGTCCAGCTGTACGGAACACGCAGTTTGCGGCTCTCTGCCAGTAAAGGCTCAAGTGTCGGGATGGTAGAGCTCACCAAAACTGTCAAACAAGCGAGTTTTCATGGTGATCACCGACCAACAATTGCCTCGCTCAGGAGGAGTCAACGCCACCGAGAATGTACTTCTTAAGACGCCGGTACAATATGAAAGCGACGACAGACTCTGTCCGGAGCCTGGGGTCGATGTTGCAGCTCGTCAGTGTTGTTTCCTGGCCACATCCTCTGGAAACTTATGGAGAGCGACGGACGAGGTTTTGTCAGCATATAAAGGTTAAAGCGTGACGAGCGTTGTGTGCGCGGAGAGTACGGGAGAACTGATGCGGTCGGCCAACTCTGCCGCCCGCTGTAGTCCGAAAAACAGCCCTATGGATGGGAAGGATGGCAGGGGCGTATTGCGAGAGGGGTGGCTTGCGGGTGGAGTGTGCGTGAGAGCGTGGGATTGGGGAAGGAGGTTACGGGAGTCGATCCCATGAAAATTACGACAAAAAGAAAGGGCTTCCAAGGAAACGGTGTGCAGTGCCGCTGCAAACATCAAAAGAGGCAGGCACGCCCTTTGTCAGACTGGAAGGAGCTGCAGAGGCAGGAGACGAGAGAAACAGGCAGGCGCAGTTCGCTACAGGCCGTCTTTCCCACATCCTAGCATGCGTAAACAGGAAACACAGAACAAAGCGACGAAAACGAGGATGAAAATAGTGAGAGACTGCGCTACACGCTTGCACCTTCCGCACCACCAGTGTCAGCCAACTACGGTTGCTGCACCTACCTGCAGCAGCACCAGCACCTGCACCTGCCTTGTCGTTTTGTTGCGACAGCACACCGCCCAGTCACAGTCGTGCCTGCCCCAAAAGGTGCATCATTCCGCCTTGCCTGTCAAAACCATCTGTTGACTCTATTTACGATCCTCATTTCCTGATTTCGATTGGGTTTTACCTTTTCTCCGCTCAAATCACCCTCGACCTCCAACGCAGAGGGCCATAGCTCCCCGTCGACGCCACGCAAAACAAGGCCGACTGTCCCACCAGAAACAGCGGACCGGATGTTTCGCCTGGCCCAAGCCAATTAGTGACGGAGAAATTGCAAGGGCGCTTAGCGCTCTTGGATGCAACAGAACAGCCTTTGTTGTATTACTCTAGTTCTAGCTGACAGAACAACAGGACAACTCCAACAGTGCACCGCAGCATAGGACTAGCGACCTCTTGGACGGAGACAACAACAGCACTTGGCCCGTTTCGCAAACAATACCCCACATTGTGGCAGCCGCAGCGTCAAACAGGCCCTGCCAACATGCTCGATCAGCGTCAGCCAGCAGCCAAGACTACGACGAAAGCCTGACCTGGCGACATTCTCATTTCTTCTTCCGCAACCTCTTTGATCGTCTCAGTTTTCTGGCAACGTCGACTGCGGCTGCGACTGCGACTGCGACCACACGCGCGACCACAAACGTGGCCACGACCGTCCACCACCCGCGCTGGACACCACATCCGATGCGCACTCCAGAGTCCGATCGCTCCACCACAGCCACACCCGCCAACGCCTCCGTCCGGACAAGGAGATCAGGACCTGGCTGCGACGAGATCAGACGTCGGCCGGGCGCGAATAGAGGTGCCGTTTGTATTCGGTTGACACTCGACAGACGAAACGACGACACCGCAGCCTTCGCCAGCTTCTCACGGACCGCCGCTTCGACGACCATTCTCTCACTCCGGCGCGCCTTTGTCATCCAGGTCGCTTGACCTCAATCTCTCATTCTCCGACCGCGACCGCATCCACGGTACCCTCGGCATCCACAACTCCTTTTGCTGTTGACCTCCCCTCACCCTCCCTCCCTCTCCTCTACTACCTGCTGGCGCTTGTCGCACACCCAGGTCCCGCGCGGCACGGCCGTCTCTGTCCCGGCATCCTTCGTGCCCGCTTCCGTCGCCGCCGCTACCCTCTGGACCCTCGGGGGCCGCGAGCACCATGGCTGCCTTTGTGAGGGTCTCGGGCCCGCCCAACAGCAACTTCCTTGTTGGCTACCCGGGCATCTCTGCAACTCTGGTGCGTTTCAAGTTTTGCTGAGAAAGCAAGCTCTCCTCTTTCCTGACTTTGCATCACTAACCGGCTCTACACAGCCTCGCATCGAAGGCAAGGTCGAAATTCGTCCGTCACAAGGCTTCTCTATGCCCGTCGCCGTGTCGCTCGTCCGAATATGCCTGCAGCGCCGCGAAACCATTCATCCCGCTGCCGACAACATGGCCAAGAAGCACCTTGGCACCCCCCGCCGCGACACCACCGACGTCGTCGGCAAAGAACTCCTCCTTTTCCGATGTCCGCCGGGAAAAGAGTCCGAAAACGTCATCGCCATGGATTTGCCCTTCGTCCTCTTCATCCCATTCGGCCGCGGCGGCGAAGAATCGAACCGTCGCATACCACCCGCCTCATTACAACTGCCGAGCCGCATCGCCGAAACCTACTACGAGCTCGTGGTCACGGTCCAGCAAGGAGCCAGCATGCAGAACAAATACGCCTTCCCCATCCCATTGCAGCGCTATGACACGTTGTCGACGTTTGGCATGTACAACAAGCAGGAGAACCGCGTCGTGACTGCCGACAACATCGTGACCCTGGCCATCTCCCTGCCGCGGTGGAGCTACGGTCCGCTCGACCCTATTACCGTCTACATCAAGCTGGCACCGAATCCAGACTGGCTCAGCAAGGCCAAGCGCGTGACCATCCAGAAGATTACACTGGGTATCGAAGAGGAGATCACGTTTAACCCAGAAGGTGACGAGCCGACCAAAAAGATTAACAAGATTGCCAAGCACACACAAAACGTGCAATTAAAAATGCCCGAGGCCGGCTACGTCACGAACCTCGGACTCGTCTTCCCGGCACGTGACCTGCGCGACAGCGACGGCATCATCCGCCGGGGGAAGCCGGCATTTCCCATGTACGAGGTGACATCCTTTACAACCACGTCCACTCTTTACAAAGTCGAGTACTTTTTGGCAATAAAGGTAGCTTTTCCTTGTACTCTTTCGTTGTCCATCCCAGTCACTTCAGTTCCGCAACCACTGACACCACTGACCACTGACTTCCAGGCCCAAATGAGCTCAGCACGCGACATCACCCTGCGGTTACCCATCGTCATCTGTCCGCTCGATCACCAAGCCTGTAAGGAGGAAATGGATGCCATCGAGCAGGCCGCGAAAGACGCTTCCCAGGTCGACCCCAACAACCCTATGCTACCCGCCCGGACCATTGTCCTCGCCAACGACCGCGACTCACTCCGTCATCTCGGCCTGTGCATGGTGGCCGGCCAGAAGAAGCCGCTGATCGAGTGAAACCGGCAGCCGGCAGCACGGCGATCACGCTAGGTTTCACTCTTTCTCAACTTTTTATTTTCACGAAGAGGCGACGAAGAGTTCGCCATCGATGGCATAACGGCAACAATAGTAGCCTCAGTCATCGCCGCTGCACATTAACGGAGCATATCTGCACCGATGCTGCGCATGCTCACTTCCTCATACGCATGGCGTGGATCTGTCAAACATGATTGAAAAGGACCACCGACATAGCCAGGCGTCATGGGCACAGCGGCTGCAGCAACTACTTCTCTTGCTTACCGCGAGACAGTGATTATCTGCTCTACCAAACGAAGCAACCTCCTGATGACATTCTTATATACCACGATATCAGCGAACGCATTGACACGGCCGCACAGGCCTCAATTACGGACCGAGCCCTAGTTTTGGCCACTTGTTCTGGCCTCTTTGGCATTTTCTATTCTCTTTTGCTGCGCATCGTCTTCATCTTCATTTTCATCTTCTTACTTCACAATGTGTCGTACATATATACATTCTATTGTTCTGGTTCTTGGGAACTATTGGGCAGGCCGTTTTGTGTTTTTTGGAGTCAAGCCTTGCAACGGACACGCGAGGCTATGGAAGGCACAGTGGAGACGCAACTGGGATTCCAGCTAGATATGTGATACGTTGCCGGGCACAAGATGGAGGAGGATCGGCGCCTGGCGAAGAGACGACGTTTTACGACCCGATTTTGTCTTGTATTTTGTGCCATATTCCCAAGCATTTTTCTCGGTTTTCTCGCCCATGTTTCCAGTATTCTTGCATTCCGAAGGTTTAACAAAAGGAGTTAATTTCAACTTCCCCTCGAATTCACAACTCCAATAGAAACCATGCAATAGCAACTTACAGCTTGTTTCCGTTGGTTACAGAGCATTACGGTGTAAAGAGTTGTGTAGAGGCACGCCATGTTCTGAGAAGGCTGTGAGGTTTTGATAGTGTGAGGCTCTGTATGGGGCAAAAGTGGAGCCTTATATGGAAAGACAGGAAGGTGGTCCGTTCCCCGAGGCTATTTCAGTGGGGGGTAGCCCGCTGTAATTTTTTTCGCCTCTTCGCCTTACCAGTCACTGAATGGAACGACATTCTTAGTCGATACTCACAGCACAACAACTCATACATGATCAAGTTTCTTGTTCTTGTCAAAGAAAGACACGACAACTTTTCGATGACCATGACTTGGGCTTGCTCATAGTATTTTATTTCTCTGCATTTTCGCCACCTTTGCCTCTACACTCACAGAATCTCACAAATGCCTCCAGCGCAAATACGACAGGGCGGCGACCGTTCAAGCCCTGTCGCTGTCTCGGATGATACGATACCAGACGAGGGCGAGGACTCTCTGCTGGTGGGTGGCGATGACGATGAAGCAGCCCTTCCCTTAGACAGGCGCCGCAATGCTGCTGGACCGTCTAGGAGAGGCGGCGGCGACGACAACGAGGACGACGACAATGATGATGACGAGGACGGCGGCGTCGAGGTCCAGGACTATCGCGCGTTTGCTGCGTTTGTCGGGGCCAATACCAGTGGCGATGCAAGCATATCAGCACCCTCTGTGACGCCCACGCCTGCTCGGAACCGCAAACCGCACATCTCTTCGCAGACCCTCCGCAAGGGCGAAAAGGACTTTGAAGAACACGGCACACGCGCCCAACGCGATGCTCTTGAGCAGAGCCGCGCTGTCATGGAGACGGTCCTGGCACACACGCGCACACACTATACGGCGGGCGGCGGTAAGAACGCTGGTAGCAACGACGTTGTGCGCGGATGGTATTTTCCCGAGGCCTGGCAGGACGGGCCGGAGGAAGAGGAAGATCATGAAGAGGGCCCGGCTGAGCGCAACAGGGACCATGAAGACAACGAGGACAACGAGGCCAGTGAAACCCGCCGCCGCTTTGCACACACGCGCCACCGCGTCGTCATGGTCGAGATCCAACGAGGGCCCATGTTTGCATCGGTCGGTGCAGTCCCGGGCAAGCCCAAATGGATTCCGACCTTGCCCAAGGACCAGCAGCCAACACCACGACCTGGGTACGACCGCGTGTGGTTACTACCCGAAGAGGCCCTGTTCCTGGTGGAGCGTGGGACCATGGAGCTGTGGTGGCCGCTAAGGGAGATTGAGGCTATTTTGGGCTTGCGCGGCGGCCGTGGCGACGCCGACGCTGACGAGGAGCACGGCATCCCGCTCAGTCTGCAGGCGGCATACGCTCTCCTGATCGGGCCGGACGACGACCCCCAGCACGGCCGCATCCCGCTGCCGACCTACCAAGTCTACACGCACCTCCGCCGGTCCGGCTACCAGGTGCTGCGGGCCGTCAAGACAAACGCCCAGAGTCCACTGGACGCCCCGATAGAGCCACCAGTAGCACCAGCACCGCCAACCCCGACGAGCCTGTGGCAATGGCTCTTTTCTCTACTTTCGCCAAGCTCTCCCTTGTCGACCATTGCATCGTCTCCTTCACGAGAGCATGCCCCTCGTGGGGCACTGGTTCAGCCAGGCCTCTACCGGTCATATCGACCTATATATGCGCAGTTGCGCCTCATACAACCACATCGATACGATGAACGTCCTCCGGCAGAGAATGTGTCACAACGGCCCAAAAACCCGTTCCGTGTCGTCTTTCACGTCTGGAAGTCCGGCACGTCGACGACCACCGCGTCGGGCGCCGGTGGTGCGTCGGCAGCCACGTCATCCAAGAAATTTTCCAAGATTCGGCCCCCGCCGCCCGACTTTTACATGGCTGTGGCCGACGCGCACACCACGGGCGTGCCCACGCTAGAGCAGGTCTCGGAGCTGCTGGCCTCTGTACCTCCCTTGCCTGCCACGGCGCATCTGAGTAAGAGGAGCCGGCTGGCGGCGCAGTCCGCCACTGCGGCAGAACCGACAACGTCGTCGACGCCCTCCAAGCAAGCCTCTACCCTGGCTTTGTCGTCCTCTACGTTCCTCCCCTTGCCCACCATCTACCGCCGCCTCAAGCTTGGCCGCCGCTGCGTGCTCGTGGCTGTGGTCGACCACGGCATCGTCAACTACATGCGATTCTCCGACAGCACGTTCAAGACAGACCCGCTGTGGCCGCGCTTCGATGCTGTGGTGGCGGGGCGGTTTTCTGCCGGCAACGGCAGAGGTGCCCGGAACGACGGCGGCAGCAAGGGCAAGGCAGGTGGCGGCAAGAATCAAAAGAAGAAGAAGAAGAATGGCGATGCGAAGAGCGCCGCCGGCCAAGATTCTGTCACAGAGGGAAAAGGTGATGGCAAGACCAACGAAGCAAAAGAGCCAAGCCCAGAGTTGTGAACAAGGGTTCACAAAAAGACACTAAAACATGCCAGAGTGAGGGTTACCGTGGGCGGCTATTTCTGTTTTCTTCCAGCCGCTGAGGTTGGAAGTAGAGGAGGAACAGGCATTGGACCAAGCCAATTTGGCTCCCTGTCTGTACCCACTGCAACGATTGGGTGGCGCAGGGGCACACTCTGAGTTGTCAACGTTTCGGGAAAAGGGTGTCGAGCCTGGCGGTTGGATATTTTGGACAAAGTCCGTCGCCTCTGACCCTGGCTGCTTGGGTGCTGCATTGATTGTTCTACTTTTCACGAAACACAGCATTGCATTGGGCGTTTTTGGACAACGAGCCATTTTTGGGAGCTTCATTTCATTTATTTTGTAAATCATTCGGGTTTATTATTCCCTCACCACGTCGTTCCTGGATAAATGGACAAATCATTGAATAGACGGAGAGCCACGCGTTATCGTCGCAAAGGACGACATACAGAGGCTGTTCATGGAACCCTTCCTTTCGAGAAATAGGTTGTAAATACTTGGCCTTTCTTTCATTCTCAATTTACCGCCCAGTGCTCTTTTGGTTCACGGCCTTTTTAGCACAGGGTGGTGTCCAGCTTCCTTTGCCCTCTTCCGCTCTTTCATAGTCTCTCTTGTGACCCATTGAGCTAATGTTAGTCTGTCCAATAAGCAGTTGACAAGCGTTGGAAGTTGAGACAACCCAACCAGGCTATGTACGATGTATGCATGGCCGTGCGTGCGCATGAGAAAAGGAGTTGTCCTCGCCGCAGTCTGGATCGTTGCAATCGAGAGCCGTGTTTCCACGCGCCAATTCTTGGGCGGCAAGCGACGATCAAGAGATAAAAATGTACGACATACGGAGAAGAACGAAGAAGTAGAAAAAATGACAACGAGACAAAGACGGAGAAAGAAATGGAAAAGCATAACACGGACCGAAACAAAAGGACCGTACAGACACCAGGAAGAGACAGAGGTACAGGTACAGTTGTACATACAGACTTGCGTAACCACACATAGCAGGGCGGTCACCCTACTCCGTATATACCCAACTCACCTGCCCCCATCACACACCCTTGTTTTGTCAACCCGCAATCTGCCAACTTTTAGTTCGTTCCCACAAGGTGAGAGGAGAAACGAGTAATGGACAGAGAATGTGGTAAGTGGCAGCGTCGTCTGTTACACCATCACAGGCTGAAAGTTGCATCAGCTCGGGGTGACAGTGGTGAGGGTTCTGACAATATCATTTCTCGGCGACTTCGTGAGCCTGTAGACAGGCTTGAGCTGGCTGGCCCGTAGAACCAAAGAGGTTGAAGGATTGACATCTTGGTTTTTTGTGGAAATGAAGCCTGGAGTGATCGTTGATGACCGCCCTATCAGGAATGGAGGATCCTGAGGAAGGCGGGACTTCCATGACGACCGTCACTTCTCGTCTTGAGCCACTAACGCTAAACTGCTCTTGCCGTACGACATACGGAGTAGGTTCGGAAATAGCGACACTTCCAAATACCATCACCCCCCTGGCCAGACTTGGAAAGGCCTACCCGGCGCAAACCCGGTGGACAGTGTTTCTTTTGGGCCTTTTCGTCTACTTTTCCGCCAGCGTAAATCGACACTGAGGATTGCGGGATATCACGTCGTAAACGGGCTTCTCGTCGTGGAGGGGACTTCATTTATTTTCTCGTGTGTCTTTCCGTCTCGTCTCTTTGGCCTTACTCCGTACGTCGCAACTCTGCCGTTTTCCTTGTTCGCAATGTTGATTTATTTCTGTTTCGCGCCCAGCGTTACTTCCCGCCTTTCCCCTTACGCCGCTTGCCATCGCTCTTGCCTATTTTTGTTCTTCGGCTGGCAGCCTTCCCGAACCAACATACACGGCTTCTGTGCTTCCTAAATTCGGAGTAAGACCACTGCGACGAGGAAAGACCGCAATACCGAGCACCAACGTCGTCGTATACTAAGTTCGTTTCAGTGAGACGAGAGCTCGGCGAATGTAAGAAACGAATGCTGCTGCGCTTCGCGTATTGCATTCCACCACGGCGCGAAAAGGGCCATTTGTGAGATGTAGATCGTTAGAACCGGGGCAAGACTGGAGACTCTAGCTGAAACTGCGGCGATTCCCTTTTCAACGCGAGCGCAACAAGAAGTAAAAGGAGAGAATATGCAAGTCAAGCAGACTCAACAACGAGGATTCTCCGAGTGCCCAGAGATGGACGATCCGGCAGCCGCAAAACCGTTCTACAAAACACTCCGTTTAAAAGCTCGTGTTAACAGTGAGTGCCGTTTTATTTCTCATTCTCATTCTCACCTCATGTCGCTGGGCTCTTGGGCGTGCTGGGCAGATCGGCCGTTTTCTGCACCATCGCTCTTTCCTATTCTGTCCACAGGGCTCTTGCCGATTCTTCCATCATTTATCTGTCCCTCGGCCGTTGCCAAAGACGCGCTTGCTGTATCGCTCCTTCCCTTTTGTGCGCCCTGCTCACCGTTTTTGGTGTCTCCTTCGGTATAATTTATTTGGAAGCAGCGTGTGGTTTGTTATTGTCGCGCCGTTTTGCAAGAAATTTTGCCAGCACCGTACCATTGTTGTTTCCCAATTCGATGTTTCGCAACACCGCTCTTTCCTTTTTTGTAGTTTCTCAACGCTCAAGCTGCAGGCTGCGGGCTTTCTGGTGCCCACCCACTTTCGCGGCCCCTATTCGACATCATTACTGTTGCTGGCTTGGCCTAACTCACTGGCTGGTCTGGCCATTCAGAACACATGACCCGGCCTAGATCGCCCCCACCCCCCAAGGTAAATTCTTAATGATAATTGACAACCAACAAAACAGACGCCTAATTTCGTATTTCCTCCACTTCACTTTCTCAACCAACTCCCCTAGCCCGCCCGTCACCCCTGCCTGCTTCGCAAAGAGGTATCTTCCCGCTCTTCCCTTTGTGGTCCGACGGGCTCTCGTTCTTCCCATTGCAAATACATCGTGCGCCCAACGTACTTTGTATGCGCCTCTGCTGGTCTTTGCCATCCTTACTTTCTTTTTCATATTTTTAACCTTGTTCCACAAATATATCCTTTCTAATCAGGCAGGCAGGCCTCGCGAGCAAGCAGTCCATCTGCCCGTCACCTGTTCCTTCTTTGATACCCCCTTCCCTTTCGTCCCCTCGCTCCTTCGTTCGTTCCTGCTCGTTTTCTTCGTTTCACTCTTTCCCGTCTTGTTGTCAACGAAAAGCCCCTTCCATAGCTTACACCCTTTTATTGGCACAACTTCTTTGCTACCTCCTTGCCTTCTGCCTTGTGCTTTCTTGCAACGTCCCTTCCCTTCCAACAGATACTCAAGCTTGTCCCCTTTCACGTCAACATACATATCAACATCTCCTTGACGCCCAAGATATCGCCATTCATCGTTTTGTGCCTCCCGGGTGTCCGACGGCCTCATGGACTCCGAGGTGGTCGCGCGTGTGCGCAACACGACAACCTCGCCAACTGTGACCCCGGCTGCTGCGACTGCTCCGGCCGTGACGACCAACCAGTCCGATCTTGCGTTCGACGCCATCGCTGCCCTTGCTGGACGCCGCGCATCGGTAGCTCACTCAGGCTCGGCGTCACCCGCAAAAAAGGACAGGGACTTTGGAGAGAGCACAATTCATGCTTCGGGCCTGTCCCCGCCGCCGCCGCCGACGGCTCAGCCAGCCCAGCAAGCCCAGCAAGCCCAGCAAAACCAGCACACCCAGCCATCAGCTGAACTGCCACCAGTCGTATCTCGTGGCCAGCAGCAACAGCCGTCGCCCGTCGCCTCGCCGCCGCCTAAGGTGCGTCGTCCGTTGCCGTCGGCTGCACCGGCCGACCTGGCCGCGTCCACAGGCCTCATCCCCGGCTTTCCGAGACGGACATCGTCGACACCCTACGTGTCTGGGTATGTAATTCATTTCACATATCTGCATTTTGTTTATGGTTGTCTTTGTTCATGTTTCTCGCCTTCACTCGCATCCCTATCGTCGTCTCCAAGTCATTTGACGCGTTTTGTCGTGCTGCAATCATGAGCTTGATAAGGTCTCATAATTCAAGTCTCCCCAAGTGGAAATGTCCTCATGAACTTAAAGGCTGGCACAGACGATACTCTTTCGCCATTTTGCTCTCATACACTCCACTGCACAGAACGACCTTCGCGCCTACCGAATGACCGCGATCAGAATCTACTTAATCACAGTTCATTTAGCCCCCGTTTATCCTCATTTACCCATTGAGTTGCAGGTTGAAGCAGCTGGAGGAGCTACAGGCAGACTCTCTGTCTAGACGCTGGGCTCAGCAACACCTCTGGCCCCCGATCTCAAAGCCTCTGGTTCACGGCTGCCATCACTTGATGTCCATTGCGTGCCAATGCAACCACTCTACCATCTTCTTTTGCCTACCCATCCACAATGAGTTCCACTTTTTTCTCCTCTTTGCCGCTTGTCGTTTCTCTTTGGTTGTCAACTTCTGCCTGTTACCTTTCTGCTTTTACTCACCGTTCGTTTTCCTTCGCACTCAGCATTTGTCTCCTTTGCTATTCGCTTCTTTATGCCCATCGTACTTGCTTAAGTTGCACGAGTTGTCGCTTTGGTGTCCAACCGCCCTTTTCATATTACGTGCGTAACGCCTGCAACTTTATTCAACCGATTCTGCACAACCCTGCCTAATTTTCGTTCGCTTTCCCGTTCTTCTCGTTTTACCCTTTTACTTTTAAACCTCATCCTATTTTCGGTGTCCTCTCTCCCCTTGCCTCTGGCCTCGAGACTTCCCGCGTCTGCTATATTTATCTCTCAACCGCTTCATCCAACCTCGCATTTACCCAGCACACGTGTTTTTACTTGTGCAACCTGGCTTTGGATCGCCAACCGCGAGGCGCCAGCTTTGTCTCTTGGCTTATTCACTTTGGCTCCAACTCCCCCCCTCCCATTTCCCATCGGATGTACGTTGGGTTTTGTGCCTTGCTACCTTTCTCCCTCTCGCAGCGATTTTTGTTCCCGTGCCGTTGGTTCTTCCAAATCGCAACTCGTCTTGAATCTCAGGTCAACTTTCTTGTCTCCTCACAAACCCCAAGCCTGACTTGTCTCCCTAATTCTCCGCTGGCGTAATGATAACCCAAGTGGGCTGGCGTTATTCTCTCTAGCTGGACTGTTATTTCTTATATCTTTACTGATCGCCCCGGCGTTGGTTCTCGATCTCACTCTTTGGAGTGAACTTAATATGTGATTTGAGTGGGAGCTCTCATACTCCGCCTCTGCAGCCAGTCCAATCCTTTCCTCTATTTTGATTTTCGTTTGGCACTTGTACCCTTTTTGAATCGTTCATTTTTAAACAAGGCTGGAACGACACGTGACTAATATTTGATCTCCATTGCCTCTTATGCAGCGCACCATCAGACCATCGAGATAAGTTGCCTGCGGCCGACAGAGGCGTACGGGACCCGTCCGGGGATCCTATTAACTCCATCACGTCGCGCCTGCCCACCACCAACGGTGACCGGCCTCCAATGGACACCAACGGCCACTTTCCAGCCCGCGCATATGAGGATGAGATTGTTGTCGATACCCAATCCAATGGTTTTCATTCGTCTCCCATCCGTGTCGCGTCTGACCATGAGGACCTGTCTATGGATGACGCCCGGGACCGGTCCCCAGACCCGTACCTCAAGAGGAAACGATCTTCTATCTACAACGATACCGCTGACGACAGCAGAGACCGCAGTCCCCCATCGCATGAAACCACGCACTTTGAAGCGTGGCGCCGGACGCCCAAGGCAACGCAGGCAGCAGCACCTCAAGCGCCGACGACAAACGCCAAATCCATTGCCCTCGGCTACTGGCGCGACTCCAGTGTGCCTGACGTGGCCGAGCGCCATGCAGTCGTCGGTTTCATTGACACGCGCGACCGGCTGCGCACCCGGGTCATCCAGTTCACCCGTACCGGTCAACCTGTCTCATCCGAGTACCCCCTCCCGCCGGGCCCCGGTGGTAGCTGGGTGACATTCGAGCGCGTCGTGTTTGAGAAGCACCTGATCGGCCTTGACCACAATCAGGTCAAGGAGTTTGTCAAAATTCGCACCGATGCTCTTGGCGTGCCTGAGACACCCGAGGAGAGTGACCTTGCCGAAAAGGCCGCTGTCAAGGAAGCGATGCGTCGCGCGGCCATGCACCCTATTCCTGACAACCAGCCTCCCGCCCAGATTGCATACGGTGTTGATCTACCAGATTATGTCGTCAACGCGAACCGTCCGGATAAGAAGCGGCGTATGGGCAGCCACTATGGTGTCTCCTTGCCATCCATGGACCCGGGCCCAAGCGCGCTCGACTCCCCGTTGCCCTCCAACGGCCACCTGGCGCAAATCGGGTCGGCGTCCGTGGCGTCCGCCATCCAGAGGTCTGCCATTGACCTTCTGCCTGGCACACGGCCCACCAAGATTCTGTTGGGCTACTGGCGCGGCTCGAGCGAGGAGAAGGTCGAAGACAAGCACGCTGTCTTTGGCATCCTCGGTGCCAACGACATGTTCCGCGTCAAAGTGACGCGCGAGACACGCGACGGCCGACCGGTTCTCGGCAACTTTCCACAGGGCGCCGGCGCTCTGTGGATCCATTACGATGAGGTCGAGTTCGAAAATCACATTCGGCACCTGTCTCGCCCCGAGGTTAAGGAATACGTCCGTGTGCGTCAGCGTCAGATCGACGAAGGCGAGAAGCCTAGTGAGCGCACCACCAACGAGGCAAATGCCGTGTACGATGCCCAGGCCCGTGTTATCAACGCAGGTGGTGCTGCGCAAAGCACCCTGGGCACCTCTGGCCGACTTGATACTATCAGTTTTGCCACCGCGGCCAACCTTAATCGGGAAGCGGGACGCATTGTTGACCGTCACGAGCTCGCCAGGACTGGCGGTGACCTTACTTTGGACAAGAATGGCGTGGTGCCGTCCTCCTACCCAGATAGCGTCCTGGACGGCCGCGCCCGACGCGAGAGTTCTGGTCCGGAGCTGCGCCAGAGCCGCCGCTCCACCCTTGACGTCCGCGAGCCAGCGGTCCCGTCGTCGATTTCCGCTGCGCCTGTTGGCGTTGGGTCGGCCAACCCGCCTGCACCCCGCGGCGGTCGGCACTCTCTTCCCGCTGGACCCGGCCTGTCAGCGAACCGGCCTCAGCCCGGTGGTGATAATACCGACCGCGTGGAGCGCACTAACAGTCTCGCTCGTCGTGAGATCACGCGTATGGAGAGCATCCAGCAGCGCAACGAGCAACGGGCCGGCAGCCACCACAACGGTATTCAGGCAGCGACGAACGGTGGCGGCAGTGCAGGTGGTGGTAGCAGCGCCGACGAAAGCGGCGGTAAGAGCAGTCGCCAGGCCTTCGACGAGAACATCGGCCGCCTTAACAAGGTTTGGGCGTCGCAGGAGGCGTCGCGGCTGCGCAGCACCGGCAACGAAGACACCAAGATCTACATGGGTGTCAAGTATGAGCGCAAGCCGACGGGTCCCTTTAAGGGCAAGCTGGTGAGCCCCGGCACGATTCTGTCGATCGACGGCGAAGACTATGTTGAATACCGCGTTCTCACGAAGCCGACCTTCTTCTAAAACATGCTCGTCTCGACCCATGTATCTATCTCCCTTTTTCTTTTTTTTTTGACATCTTCTCGGTCCCCTTTTGATTCTTTGTCCAATTTTACTTTTTGTCCTTTGGGCCTTTGATCAGCCGTTGCCGCCACCCACACTATTTGATTCTTAATACCACTTCTCGAGCCCGATGTTTCTTTTGTCTTTTTCGTCCTTTCGTCCTTTCGTCCTTTTCTATTACCCATTTGATTTGCAATATCTGGAATTTTTGGCACTTCATAGCACTGCTTTTGTTACTTGACCCTGCTCATTCTTTCCGTATGTTTATTTTGCATCTCTACTATTATACCCTATCACTCTATATATACATCGGTGGACTAGGGAGGAAAGGTAAATATGTGAGGGTGCCGTCTGATATTTGAGGATCCTTGTTTGGTGGCTTGATTTGACCCACTCTTGGGCTTTTTGGCTTCTTGTTCCGTGTCTGTGAGCGACTGATTTACTTCTTTGCTTCTTCTGAAAGCTGCAGCAGTGTCATTCTAGCATTCTTATTCATCCCTAGCATTTGTTATTCTATCATGTTTACTTGCGCGAACCAAAGGGTTCCTGATACTTAAGTCACCATTTTTGCTACCTCTTAAATGGATTCACTTGTTGCCGTGATTGTGATTTCAACTTTAGAATGTACGAGCGTGAACAGAAAACATACAAGACAAGCAAGGGCTGTAGGGCGAAGTGCGACTTGCCCGTATGTGAATGATATTCTACGACGCAAGGTGCGTTGGATCGCGGCTGTGGCTTTTTTCAATGCCTGTGGTTGGCTGGTTTAGTTGACAACTCTAGTTTGCCGTGATACAAGCGAGCCACATCCAGAAAACTGAGTTCGTCAAAACGCACCACCTTATTTACCAACGCTGGATTGATAAGTTACACGGGATAAATTCGAAATCCTAGTGAGGCCAAGGGTGTGTTTGTATGCTTGTAGGATATTTTTACCTTCTTCCTCCACTTGCCCGCCTCGTGGAAGTTGAACCGGGAACAAACACGTGACCAGTCACGACTTCCAATGAGCTAAATGTTCCTTGTAAAAAGTGGGTACCTGGCATGCTCCAAATTTTCCCTTACGATCGTGTGTTTTTTCTCTAACCGACCGATTGTCCTAAAGCACCGCCTCATCCTGTCGCGTGTTTGACGACCACGACGTCCCGCTACAACTCGCAGGCCGTTCGTCTGATCGACCGATACGTACCCGGCACCTTTGTTAATTCCGCGGTCTCCAATTGAGTCTTCAGGGGCCAGAAAGGGGACACACCAAACACTCCTTCGATCGCGACACAGAACGGCAAAACGATGCGGCCGCAACCAACGCTGCGCGCTGCTTTCCGCAGTGCGCTCACCTCAGCCCGCGGCGCTGGTGGTTCCGGCCGGCAGGTGACAGTGTCTCTGTTTCCCCAGACCGCTGCTATACCATCGCGGCGGCTGCCGGCCGTGGCAAACACCACGGCAACACATTCCTTCTCCACCTCGACCCCCCGGTCATCACACAACGAGCCGATTGCTTCATCATCCTCTTCTTCTTCGTCGCCCTCGACCTTGTCAGCCTCCTCCTCGACCGGTGCGGCACCCGCTCTTCCCACGTCGGTCCTCTCTCAGATTCTCTTTGCGCCATCCTCTGCACCATCACCACCGTCGTCCTCCTCCTCGTCCGCGACGCCGTCGACCGCCGCCGCCGTTGCCTCGGTCACGTCCAACCACCCGTCCGTCTACGCCACCGTGCAGATCCACGGCCGGCCGTACCTTGTCACGCCAGGCGACAGCCTGCGCCTGCCGTTCAAGATGCCGGGCGTGCAGCCGGGCGACGAGCTGCTACTGAACCGCGTGGGTGTGGTGGGCAACCGGACGGTGACGGCGGTGGCGGCGAGCACGTCGTCAACGTTGTCAGCCGGGACTGCGGATGCCGCCCGCCACAACAATCGCAGCAACAACAGCACCAACGGCGAGTCGTTTGACGTGCCGTATGTGCCTGGTGCGAGTGTCAAGGCCGTGGTGCTGGGTGTGGAGTCGGAGCCGCTGCGGACGATGGTGAAGAAGAAGCGGCGGACGCGGCGGAAGCGGACGGTGAAGAGCAAGCACCAGTTTACGGTGCTGCGGATTCAGGAGGTGTCCATGGAGGCATAGGCAGGATCGTTGGTTTGCAGCGGATGACATCTTGTACAGTATTTACGATAGTGTGGATGAGAATAGAAGAATCACAACCAAGACGAACAAAGAGATGAGCAGTGAGAAGGAACAAAACAGAAGAGGACTTGATTCGTAAAGTGATGAAACAAAAAACGAAACGAAAAGCAACGCAAAACGAAACAGCAACGATATATACAAAAAAAGTGAAGTCGTTTCCAAGAAAACCACAGAACCAAGAGACAAACAAAAAAGAGCAAAAATAAAAAGAAGTAGGAGGGGATATAATGTATGGGTGCGCCCTGAAAAGAAAGAAGGAAAAGAAAGGCCCATAAGTGAAGCAGATGCAAAAGAACGTCAATGAAATGCAAATGGTTCCGCTTTGAAACACTCGCAGGAACGCCATTCTTTTGTGACCAAGAACCAGAAAAGAACCAGAAACAAATTAAGCAGTATATCATTCAATCCGAGGAGGTGGGGATTTTGTATTGTGCGCAGCTGTCTCCCGCTCGCTCTTCGCCAGCTACTGCTGCTTCTCTTCCCGCGCAGCCACAGCTCGCCGCACGCTCGACCAGTAGGCCGCCGGCCAGGCCGAGACAGCCTCGGCATCGGTGGGCATGCGCTCGCGGCAGCGGGTGACCACGCTCTGGATGATGCGGCCCAGAAGCTCCTCAGAGATGGGCATGCACTCGGCGCCGCCGCCGATGCTCATGTACTGGGCCTCGGGGAACAGGAAGGTATCCATGGGCGACAGCAGTTCGTCGCAGGTCGGACGCAACTGCTGCTCGCGGTTGAGGCAGCGCTTCATCGTATTGATCAGGCTCGGGGGCACCGGCGTGCCGCCCATGCCGCGCGCCGGGAAGTCGATGGTGTGCGTCCACGTGATGATGGCCTGGCAACGGGCCATCTGGTTCTGGATGTGGCCAAACGGTGGCAGCCCGTACACCATTTGGTAGAGGATGCAGCCCAAGCTCCAGACGTCGCTGGGCTTGCCGAGCTTCACAAGCTTGGTAGCGCTCTTGGGGGCTCCCAAGAAGCCGCCCACGCCGGGCCGGCCGCCGGCGCCGTGGTGGTTCGCTGTGAAGGCGTACTGCTGGGCGTCCATCAGCGACTCGGGCGACATATAGCTGGGCGTGCCGACCTGCGTCTCGCGGTGCACATTGACAGTCATCTCCGTCTGGATGGCATTGGCAATGCCAAAGTCGATCAGCTTGAGGCGGCCCTGGACGAGCACAAAGTTGGCCGGCTTCAGATCAGAGTGTACAATATCGTGCACATGGACGGCTTGCAGGCACTCCAGCATTTCTTTCCAGTAGAAGCGCACGAACACGGGGTCCATCTTGGCGCTCTCGGGGTTTTGGCGCAGCCGCAGAAGTGAGTTGAGGTCCATCTCACCAAGCTCCATAAGCTATGCACGTGGTAAGTTAGTCGCTGTCTACGAACAAAACATTACGGTGGGGCATTGGAAGACCGTTGACACGGGGGGGAAGGCTCACCAAACTCAGCATCTGCTTCTCCTTGTTCATCTCAAAGTCAAACAGCTGGATCACACGGTCCACGCCCGACAGCTTCTTCAGGAGGTCGATCTCGCCCATGAAGCCACGGATTGTCGACTCGTCGGCGTTTTCGAGCGACACGCGCTTCATGGCAAACATCTTGCCGTTCTCGGCCGTGACTTTGTAGACCTTTCCGCTGCCGCCGCGGCCCACACAGTCCACGCGCTGGTACGAGCGGCCGTTGACCTTGAGCAGGATCCGCGGCTTCTTGCCAGCCTGGGCCGCAGCCGCTGCGCCAGCTGGGGCTCCTGTTGCCGTCTCGAGCACGGACATCTTTGGTGGAGGTGGCGGTGCGGACCGGTGCGGAGTGTTGCGGCTGATTGTCGAGAGAACCTTGCGCTCGGGTGACACGATGGGTGGTGCTGCGGCGCTGGTCGGCTTAGTGGCAGACACAGACGGCAACTTTACGTCGGCCACGGCCGGCTGCAGAGCTGCGCGCAGGGGGCGGATCTGGTTCACATTGTACTCTTTGTCGCCAAGGCCGGCAATACCGGAGACAACCAGAGGCTTGACCGAGCGGCCCAGATAGGCGAGGTCGTTTTCTTGGTCGTGTGCAGACGGTAAGTTGGGCCGACTAGACGACACAGGCGGAGGTGGTGCTGCCTTGGGTGGTGGTGCTGCCGCCATTTCCTCGGCACGGTATGATCGCCGACGCAACAGGTCTGGCTGCTCCGGCTCCTGCTGCGGAGCAGGCGCCCCATGTTGCTGCTCAGGATCGTATTGCATCATCTCGGGTTGCTGCTGCTGCTGCTGAAGGTCGACGTTTGACGCGTGGTTGCGAAGACTGCTTGAACGCTGCGCAGACGATGTCCTGCCGCTCACAGGGCTGCCCGTTGCAGCACGATCGCCTCGCGCATAAGGGTCAAAGTACGGCGACCGGGAGGCGCTGCCGCTCTGCGCGCCTTGACTGCTGTACATGGCATTGGCCTCGCTCTCTTGGCTCGACATCAGCAGGCCACCCGCTTCGCTGTCACGGTGTGGCTGCAGCATGTCCTCTGGCCCGTGGCCCTCACCTTCCTCGTCGCTCGTCCGTCTCCGGCCCCGTCGCGCGGGGCCACTAAGGAATCCACCGCCCAAGGACTTGCCCACACGTTTGATACGCATGGAGCTTTGTAGGGCCTGCTGGGGGTCGATGTCGCGGCTGCCACTGCGGGCCGTTGTGCCGGCCGACGAACCACTGCCGCCCGCGTACGACCGCAGGGCGCTGCCCATCTGTTGCTGATGCTGAGATGACGGACGCCCGACAGTCGATGGAGGCTCCTCATGGGACGTCGCGGCTGCCGGGCCGGCGGCCTGCTCTGCATCGCTGTGGTGCCCAGCAGCCGACTCGGTACGGCGGGTGGCCCGGAGTGCCGACGATGACGACGACGTAGAAAGACGCGTGGCACGGCTGGCGCTCCGGCCGCCTGATGAGCCCACGGCGATCTGCACACGACGAACGGCCGATGCAGGTGTGTTGATGGTCTCAGCAGGCGCGGCTGGCGGTGCGGCAGTCGACATGACGGCGTCGATTGACGAGACAGCCGCAGATGCAGGAGGCAACTCAGCGCCCTTCTCCTCGGCCGCGGCAGCTGTTCCGCGTCGCGTTGAGTGTTTGGATGCAGACAGCGACCGACGGATGGGCGGCTGGACAGGGCCCATGCCGCCGGCAGGCGTAGTGGTGCTCAGACGGACAACGCGCTTGCGCGGTGCAGGGCTGCTGTTGCCGCTCAGGAGAGCGGGCGGCGAGGTCGGTCGCGACGCAGACGAGGGAGCGCCGCCCGATGCCTGGACACTGCCAGCACGAACATGGCGTCTTGTTTGCCGCACGCCTGGACGGTCGTTCTGTGACTGGAGCTGGCTGCTGCCGTCTGTTTCGGCGCCCGCGGTAGACGAAGTTGAACGGTTCAGGGCACTCCTTCGCCGCGTCGCCATACCGGAGCCTGTTGACGAAGCTGCCGCTGCCGCTGCTTCTTGTGCTGCTGCTGCTGCTGCAGCAGCGGTGCCTTCAGGAGCCGATGCTCCGTCGCTCAGCAGCGCCTTGGTGAGGGCGCTGAGCTTCATGGGAATCGGCATCTCGTCGTCCGAGCTGTCGTGCAGTGCCGCGTACTGCTGCTGCGAGTCAGATGCTGCTGTTGCAGGGCCGGTGGCCGCCGCGTTCGAGGTCCGTTTCGAGGCCGTCCCTGACGCGGCACCGCTCATCTGCGAGCGCGACGGTGGGCGCCGCAAAGCCTGGCGAGCCGACGTCCGGCGGCCCATCGAGGTGAACTGGCTCCCCTGGCCGGCGGGTGTGGGCGACACCGTGGCCATTGTGGTGTTGGTGAGTGGTTGGTGATGTCAATACACGTGGATATGGTGATATGGTCGCGATGTCGTTTTGGTGGCGGATGTAATGCTGGATCTCGGTCGTTGGGAATGGCGTCAAGGGTGCCTATGGTGGTACCGTTTGAAAGGCAAATGGCAACGTCGCGAGAATCGATATCGATATATAGGTGCTGGTCGAGGTTACGCGAGCGATTTCGTCGAAAAGAAAATCAAAAAGAGTCGAAAACAACGAAAAGCAAAAACAAATGTAGGAATGAGGCAGCCAGGGATTGGCGAAAATGTGTTTCATGAGCGAGGCGCAGAACAAGAGCAAAAGAAAAAAAGAAACAGAGGATCGTATGGGAGACTACCCAAGCATGTAATTGTTATTGTGCATGGCGCCCTGGCATCCTGGCTTGGGTACCATCGTACACTTGTTTCGATTGAGAGCTTCTGTTTTGGGGGAGCGGCTCCATAATGGGGCCCAGTATTATTTTGGTAGACGGCTCCAGCCAATCAGCGCGTCGGCCTCGTTGCCGTGAGCAACCAGGCGCCACTCCATACTTTGGCAAACGGCACGGCAGGCACTGCACCAATTTCCGTCCTTAATCATATTTATAAAATGTGTGCACGTGACTGATTAGATAAGACAAACTACACAGCCTGAATTTTCCAGACTTGAGTAGTAAGGGATGCTTTTCGGTGAGGATGGGGCGACTAAGGTTCTGTCTCTTTGCGTACATCGTTCTCTACGTCGTACTTGTGCATCCATTTCACGTTCATGCAGACGTTGCTTTCCACTTTTTGAATTTTTGTTTTCTAGCAGATTGAACCCCAGATGTACCCATGAAGCAAGGCTGCCGCAGCCATCTTTTATTTCCACCGAATTAGAATGCCGTCAAAACGCCAGTATTTCCTTCCCACATCCAGTTACAAATGGCAGAAGCCCCTCCTCGCAAGAAAGAGAGAGCAGTCCGCCAGGCTTGCGTGTGAAGGTTTGATGAAAGAAAACGCGCCGGTGCCCCGTCGGCTTGTGTATTCGGAAAAATGGGTGTGCGGTGGCCGTGCTCGAGACGCCTCGTTCGAATGAATGGACGAGTGTATTGGTCGTTGTCGGTACATTCGGCTGGAGCGAACTTTGCGTTTGGAAGTTTTCGAAAGAGAGCGGAACGCTTAGTCGAACAGACCGAAGCCCATGTCGTCGTCGGACTCCTCTTTCTCCTCCTCCTTGGCCTCCTCGGCCGGGGCGTCGGCGGCAGCAGCGCCGCCAGCGGCAGCACCGCCCGAGGCAGCGGCAGCGGCACCGCCAGAGGGGACGGAAGCCAGCTTGGAGCTGCCCTCAGAGATCAGCTCGTTGATGTCCTTGTCCTTGAGCTCCGACAGGAGCGTGTTCAGGCGCTCCTCATCGGCCTCAATGCCGACGGACTCGAGGACGGCCTCGATGTCCTTGGCAGAGGGGGAGGCGTTGCCGCCGAGGGTAAGCAGGAGGTAAGCTGCGAGGTGCTTCATTTTGATCTGGAAAATGTTAGAAATGGCGTTCGGGGACGATAAGGATGTAGGAAGAAGCGAGAAGCGCGAAACACGCGATGGCGATGTTCGCAGACAGGCGATGGACCGTTCGCAGACGTACAGATGTTGTGTTGGTTGGAAAGAACACGAGATTTCAATCGATTTAACCGCAAGTTTGTGGCGGAGACTGAACCTTCTTGCTCAAAAAGTGGTGGAAGTTTGGTGATGGTTTTGCGGGATGTCGAAGAAAAGATCAAAATGCGACTAAGAAAAAATATCGAAAACTACCCTCTTAGCTTTTACCTGCCAGCCCCCCAGCCCACACAATCCGTTTTGGTGCACCTTGAGCCGGAAACCCTAAGATCCACTACATCAGGTGACTATATTCCGAGCGGGGAACCTTTCAGCCCGCTTACATACATATCGTTAGGTCACGTCAGGCGCATATCACTTATGCTCAAAACGGGGCCACTAGCGGCGCGGGCTGCGCCGGCCAATCACCAAGCGCAAATCGCGTCGCCTATCAAACAGTGGGACTTTTCGGCCATTGACAATACCAAGGTTCATTTGCCCCCCAGGCCATACACGGCCAAGCGCCTTATTTCCAACTGCACAGCTGTCGCTGGCGCTTGAAGCAAAGCCGTTCGAAAAAAGAAACAGGTCAAAGTCTGCAAACGGCGGAAAAGTCCAGCATCTTAAATAGACGCTCAACCACCGCAACTGGCAAATCGCTCCTTCCTTCCTTGTCAAACCGTGTGGACGCCACCTTCCGTGTTGCCGATATTCAGCACTTGGCGCGCCTTCCGTTTTCGTACCTTCCCTGCGTTCTCCAACGCACGGCACGGGTGCGGGTCTCCCTTTTCACGACCTTTTGCCACCAAATTCGTCTTGTCTTTTCCTGACTCCGTATCGACCACAGCCTCCCATCGTGCTGCCGAGCTCACCTGCGCACGTCTGCACGACAACGACAAGACTGCATTCGAGAACCCGTCGTGGGAGAGTCCTTCAAATGTGTCGTTTTGCCTCTCTACGGACAGACGCCTAACGGTGCTGGCAAACGGTACAAGTTCACCACCCGCCCTCTCCAACCGCTGTCACGGGCAGGAAATTTCGAAATAGCAGGGAAGACACTCGACTGCTCCTTGTATTGGCCCACCTTTTCCAACATGGTACCTCACCCTTGTTATACCTCATATCGTGGACGGCGCGCTGTCGATGCCCGAATGACTAACATAAAGCTCGCTTCCAGATTAGCGATCTCCTCGCTCAGATATCCGGCGAGGGCGGCTCCAAGCCGTCGACGCCGGCGCTGCCGCCGAAACGAAAGGCCAATGCGGACCTACCAAACGACCAGGCCAACAAACTACCACGGACGACCACGACGATGACGCCCGCTGGCGGCCGGGATCGAACCGGAGGACCGAACGGATATACAGGGACAGCACGCACCCCGACTCTCGAATCCCGGCCCAGCCTATCGAGTCGACCTCTGCCAAGCACAAGTGCTTCAAAACCGGCTTCGGCAGCACAGCGCCCTGGCGCCTCAGCATCTGCATCGGCTTCGTCACCACGACCATCCTTGCCAAGTAGCGGCAGCCGCAGTGGACCGACCAGCAACAGCGCAAGCAATGAAAACACAACTGGACGCACACCGGCAGCGTCCTCGAATAAGGCCCCGAAACGGGGCTCGTACCAGGAAATCATGGAGCGGGCCAAGGCGGCACAGTCAGCCATGGGCCAGATGGGCAAGATCCAGCACAAGCCGCTGGAAAAGATGCCAACCAAACGCGAGCGGATGATGACCAAGGCCGAGGAGACGTCGCGTGGCAGTGCCGGTGTGACGAAGCGCGGTTCTGGCCTGCCGCCCCTCGGAGGCGGCCGGCCACGGCCTGGCCCCAAGACGTCAACGGCGCCTGGCGGCCGGCTACCCCCACTGGGCAGCAAGGCATCGGCTGCAGCGGGACCAAAGCGAGGCAATGGTCTTCCTCCTCTGGGAAAGGCAGGAACGGGCAGTGCTGGATCCGCCTCGGGCGCGGGCCGGCGAAAAGCTGGTGCGGCCGCTGCTGCCGGGAAGGACGAAGAGAAGCGGCCCAAGAAAGCCGCCACAGCGACAACGGGCTACCAGGGCACCGCCCGGCCACGACCAACGTCCTCCTCGTCCGCCACCGGCCCCGCTGGTCGAGATGGTGCTGGTGCTGGCCGGTCGGGCAGCAACGACTCACGCCACCGCGGTGCACCGCGTATGCCATTTGGCAATCCCCGGCGATCGCGGTACGACGACGAAGACGACGAGATGGACGACTTCATCGAGTACGACGATGACGACGAAGAAGAGCAGAATGTGGGCGGGCGCTACGGCGGTTATGGCGGTGGTGGTGGCCGTGGCCGCGGCCGCTACGACGACAGTGACGAGGAAGAGGACGAGTCGGACATGGAGGCCGGTCTCTCCGACATTGACGAGGAAGAGCAGCGTGCAGAGCGGCAGGCTCGGCGCGAAGATGCCGAGCAGGAGGCATTAGAGCGGCGGCTCAAGGCAGAGAAGGAGGAGCGCAAGCGGAGGCTCATGGCAGCCTCGTCTCGCCGATAATTGTCGACAGACACGCCCGTTCTATTTTGTTCTTGCGTTTCCTACATTTCACCCTGCCAGCCTACAGCATTTTGGGTTATTTTGGTTCAAGGTATCCTTTTCTCAGCGTTCTCTTTTCTCTTTTCCCCTCTTCTTTCTGTACATTTTTTCGTCCCGCTTTCCACTTATCCATAGGAAGCCATTTACACATAGCATTAGCGAACTGGAATCAATATTCATAGTCTTTATTTTATTTAAACTTTTTCATTTTCTTTCTAACCGATGTCCCCTCACAACATGCGTGTCGTCTCTCATAAGTCAAAGGTATACTTGTGCCAAATCCTGCACGTGTGTAAATGCAAATCATAAAACTACTCGCAAAAATGAATTGTCCCATATGCCTGTTGCACCCGCCCAACCTTTTTATTACCATTTTGTAACTTTGACAGTATTTCTTTCCGTGTCAGACTTTGTTTTTCTTCGTCATGCCGCTTCTTCTGCGCTCGACTCCTTGGCATCGGCAGCGGCAGCGGCAGCAGCAGCGGCAGCATTGGCCTCGGCCTCACCTTCGTAGCCCTCCGTCTTCATGTCGGTGATGCCCAGCTCCTCCTCCTCTTCAGCCGTCCGGTCGTACTCGGTCACGGTCATCTGGGCGTCGGGCTGGCGCGGGTCGTCAGCGAGGCTCTGGACGTAGGAGCTCGCCAGGGGGTCCTCGAGAACAATGGAAAAGGGTCGCTTGCCGGCAATGGCGTCGTCGAGGCCCTGGAAGAAGGCATTCCAGCGCGTGCGCTCGTCGGCCGCAAGAGAGTCGCCGCCCTCGTTCGAAACGGGCGGTGGGTGGGCCGTCACGCCGGCAGCCGTCACGCCAGTGGTGGGGGTGGGTGCCGGTCCGTCGGCCTGGAAAATCTGGTTGTGCAGGTCGCCGCGGACCTGTGTGAGGAGGCCCTCGACGGTCGTGAACCGGCCGCCAAGCGTGCCCGGGTTGACGGACAGGTTCAGCTCGGGGCACTCGAGAGCGCAGCTCTCGCTCTTGAGAATGTCACGGGCCAGGTCCTCGGCGGACTCGACCTTGAGGGTAATGCGGCGGCCCTTGACGGGGATGGCACCGCCAGTCTTAACGTCGTTGGACCGGTAACCGCAGCTGTCGCAGAGCGTCGACATGAGGACGACCTGCTGGAAGTGGGGAATGTCGACCATCTTCATGTGGGTGATGGCCGGGTGCATGCAGGCGGGGCAGCTCGCGGGGAACGTGTAGACCTCGTTAGGGATGATTTCGTCGTTCTCGCTGAGGCGGCCCTGGCCGCCGAGGGGAATGACACCGTCCGAACCGGACAAGCCGCCCGCCATGCCAGTAGAAGACGTGACGGTGCCGGCCGTGGCGCTGTCACCGGCCTCGGCACCGGTGTCAACCAGACCCAGGGCCGTGTTTTGCTCGGCAGAGCGGAGGTACTCGCGCTTCTCCCACTTGCCGACACCATCGTGCAGGTCGGGGGCGATCCAGCTGTTGCCGGCAGGGTCGTCGAGGCTGACACGGAAGGGGAAGGACTCGCCAGCGAGCATGGCCTTGGCCTTGACGATGGCCTCGTTGATCTTCTCGTAGACCTCGGGCTGCTGCGCCTTGCGGGCGTCCTGGTCCATCTCGAGGTCGTCGACGATGCCGCTCAGCAAGCCCTCAACGTTGGTGAGCTGGCCGCGGCCGGCAGGGATTTCAATGTCTAGCTCGATAAACTTGGCCACGGCGGTGTCGGACTTGATGACCTGGCGCGAGAAGTCGTCGAGGGCGGTCAGGCGTAGCTCGTAGTGAGTGCCGCGGGTCTGGACGGAGCCGGCGGCCTGGATCTCGTTGTTCTGGAAGCCGCAGTGCTCGCAGCGGAAGGACATGACAATGACCTCGCGGAAGTAGGGGATGCGGGTGAGCAGCAGGCGGGTCATGCCGTTCTCGTGGCAGTTCATGCACAGCGACTCGATCTCTTCGACAACGCGGCCGTCATCATCGGCATCGGCAACCTCGCCATCGGGGCCGGCGGTGGGCCCGTTGACTTGGGCGACCTGGCTGCCGATGGACTCGAAGATCTGCTCGGGCGTCACAATGTTTTCCTCCGGGGGAGACATGATGTGGTGGGTGCGGTGGGAGGCTTAAAAAAAGGAAGCAGGGGGACAGCGTTGGCTCGAGAAACGTGAGTTGTTTGTTTGCTGGTTTCTCTGTGTTGACAACAGGAAGGTGCGTTGCTGATTATTGTTGCCGGTTTTATCCTCTTTCTGCCCTTGAATCACAGTTTAATGTTTTCGGCAGGAGCGTTCGACTTGTTTGCCTCGCAACGTTTTTTAAGCCTTATCGCAGACTTTTTTGGAGGGGTGTTAGTTGATAAGGCGCCAAAAATCCTTATCCTGCGCAAACAGCGGGGCGGGTTTATAAGCTGCAACGACGCGCTAGCGGGTCCTGTTCCTGCGTGCACTCAGAAGCCGCAGCAGGCCTCTGCGGCAGGCGACAGGCGACCTGACCCACCTGAGTCATCCGGAAGGTTCTCGTATGAGTAGCCGCCACAGTCACCACAGAGTGCTGGAATAGGCACCTAATAGCAATTGTCCGTTGCGAGCCAGACAGGCTCGACGGTTGGATAGTGCATTGTATCGCGCAGCATCCCTTCACGCCGCCATGCAGAGACGCTCTCGGTGATGGACGACAATGGAACGCGGGAGGGTGGACGCTGTCTCGCCTTGCTGATCGTTGCACAAAGGTGCGAAAACGGGTGTGAAGAAAGTATGCCCAGGGTTAAGCTGGTCATCTTAGCTGGACGGCCAGACACAAGCAGTATGATTATAAGGAGGAAGAGGTTGTCCATCCTCTATCAGTGATGGTGGAAGGAAAAGCAGCATGTCTGGCATTGTAGATAGATAGCAAGACCGGCTGACTGGCACTGGGTGTTAGATCGCCCTCCTCTTCCATTCATGTTGTCGTATTTTTACGTAAGGACAAGTATTATAATAAATACGAATGGTCGCCTTTTATACTCGTTAATTCTAGGATATAAAACAGCTCACATTGCATGGCCAACATGTATGAGTGCAAGCCATATCCAGTCTCTTGTAACTCCCATCATACCTTGATCTGTCGAGACTGTCTGAAGCTCAACCAATACCCAATATTATAAGAATAAAGCTGGTAAATTATTATATAGTCACTCAACTTGGACAAAACGTGCTGCGCTCCGGTCAAGTCTGGTAGCTGATATCTAAATGTTGTATGGATACTGATAATTTGTACATTCATTATATTTCACATCTAAATGATTTATTTACCAATTATACCACACTCATTTCCAAACTAAACCAAGAGCACACTTTTGTAGATTTTTTTTAAAAAGAAATAAATAAGCGACACAAAAGTATAACTTATCACGTTATTCTAAGGGAACGATTCCACTGAGATTTTTGGTGTGATTCCGGAAAATACGCATTATCCAGCTTAACCATCTGAAGCACTACTCAGTATGTTGCACAAAGTGAAGCTCCGATACCGCGGTGAGGAGCATCCCTTATATTGGCCCCGGTCAGAACTACACCAACTAACTATATGGGGCGTAGTTTACGCGCTCTCAAGTCGAAGACGGGCCGGCCCTGCGCTGTAAACCCGTACAGCGTGTCGGACATGCACATCCCAGCGTCTTCAGCTTCCCACACAGTTTTGACCAATAAAGTAGCTGCCTAGAAACTCCTGAAATCATAACGAGTGGTTATTTCAGCCTCAAATTCTTATCTCCCCCACCGTAAGCAGTCCGCATGCAAATAGGCCTCTTATCGTTCCGCCCTATACTTACGGCCAGGAGAGAAAGTATTCCTCGCTAATGGCGCCTATCTTCATGGTGTTGGCCAGCACAGGTCACCGTCTTCGATGACTATGCTGCGCTGTACGACAAGCCGGCCATTGTCGCAGCCATTTCGCTGCGGTCGTACCTCCTGGTGCAGACGTTGTCCCAGTCCCAGCGCACCGTCACCTAGACATGGTGCGGCAGATGAAATCGAGGCTGCCGGCCGTCGTTGAGCCGGCCTTGGACGCCATCGGCCAGCTCACCACGTCGACCCTGGCGCTGATCTCGTCTTCGGGCACCTTCCAGGACGACAGCACAGGAGACGCCACGCACCAACTGGGGTCGCTGATGCGCGCCAACCACGCCCTGCTCGACGCGCTGGGCGTGTCCCACCCGCGCCTGGAGCGCGTCTGCAAGCTAGCCAACGATGCAGATGTGGGCTGGACGAAGTTCACAGGCGCTGGTGGTGGAGGATGCACCATTACTGTTCTTCGGCCCGACGTCAAGGAGGACGCGGTACACGAGCTCGAGCGGGCGTGCGCGGCGGAGGGGTTTGAGACATACGAGGCCATTTTAGGCGCAGAAGGCGTGGGTGTTTTCAGGCCCGCTGCCAAACACAGCGGGCCTGATGGGACAAGGGGCGAAGAGATTGATCAGGAGCGGTTCGAGAGCGCCGTCGGTGCACGTGGTATCGAGGAGCTGGTCGGTGTGGGTGCGTGAGAAGACCGGCAAGGATGGAAATTTTGGACGTAAGCCGACGATGGCGAGTGGCCATTTGTAGCATGATGCATGTTTTGACGACGTCCCGTGTTATGCTGTGGACAGGAATGGGGATGTGGACGGAATATATGGGACGCCTTTCCCGGACATGGTAGCGGAGGCCGTACTAAACCGACGTATGTGTTGATGTACTGTAGGTGATAATTTTGATTTTTCTTTCATCGACCTCGGCCCACCACTTGCAACAACATCTCCAGATTTGACTTCCAGCAACACGATTCCCTACAGGTCTTTTGCAATTGACAAGCCAATTTCTGGGTGGAAGAGAAACAACTGAGGGCAGAGCGGCCAGAATATCGCCCTTCATTTCCTGCGAAAATCGTCGAAACTCAAGTTCAAGCCACCCAATCCGCTGCTTTCCGAGCTCCGGCTCTTGTCGAGAAGGGCCAGAAGCCCGGCCTTTCTGTTCTTGGCCCGCTTTTTGCTGCTGGCATTCGATGATGCCTTGGCTGATGCTGGAGGCGTCGCTGCTGTTGACGCCGTACTTGATTTCGGTGTTGCTGATGGTGGTGTCGCAGTCTGGGCAGTAGCTGGTGCCGGCTTGATGTCGTCGTCTTTGGTCCCGGCTGCAGCTGCGGGCTTGCGCTTTGTTTGCCTTCTTTGTTTCGAGAGTGGTGGTGGTGATGGCAGGACAATTCTTGTCTCTCGGCGGCAGAGACCGCATTTGTACACCTTCGTAATGCCCGCATGGGGTTCGGCGGCCGGAACATGCGGTTTCTTTTCCGGCTCAGACGCAGCCGTGTCGGTCGTTTCGTCCCGCTTGCGTTTCCGTTTATTCTTTTGCGATGGCCGCCCGGACTGGATCGTCAGTGAAGTGTTGTCGCTGCCGGGTATCAGGACGAGGCCACAGCCCGTGCAAAGTAGCTGGCGCTGGACATCCGTCTGGGGAAGTGCCGCGACAGGTACGGACGCGCCCGTCGCTGCCTGTCCTTGCGCCTGGGATTGTGCTTGTGCGGTCAGGGCCAAATCGATTCGACGGCGCATCAGATGGGCGGATGTTTGCGGCGCCACCTGCCGCATCAAATACGCCGCGTCTGTAAGGAAACGCAGCTGTGCCGATGTAGCAGCTGCCATTTTGGTGTGTAAAGGTGTTATGCGACATACATGTGGAGTGCGTTCGCGGTTGTCGATGAGGTGAGGATGCAATAGTAAAGAGAGATTGCGAGGCTGAAGCCGAATCCTCATGAGCTTTTATTCTGGCGGCAGAATGCACCACTAAATCTCACCGCTAAGGATTGTCGGTGAAATTACGGAGTACTGAACTGACGCCACCAAACGACAACCAGGGGCTGGTGAGCCTGCTGTAATTCGTACAGTATATACTAATCGTCAGCGAACTTAGTGCCCCTCGAACTCAATCCTATTCAGTCTCAGTTGATGCAAAGTGCATCGGTTGCTTCCAAACGTCGTGAAATGTAAAGCAATGTTTCAATGTTCTGATAAGATGTTTTTTACAAAACATATAATATTTTATTATAATTTGAAAAGGTGAACCTTGATTCTGCAAAAGCCAATGAAATTCAATACAATTGATACAAATAAAATAACGCTACGCGATATTATGAAAATGAGAAATAGCCTCCAAACCCTATTCAAAAATTCAACGTCTCTTTTATACAAAACAAATTAAAGAAATCCTCTTCCTCTTACAAAGTACTACACACCGCTCTCACGCCATGGCCTCCTCCAGCTCGGCCATGCGCTTCTCCGCATCAGGCACCTGCCGCAGTAGCAAGTCCAGGTCGTCCTTCTCGTCCTCCAGGCGCAGGCGGCGCTCCGCGTCAAGGCGCGTGAAAATGTACTTGCCCTGGCCGTCAAACTGCAGGATGTGGTTGTGGTACTGCCACAGGCTGCGGCGGTGGCTGACGGTCATGAGCGTGACGCCCATGGCCTTGGCCTGCTCGTACATGGTCTTTTCCATCTCCAGCGTGACACTGGACGTGCACTCGTCGAGAATGGCGTAGCGTGGGCGGTGGTACAGCAGGCGCGCCATGGCCACGCGCTGCTGCCAGCCAACACTCAGGACCTCGCGCCACTCGGCGACCGCGTCCCACCCGCCGTTGTCGACCTGGCTGGCGAGCAGCTCCTCGAGGCCCAGAAGCTGCAGCAGCTTCTCGAGATCCGCGTCGGAGACGCCCTTGGACCGCATGTTGCGCAGGCTGTCCGGGTAGATGATCTGCTGACGCAGGGTGCCGCGCGGTAGGTACGGGCGCTGCGGGATGTAGAAGATGTCCGTGGGCGGCGGGCGGTGGACGGAGCCACCGTAGACGGGCCACAGGCCGCCCAGGATGCGGAACAGCGACGACTTGCCGCAACCGTTGGGGCCCACGACGAGTAGGTGGTCGCCGGCGCGCAGGCAGAACGAGAGTGCCGGGACGAGAACGTCGCCGTTGGGTGAAATAATGGGGCTGTAACAAGGTTAGTGGCGTGTCAAAAGCGTAGTCAAAATGAACAAAGAAAACACTTTGGACAGCAGGGAGAGAACAACATACACATCCTTAAACTCAATGACATCGCTCTCGACGACCGTGCCACGGCCCTTGAGGACGGCGGCGTGGTCATCGGTGTTGTCGTTGCTGGACACCAGGTTCTTCTCAAAGTGGCCGTCATGCACGTCCTTCATGACGTCGAGAAGGGTAGAGACACGCGACGTGTAGCCTGCCAGCTCCATGATCTCGCGGTACGAGAACATGATGCGCCCAAAGGCATCGGACGCCGACAACAGCATTCGGCGATTCGTCACAAAGCTCTCGGTGCGGTCGGCCATATGCCGCACAACCGACGCCATGCCTGCCTTGGAGGCAGCACTGTTGCCTGCGGCTGCGGCGAGGGGAGCGCCGCCGACGCCCGGGATGGGCACGAACACGGGCATGCTGCAGAGCAGCAGGCCGAGGGCGCCCCAGAGGTACTTGATGACATAGTCCTCCATGAAGCCGTGGTAGAAGCGCTGACGCAGGATGTAGTTGACGTGCTTGATAAGCGTAAAGTAGCCCTTGTCCAGGGTGTCCTTCTCGGCCGCGTGGCCGGAATACAGCGCGACCTCCTCGCTGTGGTCGATGAGGCGCGAGTGCTGGAAGCGGAACTCACCCTCGAGACGGGCCTCGTCGGCGACGTACTTGCCAAATGGCGGCGTCAGAGCACGCATGGCAATTGCCGACAGCTGTACGAGCAGCGACATGAACACGACGCCCTCGCCACCGACGCTCTTGGACAGGGAGTAGGTATATATTGTCTGGGAAAGTCAGGAGCTAATCTCAGGTGTATTTTGGTGATACTGGACTTAGAATGGACTGGACTACTTACCATGTCGAGTATCGGCTTCGCCAGGTTGCTGTAGAGCTCTGCTAGGCTGTTGGAGAACTTGGCAACGTCGACAGCAATCAGCTGGTCCGGATTCTTGATGCGGTCGTCCAGTGCAGACAGGCCGTAAAAGGTCATGTTGGACAGGTAGCGCTCGTGGATGTAGTGCGTCAGGCGCGTGCGGTAGCGCAGGGCCAGCTCGGCCTGGTGGTATGCCAGCATGGAGTTGGTAAATGTGGCCGGCACAGCGATGAGCATCCACCACACGATGCGCTTCAAGAACTGCTGTCCCTGGCCGCGTACAAGACTCTTGACCAGGGCACCGTCCATGGCAGCGATCTGCAGACTAAGCAGTGTGCGCACGACCAGGAACACACTGTGGCTGACGAGCAGGCGGGCTTCCTTGGAGCGCCACCCGGGTACGACGATGCGCAGCAGGCGGAAGAGAGAGCGGAAGAAGGCGCGGTCGAGCTCGACCTTTTTGCGCTTGGGGGCACTGCCGGGCTCGCCGGAGGTTGCGGACGAGTCGGCCAACGCGGACGCATGGTCCTTCTTCTCGGCCTCGCCGGCAGCGCGCTGCTCTGCAATGGCGTTCCGCACGCGGTTCACGAGTGCCAGAAACAGCGTCACATAGACGGCGCGCGAGATGCGTGTGCGATTGTTGAGGTAGCCGCGAGTCAACGACGACAAAAGGCTTCGCAGTGTTCGCCGCTCGTGGTCGCCCAGCAAGGGCGCCAGTTTGGACTGGGCAGCCATGATGGGCGGCGCCGGACGAGGATGTCGTTCGAGACGGGTGGCCGCACGCTAGATCTGGAGAATCGAAGGATAAATCAGATTCGAATTCGGAGGGTGAAGTCGTCGAAACACAAGTATCACGAGAATCGAGAGTCGTGACAATTGTTCGGCTGACTTTACAGCGATGGATGGGTTGCAGAGCGGTTGGAGGGAAAAACGCGCCGAGGTTCCTTTACGAGCGGGTATGGGTGTCGGTTCTACCGAATTGTCGTCGATGTCGGGATTGGCGAGCTTGATGAAGAGAGGTAGACCGTTGTTGTTGGAAATACAAGACAAGTGACTATAGAGGAAGTTCAGGAGGCAGTCTGGAATGTACTGGAGAAAATGGGAAGGTAAGGTTGGAGCATTGGGGAGAGGGAGGGAAAGGGCGAACAAGCTCGTGCTTGTGTTCCTTCTTCTCTTGGGGTTGGTGGAGTTAACCCAGAGTCGCTCTGTCAGGCGTGACCTTTTGGCCTGTGACTTTCCCTCGGCGGAACTGGCGTTTGCGTCACCAGAACTGAGCCAAAAGCGCAAATCCGCCCCCCGGAATGCCCCCAAGACACTCCCCCAAATCCAGACGGCACCTGCACGGAAGCGGGTCTGCCAGTCATTGTGGCGTGGCCCCAGGTTTCTTCCCTACCAATTGGTGCTCCCCCCAAAGAGCAAAAAGTGGAAATTTATGGGTCACTACGTACATTTTACTTTTGCATGTGAGTGTGGCTGTGCTGTGGCTAGTGAGTATTATGGGTCTAGACAACGTCTCCGATGTGCCAAAGAGCCCAATACCACTGAAGCCACAGCGCGTTTGATAGGACAGCGTCGGCTGTAAACACGCTATCAAGTATCCCTACTGATGTTTAGCTTCAGCCCTACAACGGCGAGCTCTCAACACACGCACCGAACCGCCCCCCTCATACACACCCACGGCCCTATGGCTGCACGGCTTGTTGCACACCTTTGGCTGGCGTTGCTGGTCGGAGCTGTCTTTGTGGCTGCCAATACCGAAAAGGCCATCTTTGTGGCGGGCGAGGGCCAGAGTCGACGGCCTGACGGTGGTGATGCCGATCTCATCGCGCTGAGCAGCATTGCCTCTTCCCTCCCCCGGCTGACACCCGTCCGCAATGCCTGGCGGACCGGCCTGCCCGCTACGTTCCCCTGGGCCGACAACTTCCCGACCAACGGCACGACATGGCTCCTGCTCGACGAGCTGACCGGGGGCCAGCGATACGAGATTCGCGTCTGCTGGGCGGCGTCTGTGAGTTTACGATGGGCTTGCTTGGTTGTTTGACTCCTCTACTAACGGACACTGCTGCCAGCAACCTACCGACTTTTCAATCGACGTGTTTGATCTGGCGAGTGTCGCGGCGACACCGGCGCTGTCTGCGTCGCTGGCCTCGTTTGTCGAGAGAGGCCCCGGGACGAAAGCTACGCCATCTACGACATCCACAGCCACGACCGCTGCCACAGCCTCCCTCCTTCGCATCGTTGCTGCTGCCGACTTTGTTGCGGCCGACCGCGCTGCCATGCACCCGGACCGTGTGCCGCTGGTGCTCACAGACATCATTCTCGATCCGTACCTGTTCAATGCGCTGCCGCAGTCGCTGCTGCCGGTCGTGGCGGCGATTGTGGTTGTCGCGGGTGCGAGTGCGTGGCTGGCGCGGCGGGTCATTCTGCCGCAGCTGCGGGCCGTTGCAGAAGGCAGCGTCGGCACTGCTGGTGTGCGTCCAACAAAAGGACGCAAAACGCAGAAACTGCAGAATAAGGATAGATGATAAACTACGGCGGGGCGTGACAAAGTGCGCTCATCGGTTGAATTCATACTGGTACCGCGTTCATATTTTCTGATTATACATGAGGTCACATCACAAGATATAAATACTTCTGAGAATGCATGTGCGCTGAGTCATGATCCTCCAACGCAACAGAGTAGTGAGTTCGTTAAGCATGTACAACGTCAATGTACATGCGGAGATAATGTGTGATAAATATGCGATGCAAAGCAAGCAATGTTGAGCAGCTAAGATATATGTTGAACGTAGAATGATAATAATATGAAAAAAGAATAAAGAAAATTCCACACAGAAAGCGTAAATGACAATGGACAACAAGTATGCGAGGAAAAAAAAAAGCCTACAAGAAAAGAAGAGTAACAAACACAGGGTTAAGAGAAGGCACCGCTCCTTCCATGGTACTACAGCACACCCGGCACACAATTCATGACTTTGAAAACGGGCACCTTATAGCCGGTGTACTAGTACCGTGGTGCGCTGCTTCCTGGATAACCTCCGGGTGCGCCACCGCCGCCGCTTTGTCCGTACATATTCTGCTGGTGCTGCGGCGGTGGAGCCGCACCGTAGGATGGCGTCTGGCTGCTTCCACCGCCGGCGTATTGCGGTTGACCATACTGCGGTGGCTGCTGGTGTTGCTGGTGTTGCTGCTGCGGTGGCGGCGGGAAGTAGCCTGGGGCGCCGTACCCACCGCCAGTACCGCCCTGCTGGCCACCCGGCGGTCCACCATAACCACCCTGCTGCGGCGGCGGCGGCGGAACACTGCCATAGGGAGATGGTTGCTGTTGTTGATGTTGTTGTTGTGGCTGGTAGGGCGAGTGCTGCTGCTGCGGCTGCTGCGGCTGTCCGGGTGGTGGCGGGTAGGATTGGGGTGTTTGTTGTTGCGGGTTGTACTGTTGGTATTGCGAAGGAGGTGAATGTTGGTTCTGTCCATGGTGCTGTTGTTGGTGCTGGTGCTGCTGCTGTGGTGGTGGCTGGCCGCCGTACGGCGGGTACTGTGATGAAGGTGGCTGGCCGGTGGCCGAAGTCGGGGGAGGCGCATAGGAGGGTGCGCCAGTGTTGGGTGGCTGGTAGGATCCCTGTGTGCCGTTCGGAGGTGGCTGATACGATGGTGCGCCTCCACCGCCGCCGCCGCTATTGGGAGGTGGCTGGTAGGACGGTGCCCCATTGTTGGACGATGAGCCGCCGGGTGTGTTGTTGTACTGCGTGTGAGTCGTCGCCTGATACGAAGTTGGCGGTGCGGTGCCCGAGTAGGTGCCGGTCTGTCCGGCGCCCGAGTAGCCATAGCCCTGGTTCTGGCCTTGGCTCTGCGGGCCGTGGTGGCCGCCAAACATGGTGGCAACACCGCCCATCATGGCGCCCGCTAGACCGCCCGTGTTGTTTGTGTGCGCCTGTTGGTTGCCGTGGTAGTTCTGCGGCGCGGGCTTGCTGTTGGGCGAGAAGAGGTTGGACGCGAGCTGGCCGACGAGCTTGCCGCCGAGTCCGCTGCTGCTACTGCCACCTCCGCCGTGACTGCCGCTACCGCTGTTGGACCCGCCCGAGTGCGTGATGCCCCCAATCAGCTGGCCGAGCATATTTCCGCCGCTCCCACTGCTGCTGCCGCCACCGCTGCCGCCGTGAGATAGTTGGCTCTGGAGCATGTTTACAGCGAGTGACTAAAGGACGAGAAGATAAAGGTTAGGCAAAAGGTACCTCATGCTGTGGAGTACGTGGCGTCGGGCACAAAACTCACCCCAAGTCCGCGATCGCCGGTAGGGCCATCGACGCCCCGTGTGCCGCCCTCCTCGTTCGGCATAACCGGCTCCATGCGGCCGTCGGCGTGTCGGATCGTCTGTGAGCCGTCGGCGTGCGTAATGTACGTCGATCCGTTGCCGTCTTTGACGCCGTTGGCACCGTTGGGAATGCCAAAAGGGTGGTCGTTGCCGGCATGGCTGGGCGTGGGCGTGCCGCCGCCCACTGGCGCGGCGTCGGTCGGCGTGTCCCATTGCGACACACCCGTTGATAGCTGCACAAAGTAGTACTTTCTGCTGCTGCTGTCCCATTGCGCGATCCAGCCCGCAGGCAATGGCGGAGGGGCGAACGAGGGACCTGCGCCGCCGCCGGGGGACGCGGGACCGCCCATGTCGAAGGATAAGAGGATGAGAGGATGAGAGGATGGGAGGCGGGGGATAGAGTTGGATGGTGTGATTGCTGGATGGCGAGCGACGTTGCAGATTGGCGGTGACGAGAGTAGAGGAGGGAGAAAGAGGAGGGACGAGAAAGAAACAAGAGAAAGGAGAGAAATACGGGCGAAGGAGACGGGGAGCCAGGAGGTGACAAGGAAGCTCTAGCGAATTGGCTCGAGAGCCGGTTGGGGGCAGGTACGGTGGTGGGTGGGACGATGGAGCTTATTGTTGTGGCAGAGGGGCACGCAACGCAGGCGCGAATTGATGCGGGCGGGGGCAGTGACTTTCCTTAGAAGGCCAGGCTAAGGAAGGCGCGTGCCGCAGCAGACAGCCTAACACAGGAAGGAAGCGGACGGTGAGCAAAGATTGGGGAGGAACAGGGACAACAGCGACGGAAACAGAGAACCACTGTCAATAAACAACAACACGCAAGGGAAAGAAGGAGAATGCGAAAGCGAGGAGGAGGGCAGGAGCTGCACCAGACAAGTCAGGAGCGACTCACGCGCGGGGACGAGGTGAGAGAAGGAACGACTGGCTGTTTACGACACTGGCGCCCGCTTCTCTTTTCAGACTCTTCATTACCTTCTTGGCTTCCAATGCTCCGTAGCTCTTGCAGTTCTAGGTGCTTTGGTCTGGCCGAAACGGCACAGGGTCTCGTCGATGACTGGTAGCTTCCCTGTTGTGGACACAGAACAAAACAATCGGACGTTATCGAGGGCAGGAGGCCGCCCCGCCACCAGCTCTTTTTCGGCCTGGCTAGATTGTGGTCAAAAATAGACCAAAGACGACCACTGATTGGTGGCGCACAATCGCTGCGAGATACCGCCCGACCGCTGTATTTTACTGGATGAGATGACACGGAGACAGCACGCAAAATATGCGCAAAAGATGCGCAAAAACGGCAGCAATGCGGCTGCAATGTGACAATGTCACGACACTGTCGCTGCTTTTGCGCATCGTCTGTCGCGACACGCACGTCAATGGCAAATCACAAGATGAACAACAGGCCCGCTGGAGGACGACACGAGAGGCAGATTATCCCTACAGGCCGAAGCCAAGAAGGCGTTCTTGTTAGTTGCGATGAGAATAGCCCCAAAGCACAGCCTCTCTGCATCGGCCCTCTCCACGCCCGAAAAGACGGTCGCGAATCCGAGGTGAGCGGTGAGAGGCGAGAGGCAGCCGAGCGTTGAGAGACGAAAGTGTGCAACTTGGTCATAGAAAACATCTGTAGAGCGTGGAAACATCGACGAACTTTAGTCGTCAGTCAATTGCTGTTCAAATGCGAGAGCACGCCTCAAGGCCTAAATGTGAACAAAACATCGCTGCAGGTGGAAGGCATTATTCCGTAAATGTCGGTGCGCTATGCCCGCCCATGCCTTCTTCTCCTTTTCTTCTTCTCCCTTCTCCTTTCTTTCCTTTCTTACTCCGACTTCGTGCCGGATACATCTGTTGACTCAGCGACGTCGTCGACAACGACGCCACTGGTCGTCGTTGCCTCCTCCTTTGTCAGGCCCTTGCGAATGGCCAGCACGCTGTCCACAATCACGGCGTCGATGCCTTCTTTGACTTGGCGCTGTTTCTGTCAGTATGTCGTCGGGCACCAAAACAATACAACGTAAAAGGGGAATACGAGGCACACGGGGCATGTACGAACCTCCACCATCTCGGGCTGGTTGTTCACGGCGCCGTAGCTGACGCAGACGAGCCCGTTCTGCTTGACCACGCGCACCAGCCGCGGGCTGATGACGAACGGGTCCGCGAGGCTGACGAGGCCCAGCAGCTTCCACCGCCGCGTAAACCGGATGGCCTCCTGCAGGCTGCTGGCGCGGATGTCGCCCACGGGCGCGCCGCCTGCGTCGGTCAGAAACAGGATCGGGAAGTTGGGCTGCTTGGACGACAGGCAGAGACAGATGTCTGGGTTGAACGACGAAAAGATAATGTCGCGGCCGTTGGCCAAGTCGTAGACCGTCTTCAAGACGGTGTCGCAAAAGGTGTTGAGCTCGACGGCCGACGGCTCCATCCCTTGCTCCTGGGACTCGTGGAACATGGGGTACTTCATCTCAATGTTGAAGCCCACCGACGGAGGTAACTGCTTGAACAGATCCTCCAGCGTCGCAAACGGCGCCTGGATAAAGTTGCCGCGCGAGTTGGCCTTGAAGCCTTTGGCCTTGAAGTCGCGCGTGTGCTTCATCCGCTCGTTGAGATTGTCGCGCTTCTCCAACGAGTCATCCATCGACATCGACATGGCCCGGCGAGGCAGGCGGTACCCGTTCTTGCGATCGCCCCTGCTGTTGCTGTGAGCATCAATCACGCTGGTGTCAAAGTGTACGGTATTGACGCCAGCACCAGCTCCACCGCCGACGACGACCGCCGGTGTACCGTTGGCAGTCTCGGCCACAACAGCAGCCTGGGGCCGAGATCCAGATGCCCCTTCGGTGTCCGCTGCGACGTCCACTTTCTGAACGCCATCAGCATGGCCGCTGCCGTTGCTGCGGCCGCTGTTCTTGCTGCTGCGGTCGTTTCCGCCGTTAATGTGCAGGAATTGGTCCAGCGTCAGAGTGTGCACGGGCACGTCCAGGCCGGTCTCGCTGACCAAAAAGTCGTGGTAGATCACCGGCACATGGTCTTTTGTGAGTTGCACGTCAAACTCGACGTAGTTGGCGCCTAGGTTGGCCGCCGCAATAAACGACGGTACTGTGTTTTCGCCGAGCTGCAGCGACCGGTTGGACGACGAGTTTTTGCCGAGGCCGCGGTGGCCAATGACCATGGGCGTCGACGACACCTTCTTCCAGTACGTCTGCTCCGATCTCACCCCCATTTTGGGGTGCGTGAACGGCGTCACCACCAAAAAGTTGAAGTTGACTTTGCCAATCACATCGAAATCGGCCGACTGAATCGGTACGGAGACGTCCCTCTGCAGGTCAGACAGCGACGCGTGCGGGTCCGGAAGCAGTGGTGCAAGGAGCGCAACGCCGCGACCAATCCTGTTCTTCTCATTACCAGAGTATGTCGGGACAATGTCAAATTGGAATCTGACGCCGCTGGGATTGCGCGTCGTGAACACAATCGGCTCCGTCGAGATATTTTCCTGTACAGGGAGGTCAATCACTGACGGCTCGCCCGTGGCTCCCACCGCCGACACCACAACGGACAAGGCCGTGTCAAGCTGCGTCTGGTGCGCTTCGGTGAGCGGAACGTCGTCCAGTTTGACTGCCTCAACAGACTTGCGCATATCCATGGAGCCCAGGCTGACCAGGACAAGCGATTCGTCGGTGAGATAACGATGGCCGTATGTGCGAACGGGCTGCGGTGGCGGGGCTGCATCGTGGGCCGAAGCAAGCCTTGATGCACCGTTCGACCGGCGATCGCCGAGGGACGAGTGCTTGTCGGGCGACGTGCTTAACGAGGGTGGTGCCGACGACGACGGTGCCGCCGCACCTACAGTCGCAGGTGTGGGGTTCGGGGTTGGACCCGCGGTCGGCGGCGTTCCGTTGGATGACTTGTGGCTGGACACTCCATCTACAGGAGCCTCTGTTCCCGGTGGCGTCCGGGAGTGTTGCAGCAGTAGCCGTGCGATATCCAGGTGGCCGCGCAGGGCTGCGTGCTCCCGAGCAGTCCAGCCGGAGGAATCGGCCTTGTCAACGTCAGCCCCCGCCTCCACGACAAGGCGAGCGACCCCGATATGGCCATCCACGGCGGCAATATGAAGCGCTGTCCAGGCGTAGGACTTTTCTGCGAGCTCCAGATCCGCCTTTTGCGTCTCGCTTCCTTTGAGGAGGATTTTGGCGCAGTCGTCGTGGCCAAAGCGCGCCGCGATGTGCAGGGCAGTCTCGCCGATTTCGTCCTGCCAGTTCAGGTCGACGCCCGCGTCGACAAGCATCTGCACAATTCTGAAGTGGTTGTGTTTTGTAGCAATGGCAAGCACCGCGCTGGACTTGACCATTGTTTTCCGAACCGCGCTCTTGTGTTCACTCACACCTTGCCAATCCTCGCTATCGAGCAGGGCCTTGGTGGTCAAGGGGTGGCCGCCAATAACGCTCAGATGCAGCGGCGTGTAGCCCTCATTGTCCTGCCACTCTGGCGAGTCGATGCCGTTCGCCACATTGTATTGACCCCACGATTGCATGCGAGACATGAGCGTCTGGCACACGACAACGAAGCCGAACTGCGCAGCGTAATGAAGGGGCATGCGCCCGAACGAGTCGCGGGTGCTGAGCGAGAGACGTTGAGCGGGGCTGAGGTTGTCCAGGAGGAACGTGAGGAGCTGAACACGCGGGTCAGTGGCCTCAAGCGGCCGGGCCTCGTTTGTGGAGCTCGCACGAGGGACGGGCATCGGAGATGTCGCTGGTGTGACGAACTGGGTGGAGTAGTGGTTGATGTGCGACTTTGGGTTCCCCGAGCTTGTTGTATCCTGCTGCACTGTCTCGGGCGGCGTAGATTTGCTTCGGCCAATGTGGATGACAAGCCGGTGAATGCAAGTGCGCTGGTTGATATCGTCAGGCTCGTCCAGTGATGGGATGTGGCTTAGCAAGTAGCGAATAGTCTCCTTCGAGCGGACGGAAATGGCACGCTGCAGGAGGTTGAGGAGCAGGCTGTGGGATGACGCTGCTGACGTTAAAGAGGGCATCGTTGACGAGGACGAGGATGACGAATACGATCTCTCCAGCGCGGGAGCCTTGGTCTCGGCGGGAGGGCCGTCGCCCAAGTCCAGATGGCTCTCGCGGAGACCAGCTTCTAGGCTCTTGACATCGTCGGTTTGAATGGCTTGGTTCAGCTGTTCAAGGACGGCGCTGGACAAGTTCAACATTGCTTTTGTCGAAGCACGGCCGAGGGAGTGGACGGAGCGCTCCGAGCGAGCGTCGTCGAGCTGGTTGGCATCACCGAGCGCCAGGAGCCAGCGATTGACCCTGGCCATAACACGGGCAATAGTTGTGTCGCGTGCAAACGGGCAGGGGTCGACCTTGGTGGCAATGTAGCGGTGCTGGGTGGTGGTGTTTGGCACCTTCTTGTCCAGCTTCTTCGTGATCTTGACGAAGCCTCGCCGGTTGATTTCGCCAAACCACTGCAAGTTGCGCAACTGGCTGCGCAGCTCGAGCAGCGCTCCCATCAGCTCCTCGATCTCGTCCTGGTCGAGATTGGCTGCCACGTCGGGCGATGGGCCATAGCGGTCTTGGAGGAGGCGGAGCCGGCGGTCGATGTCGGCGAATTTTTTGTTGTAGAAAGAGTCGACATCCTCGAGGTTGCGGTCCAGGGCGAAGAAGAATTCTATATTCGCCGAAGCGGAGAAGGAACCAAAAAAATATACGTTAGGCTATGGCCCCGATAGTCGGTCCCAAAGAGCGTGGGCAGAGTGTGGGAACAGAGGGTGCCTTGGGTGTCCAAGGGAGGCAATGTAGAAACGAAAATAAGGCAGGCAGAGACACGTCAAGACACAGGGAATACAAGATGGAGAATACACGTCGGAGTGAGCCACATCTCGAGGCCAATGATGTCTGGGCCGCAACTGCTGGCTAAGGAGCGAAGAACGACTGTCATGTAACACAATGGAGCGCAAAGGGAGTCCCACCTGCAAGATCCGCAGTTTCTCCTCTTTCTGCCGTTTGCGAAGCCGATCTGATGAGCTTCTTGAGGCCCTTGTAGTCGATGTACGAGGATGCCCACTCGGGCACCTGGTTTCGAGGGAGGCTGCACGTGCGTTAGTGTTTTGTCGGGTAACTGCGGAAGGGAGTCGCCAGAGACGCAAGACCTACTTTCTCCCGAACTTCATGGTGCCGGTTTCTTTAGGTTGATGCTCGACAAAAGGTGTTTATGTTTTGATGATGCGTGGCGGATTGAAGAGCGCAGTCGAGCTTTCAACAAGAGGCGGACAGAGCAGCTCTTTCGAGAAGCTCTTCCAGATCGTGAGATGTCGATTGGCGAGAGGTCCTTTACTGCTACTCTTGCGAGTATCAGGAGAAGCCGGTCGTCTGGAGGCAAATACGTTGCCAAAACCCGCTCGCCATGAAGTGAAAGCCCGGAGAGATGTTGATGCAAGATAAATGAAATGTCAAAATGCCAAAATGTCAAAAAGATCTTAAAAAGGACCTGCAAGAGCAGGGAGCGGCGAAGTCGGGGGACGGAGCTTGATAGCAAAACAGAAGAAAACAGGACGGAGGAGCTGCAAGACGATGTTTGGGGTCGTGGCAGCTGCTTGGATGCGACGTTCTGGTTGGTTGGTTAAGCTGGTGAATCGGGGGAAGGAGGGACGGCAGATGGAGCTCGAATTCCTCGGCCACGACAACATACCGCTTCTGAGGGGAGGGGGATAGTTGAGAAGGTGCGACGCTCGCACCGTGGTCGGAGGTCCAGATATGATCCTGTGAATGGAAAAGGGTCTTTCCTTTATTTTTTGCTTCTCGACAGCAATACGAAGTACCAACGTCAAGCACGTATGCGGAAGGAAGGTATCGACACAGGCACGGGAAAATATATGGGCTAGTATGAATCACCAGTGGAGCGCCAGACACCCAGAGGAGGAAGGAGAGATGGACAGCGGCTGGCAGTTAGTGTGCTGACAGAAATTACGAGCTGCACTTGATGGAACGTGCTGACATCAGACCGCAAACGTCGTGTCTTTGTCTGCGCAGTATGACTACGTGCTTGAGGATGTCCTTAGTGATGTTTGGCAGATTTCAGGGTAACCTGTTAAGTGTCTTTTCAAGTTACTCCGTAAATCCAGGACCATGAAGACACTCTCCTGTTTCCTTCCTCGTGCGCACCTTCCTTTTGTTTCCAGGTCAGCTTTGACTGACGGTGTTCCTGCCTTTTGCCATCTCTTCCGCTCGTTCCTTTACGACTTCCATTTCTTGGTTTCGTTTTTGCACTTGCCATTTAAAGTTTTTTTTTTTAGTCCCTTCTAGAAAGGTGCAAGTTGCTTTGTACCAAAACGGCTCCACGTTGCCCCCACCAGCAGCCAGTCAGAGCGCTGCAGTGGCGTCCCGTGGATCGGGCCCCGCTCCTCACTGGCTCATCCTGAATTTTCACCTGGATTGTCCCTTCCCTTTGCTCACCAAGATACACGATGCCTTTCAATTAGGAAAGGGCGCATTCATAAAGCAAAGCGGGAAAGAGCGTTGATAAGTCATTCCAGAAGGATGGCGCAAGAATTTGCCGCGTCGTCATGCGATTATCAGAAGAGATTTTATGCAGCACGCGAATATGTGAAATACAAAGCGTGTAAGTCATTGGCTCCTTTCGCTTGCCGCGGAACAGCACACAACGTCCTACGTCCTCCGCGCAGGCCGTCCATGTCCATGGGCACAACCCTGTTCGCTGCGGGACTAGCCAACTGAAGACATGCGTCGTGTGCCTGCTTTCCCGTTCGGCAAGGCCGCTTTATTTCATACGCTACACACAAACGAACACACCGCTCTATCCGCGCATCGTGGGGGAACGAGACATGGGTTAAGCATTGCCAAGCAAAATCACGAAAGGAAAGAGCAGCCGCGAAACTGAGTCGACCCTTCCCATGTCTTCTCTGCTTTCTGGAACGCCCCGTCCCCTTACTTTGCTCGTAGCGCCGGAAATTCACAATTGTCACTTGACCATGCTCACGAGTTCGAATGTGGTGTTGGCCTGGCCGCTACCGGTTCTGTGGCTGTTGTCAGCCCTCAGCGAGTCACCAGGTTTCTTTCGGGTCGGTCCTGCTACTTTGACAGGTCACTCGGTCTTGTCCAGCTGCTCGCAAGCTCTACCCGCTTTCGGCCGCCTCTGGTTAGAGGCTGCCCGACATTCGGTTTTCCGCGGTCCTTTTTTTCAATACTGTCCCTGACGCTATTGCATGCAGGGTCTCGTGCCTTCCTTGGGAGACGAAGAGGCCTTGGCGGTGGGTGTGGGGACACAAATCAAATTCCACATGAAAGGACGTCCAGTGCATTGTCGTCATGTGCCGGTGTCTGTTTTACTCCACGGACTGGGTGGCTCTCTATTCAGGTATGTATATCGTACAAACACTTCTAATATTCTATGGTATCGTGCGTAAGATCAAATTTGTCATGTCAATTGCCCTTATCTCGACACGACGGCGCCTAGTCGAAAGTTACCATACGCATCCTTATATCCTCCGCCCGTAGACTCGATGTCCGCAAATTCGTCGGCCATCTCTGACTCGTACCTCACGTCGTCGGTATCCGTCTCATTTCCGTCGGTAATTGCCAGGGCGGGGGCATCTTCCATGACAATGGTAGCACCGTACTCGATGAGGTGCAGGCGGGCCTCCATCAGAGCGTCAAGAGTCATGTCGAGGGCGGCGCGCCGCAGCGCAAAGGTCTTCTCCAGACTATTGCGGCTGTTGTCGGCGATGGGGAAGATGGCCTGCAGCAGGATCTCCTTGAGCTGGTTCTCGTAAAGGGACGTGACAGCGGGCATGTCTTCAGTTACGTGGCGCTCGAGGAGACCTGTTTGCTGCGCGAGCGACGGCGAGAGCGAGAAGGGCAGCAGCGAGGGCATAGTGGGAGGCATCGCTTCCTCATTGGGGTCGCGATCGGGTTTGCGCTCAGGGTCGTCATAGGGGTCGTAGTCGTAATTTCCAGCGTCATTGTGGTCGTAGCCATTGTCCGACCAACCAGCCTCAACCTCAGCCCCTACCCCGTGCCACTGCCCTGCCTCGGCATGGCCGGCCCGTTCCGCCCCTGCCCCTGCCTTTGCCTCTGCCTCCGCATGAGCCTGGGCCGCGGCTTCAGCCTTGTTGGCTTGGTATGTTTTCGCCGTCGAGATGTACGCCGCCAAGCGCACGCCAAAGGGCAAGCCAGTGCGGTTCAGAAAAGAGCTGAGAATGGACAGGAACGAGTAGTGTGTTTTGACTTGCAGGGCTTCTGACGCCGCAGCAGCCTCGGCAGCGGACGCGGCAGCGGATGTCGCCGCCAGATCGGCCGTGACGGTTTCCATAAACTGCTCCATGATATGAGAGCACGACGAGAGCACGGCTTCGGCGGTTTGGTCGACAGCCTTGAGGCGGGCCATGCGGCGGTATTGCTCTTGTTCATGCCGCTGCCTGTGTGGGACGTTGATGAGACTTTCCAGGCGCGACGACCAGCCGTCGGCGCGGGCCGCAAGCGCGGACTCGTCTTCGTAGGCGTCAATGGCCTTTTGTACGGCGTCCGTGACCTTGGACAGGCGCATGAGGTAGACGTTCGTGTTTGCCACAAACAGGGCGGCGGCCAGTTGGTCGGCGCCGCTGGTATACCCGCCATAGACGGAGCCGTAGCCGTAGCCGTAGCCGTAGCCGTAGCCTGCGCTATTGTGCATATTCTTTGCGGCTCTGTCTAGCCACCGCTGGCTCTCGAGTCGTTGTTCGTCCGCTGCCATTTCCACTTCACGGGACTCAGCCGTGGCGGTGTCAAACTGCTTAAGCATGCGGATCTGCGACTTGGATAGCGGCTTGCCTTCTGCACGTAGCTTCCTTGCGTAGGCGAGCTCGGGGATGTTGTCGTACGTGGGTTCCGTGTAGTCGTCCACCCCTTCGGCACAATACTCGTCCTCGTCCTCTCCCACCCGCTCCTGCGTAGTTTCCTGTACTCCGTCTTCGGCCCCCTCAGATGCGGCATGCGTCACAACGGCTTGCCGTCGGCGTGGCCGCAGCGGCTCTTGTTTCGGCTGGGCCTGTAGGGCGGGCTCGGGCGCCGTTGCTATGGCTATTAGGATGCGGATGCGCATGGCTAGCTTTTCCGCCGAGCGTGTTTCGCTCAGGAGCACCCTGTTCACGATACTGGCGTTCTTGGAAAAGCCGCGCAGAAGCACTCGGGCACCGGGAATGTCCACGGCGTCCAGAACCGGGTCGAGCACCGAGTGGAGCGTGGACGCGTCCATGTGCGTGCAGTCGTCGAGGTAGGCGGAAAACACCACGGCCGCGTGGCGCGCCTGGTCCAGTGAGAGCAGGCCCCAGATGATGGCCTCTAGCACGGGACCGTCGACATCGGCGCGCTGCACGACATAGCCCGAAGCCAGGTTGACGTCGTTGTTGCGGGCCCACTCGCGGTGGAGGCCGTAGCGGGCCACGTCGGGGGTGGCGCGGCGGCGGATCTTGAGGCCGCGCGGATCAAGGGCCACGATGCGCCGCAGCACGCGGTGGAAGCTGACTAGGTCACCCTGTGCGCGCGTCTGGTGCAGGAGACAGACCATCGTTTGCTGTGTGGGCAGCAGCCGCGTGTCGTACAACAAGGAATCAGCAACGAGCTGCGCCAGCGTGTGCTGCCCGACGCTGATAAAGCCCAGTATGAGCGTGTTGTAGTTGTGGATGCCGGGAGGTGCGCTGCTGACGAGCATGTTGTAGCACAGCTTGGCAACCCAGAATTTGACCTCTTTGGCGTTCCAGACAGCGGGGGTCACGGTCCGGGTGCGTCCAATGGCTATCTGCAACGCCGAAGCGCGAGGTCGACCGTAGATCCGAGCTTGGGACCAGGTCTGGAAGATGTTGCGCGCGGCCTCGTTGGCTTCGCGGCGGGCGGCAATCGTGGCGGCGGGGTCGAGGCTGGGCAGCCGAAAACTCGGGTAGCCGTCGGAGCGCAGCATGCGCATGGCGTGCCAGGGCGATTCGAGGCTCTCCATGGACCTCTTTTGGGCGACGGGATCGTCGAAGCTACCGATACGGTGGCCCTCTATGATCAGGCTGTCGACCAGGCGGTTCGTGGCCTCTGTCATCTTTGCAAAGTGTACGGCCTTCAGTGGCTCTCGCTGGCCTTCTAACAAGGTATTTTGCGTCGCCATTTCTTCTTCGAGTAGGGCCTCGGCCAAGTTCTCGAGCCCTGCGTCCAACGCAGGTCGCGGTGACCACCAGCGCCGCCGAATGCCGAACTGAGCGTGCAGCCAAGTCAGATAAGCCTCGCGCTGTTTTGTATCGGCCGCGTGCCTGCGCAATTGGGCTGGGGGCACACAGATAGCTTTGATAGCCTCGATAGCGGAATTTCGCGAGGTTGTTGTTGGTGTGTTATCGATTGTCGGTGCTGGTACGGTCGGTTTGTCCGGTGGCGGCCATTCATCGACGGAGGAAGGCGGCAGGCCAATGGTTAAGTTGTAGTCCAGCGGCGACGGGTCGTGCAGGATGCGCAGCAGTTCTTGGCGGGCCTCGTCGAGACGCTGTCCCTGATCTCGGCGCTGCCGCACCTTTCGCCCTGCATCGGCCGCAGCGACGGTGGCCATGACGGTGGTGTAGAAAGCGGCAAAAATATGGTCATGCGACCCGACCCTTCGCCTAGCTCGCCGGGCGAGACGAGTACCCGTTGCGCGTGTCCCAGACGGAGATGCCGCCATGATGAGACCCCCCGAAGACGCTCTCCGACTCATTGCGTCTGCATGGAAACTCCGCACGCCCCGGGCCGGTACGTGGCCAGCTGGCACGCGACGCTCGATGCTGCGTCGAAGCCATTCTCGCCTGCAGCTGTGACAGATGCTGCTCTGCGGAGCCCACGACCGTAAATTGCGCATCGTAGGTGCATGTCTCGCTCGTCAGGTCGGTGCAAAGACCAATTGGCGAGTGTCGGACTGGTGGTGGTTCCAGGAGGGGACGGGGGAAGGTGTGTCGTGTGTGTCGTGTTTTTTTCGAGTGTTGTCGGAGACTGATGCACGTTTTGTTCAGATCATGCCACTAAAACGGGAAGCGAGCTTGGGTGTGCTTGCTGCGACTACAGTGTGTTTTCGCAGGGAAGGTGTGGGGTTGAGCTTGTGCATGTGCGCTCCTTCCCAACACTGTGCTGGCCTCCTGCCGACTTAGGCCGTAGCCACGGTGCGCTAAAATTGTGCCGCTAGCCTCGTGCCTTCCACGTTTATAGCGAAGCTCAGAGGCAGGTGCAGACGTAAGAGCATCTAAGCGGGAAGCTTCCAGAGTCGTGAGCTGCTGAGACGAGACATGAATAAACCACCGTCCTCGTTCATCATCTCAACGACGGCACCTACGCAGACGACGGCATATCCACATCAAAGGAAGACACTCCCATTCCATACGTAATGTTTAGTCTCACTCTAACGGCGGAGTTGGCGGGGTATGTATCTCGCTACAGCGGCATTTCATTTACACGAATCTCGCGGCATCGAGGTTGTTGAGGACCCCATTCATACCAGGACACTCGACTAACCGTAGCCAGGGTGACAAATCTGCGGCCGGCAGACACGGAGGACACACCGTTTTGGTACACATTCAAGGTCCAGTGCACGTCCTGCCGCGAGACGCATGCCAACTGGGTCGGCGTGAGCCGTTTTGTACGTTGACTCCGTTGCGGGCGGATTTTTTGAGGACGGGTGTATGGAAGCACAGCTTGGAGGCTGTACTGACAGCCCCAGGAACAAAATGAAATGAGTGGCAGCCGTGGCGAGGCCAACTTTGTCTGGAAGTGTAAGAACTGCAAGGTAAGTTGGAGACTACGAGCAAACAAACAAAAACAAAGACAAGGCAACGGTCTGACGCCAGACAGAGAGAATCTACAGCCTCTATCAAGGCTGGTGCCAAGCCCTACGAGCAGGCTGAGCCGGCTAAGCCGCAGAACATTCTCGAGTTTGACTGCCGCGGCCTCGAGTTTGTCGAGTTCAAGCCGGAGGGCGACTGGCTGGCCGAGGGTGTCGACTCCAACGCAAAATTTGCCGGCATCGACCTGACGGACGACTGGTTCGACTACGACGAGAAAGCCGGCGAGGAGGTCAGCATCCAGGGGATGAAGTGGGAAATTAAGCGGGCGTAGAGCGGTGGAAAGGAGTTGAGGGGTTTTGGAAATTTGTGAGTGCCTTTTGGGAGCATATTTATTGACCGTTGTTGATATGAGCTAGAACATGAAAATGAAATGAACCTGAGAGGAACCACGACTTGGTAAATTGTGTGAGATTTGTATATATCGCCGATACCGACAATGGTGCAGTAAAAGGCTCCCCGGCCACTTCTAACTGGGGTATTTAAAACGAGATCCATGATACAAGAAAGGCCCATCTTTCCCGTCAAATGACGCGTAAAACAATAGTGGGCACCACGGCAACCTCTCCGTCGACATATGCCATCCGAGAAATAGCGGGTGAAAAGAGAACCAACCAAACAACGACACAGCGCAAGTCTAGTCTAAACGGGACGAGTATGAAAATGGAAGATTAAAATGGAACTGTAAAGGGCGAACGAGGCAACGCCATGCTGGGAAACACAGGGACGGCTAAGAGTAAGTGCCAACCTATTCGCCGTCTGCTAGCATCAGAATCAGCTTCGCCACCAGGTCCAAGAAGGGGAACGCGCTCGACACTTCCTTCTCCTCGAGGACAAAGCCCTCGGCAGTCTCGTATCCGTTGCACTTGAAATCGACCAGGTACACAGACGGCTCCATAGCATAGATCTGGATGTCGAGACGCACGGCCACGACCTGGTGTTGGCTGTCGTCGTCCGTCTTGTTAACCGTGGTCTTGTCCGCGGCAACGTCCTCGGCGCTTGCGGCGTTGTTTTTGACGGCGGACTGGCGGATGCCCTCGGTCGTCCAGCGCACCTGGATGTGCCACGGGTCGGCGGGCAGGCGGTATTTCTTGGTGACGTCGTCGCGGCTGTTGCGCCGCAGAGAACCGCCGTAGCCGTCGTCGTAGCTGTCGTCACCGCCCCTTGTGCTGCTATAGAATGTTAGTCAGATGCACAAAAATGCAAAAAGAAGAACGAGAAGAGTGGAATGAGTGCACATACCCTCCCTCGTCGTCGTTGTACTTGTCAAAGTCCTCGTCAACAACCCAGCTGCAGCCTAGACGATTTAACGCCTTGTAGATGCACAGCAGGGCGTCCCAGGCCACGTTGCGTGAGCGGATACCAAACTGCCACCGCACGGGTTTGGATTTCTTGGGCGGGTTGACGGGTGTCATGCCCTGCGGGCGTTTGCTGGACTCGTCGAGTCGGATCTGGCTGCGCGAGTGGGGCCGCAGCCGGCGGGCTGTTTCCTCTTGCTCGGCCAGCGTGCGCGCGGGCGCAGGCGGCGCGTCGTTGGGTGCAGGAACCACATCGGCGTTGATGTTACCAGCCATGTAGTCCTTGTGGTAGGCAGGCAAACTGCTCGGCAGCACACCCACTTTTGATACGTGCGGCCGTGGCGAGTTGCCGGTGCTGTTGGAGCCGATCGAGCGGCCGGAGGACATACCGAGCGGGCTGGAGCCCGGGTCGAGCTCGCCGCTGCCGGACACCACGGCTGCAATGGAGTTGGACCCGGAGCTGCTGCCCGAAGGTGGCGATGAAGCAAAGTACGGGTTGTCGGCACCAAAATTGGCTATCACGTATTGTCAGTATTGCTTTCCATTGTCTTTCTGTGTGTCGTGCTCTCTTGCAGGCATCTTTGCAACTCACGGTTGATCTGCATCAACTTGTTCTCGCGAACAATCATGTACGCGTCCTTGATGGCCGACGGCTCGTCGGCCTCAAGGGCTTCTTGTACGTCCTTCTTGCCGTAGCCCATGGTCTTGGAAATCTTGTCCGTGACTTCGTTGTGCAGCTTCTCTTGCACCTTGGTGGATGCGTTGGGCGCAATGTCGCTCGTCTTAATTGACTTTTCAGGGTCGATGCCTGTGTTGAAGAAAGGCTGTGCGGGCGGGCGGAGGTAGTCGGGCAGGTCCACCAGGAACCACGGGTCCTGGCGGATCTCGTCGATGGTGGCCCGCTGCACGGGGTTGACGACGAGCATCTTCTTGATCAACGTAGCGGCGCCGGCGCTCATCCACGACGGCAGAATGTATGCGCCCTTGGCGATCTTGGCGAACAGGCTGGGGATGTGGTCGTCGTCAAAGGGCAGGCGTCCGACGAGCAGCACATACAAGATGACACCGCAACTCCAGACGTCCACCTCGGGGCCGGCGTACAGCTTGCCGTTGATGACCTCGGGAGCGGCATAGTTGGGGCTGCCGCAGCTCGTCTTCAAAAAGTTGCCGTCGGTCATAATATTGCTAAGGCCGAAATCGGCAATCTTGACGTTGAGCTTGTCGTCGAGAAGCAGGTTCTCGGGCTTGAGGTCACGGTGCACCACACGGTAGCGGTGACAGTACTCGACAGCACAGAGCATCTGCTGGAAGAAGCGGCGAGCTTCGGGCTCGGCCATGCGGCCCTTCTTGACAATGTAGTCGAACAGCTCGCTGCCGGCGTACTCCAACACCATGATGATGTCGTTGGAATCCTTAATAACGGTGTACAGCTTGATAATGTGGGGGTGCCGCAGCAGTTGCAGAAACTCAATCTCGCGCTCCACGCGGCCCGTCATGTCGCGGCTGATGAGCTTCTTGCGAGAAATGATCTTGAGGGCCACCTTCTGGCCCGTGGACTTGTGGATGGCCAGCTTGACCTTGCCGAACGAGCCCTCGCCCAGCGTGCGGACGACATTGTACTGGTCGAGCCGTGCATCGGTCGACTTGATGCGGTCGGGCAGATGGTGCGAGCCGGACTTGCCCTTGCTCTTGCCAGGACCCGTGCCGGCACCAGCACCCGCCGCCTCCGCGGTGCCCCCTTGTGCTGGTGATGCGCCGTGGTCGACGACGTTGATGGTGGGCGGTGCGGCGTGTCCACCCTGACCAGCCGCGGCGAGCGCGGCGTGCGACCGGCGGCTCTGATTACGTGGCAGCGAGATGGACAGCTCCTCGTCTTCGAGCCGGCTGGGGCCCATGATCGCAACGCGCGGCGACGGACGGCACGAGTCTGTGGCGAGGTGTGTGACAGCCGGCGTTTGCTGATTCCCGCTGGTCAGCGTTGATCTGTATCGTTCGCCGTAGGCGATTCAACGAGGCGTCGATGCAGCGGCAGAGATGCTTGTGCTTGTGTTGCCTCGGGTTGTTGACGCTGTGGAGGTGGAATGTGGAAAGTGGATTGCCGTTTTGTGTGTGGTCCGTGTCTTGGAACGTAGGGTGGGGGCGTGCGAGTATGGACGAGAAACGCGGGGCGAGTTGGATCGTGGCTGTTTGCTTGTTGGGTCGGGGTGCCGGCCACCGTCGACAGCGTAATCGGAGGACGTCGTCGGATTCGGTGCAAGGGTGCGATAGTGGGCAGGCAAATCGAGGGCAGAAGGGGATTTGTTGCCAGCTTGGGATACGATGCGAATTGGGATGAAAGGGTGGCGACTGGTTGGTGGAAAGGGCAGGTTCGGAATTGAGACGGCCGTGGGGGAAGCCACGATAGACAGGGCGGCGGGCGGGGAAGCAGCAGAAACCAGGGAGCAGCAGGACCCAAAGAGCAGGAGGCAGGCTCACGGTGTTGGAAGGCGCTATTGGCAGACAGACCCCAGGCTCTGGCAGCTGCCTCTTTGTTAGCGGTCCCTGCGGCTGTGGCGGGTAATAATGGACGGAGGCGACATTTGCTGCAAGTTGTCGATAACGGGCGATAATGAACGCTGTGGAACCGAGCACAGCATGTGCTGAGTGACACTTGTGCGCGCTGTGCCTGGCAATTATGTGCTGTAATATTCCATTTCTTTAGCGGGGTGGGCTCAGTGAGCGCGCTATCGAAGGAATGCAGGCAAGACGCGAACGGAGCACGACGAACGCCCTTAGCAATTATACGCACTGTATTAGGACACTGTATTAGGACACTGTGTCGGCATGCCATATTATTCCTTATCGTAAATTCTCTTAAATGAAAAGTTCGTCAGATATTTGTTCAACGATATTGCAGAGCCCCAACGAGCCCTATCCTGCATGAGCCTGCGGCACCTTAGACGACAATAAGCGGGCAAGTTTGATATTGTTGCCTAAGCGGAAGCCGGCGGCCTGTTTATATATGTCGTAGAATCGTACTTTTTGCTTGGAGAGCCTCATGTACGCTCTTGCCCTCTTTGCGACCGCCAGACAGTGCTAACGATGCACAGCAAATGCACACTGTAGCACCCGTGGTGGCTTCTGGGCTCCATTTTGTGACAGGATCTCCCCGATTGCCGGCAAACTTTGTCAAACGATTCACGGAATGCGACTGGAGACGAAAGGATCCGAGCCAGGGATCGTCTGTTTCCTCCGCCTGCTTCAGAATTGAAGCTGGTGTCTGTGTGTCCTTCTGTGGTGCAGAGTGGCCTTCTGGGGCCTTCGTGCGCTGCCAATGCGCAGTAATACGGGGCTCACTCTGCCCGAAACGGGCAGAGTAAGATACGTTGCAGCGCCGTGCGGGTGGCCTAATCGCTGCGTAAACTGGAATGAAGCTGTTACTGTTTGCTGTTGCACGTATCTGGCCGTCATTGGGTCCTGCCCAGAGCGCCCCTGAATCAGCGAATCTGTTGCAGGTTCTTGGGAAAGCACGACTCGCCGCAAGTGGGTAAGTGGTCTGGACATGCTCCTGCCGCGTGTAAGACATACAAAGTCCACGCATCCATCGCAGGCAAGTGCGATGGAAACAAGTCGTTTTCTCACACCCCCGTCGCTCTTTCCGGACCCCGGGCTTGTTCGCAAAAGGGGAAACAAGCAGGCAAAGGAAGGACCCAAGCTCCCACAAAAGTCCCAAGGAATCACCAATTCTCCCGTTCGGGCTTCGAAACACGGGGGGCAACGCACATCATTATTATTACCCACAGCAGCGCCCCGGACCCCCTGTCGACTCTCACTCTCCCTGGTCGTCTTGGCCGTCCTCATTTCGCAGTTTGTTTTTGCCAGCATCGTGTCCCTGGCTTGTTACATCGTATTGCCTTTCTTGTATTGTTCTCCTTCCTTCTGAGCACATTTGTTTTGCCGTTTTCAACATTCTCACCAACTTTTTCGTTTGGCCTCAATTACGCTTCCATTTTTACCGCCTATCCAACCGTGGCCACCAGTTCGACGCACAGATCTAGACTTACGAGTAATTACTGCATATACGAACGACACACGACAGCGGCCCAACCCGCCCGGCCCTGCTTCGCCGTCGACGCCCGTGGCAGGAAGATGCACCCTGTCCCGTCACCGCCATGGACGATCGCAAGACCAGTGTGAACGACCCGGATCGAGACGTGACGCTCGATTCCGCTTCGCCAACTTTTGCCGCTTCTTCTTCGCCCTCTGGCCTCTCTCCAGTATCCTCGCCGCCACTCCCACAACGGCCCAACCTCGAGTCTCAATCTCCCTCCGCTCCTCCCTCGCCGTTGCCGAACTCTCCGCCATCCCCATCGTCGAACACGAAGCCAGCAAGCACAGCCTCCGACGACGACATACCTACCCGGATCTTCCGGTTCCTCTCTACAGCGACCGTTGAGTCTCTCAGTGCCGTCGGCGTCGGCCTTGCTGCAACGACCTACTTTGTGCTCGGCCGCGTGGGCCTCGTCCTGATCGGCGCATTTGGCGGCATTGCCCTTTATGTGGCATGGGAAGCACGCAATCCTGACGTCACCCGTGCTGTCCGCGGGGAGGCCAGCTCTGACCTGCTGGCGCGGGTCATTGAATACCGCAAGAAGGACCAGAAGAACGGCGGCGAGGTCAACGGTGAGAACGTGGGCGCCGAGGCTGCCTTCGACCCTGTCCAGGAGGACCTGGCCCTCGGCCGCGCGTTTGAGAATTTTCGCCCCGAGACCCGTCAAGCACTGGACGGCCTCGTCGAGGCGGTTGTCCGCGACTATGTCAAGTGGTGGTACCAACCCATCGTGCCATCTGACCAGTCGTTCCCGCTGTCCTGCCGGCGCGTCCTTACCTCGTTTCTCGTGTCGGTCTCGAACCACCTCAGCCGCAAACGCCCCGCCGACGCATTCCTCGACTTCCTCACCAACTCCACGTCGATCGTCATTGTCCTCTTCTCCGAATTGGCCACGGCATTTGCCGAGCATGCGGCACAGGCACCGCAACAGCAGGGCTCAGCACTGCCCCAAGGGCCCGATGCCAACCCCACAATATCTGCCGCCGACGCCATCTACAGCTACCTCGCGTCGAACCCCAACTCGAACCTGGCCAACCTGCTGAGCCAGCGCCAGCAGGCGAGCAAGTTCCGCATGGTAGCCGACGACTTGCTGAGCTTCCTGGATCGGCAGTGCTACGACTGCGATCCGGCACGGACGTTTCTGCGGGAGATTGCAGCCACCTCCGTGCTGGAGACGACGCTGCAGACATGTTCCAAGCCCGAATGGATCAACGGCTGGATTGTGCACCTGCTGGAGGGTGGCGAGCCCGACTTCAACCAGGCCATCGATGTGGGCATGCAGACACGCACCGATGCCGCGGCAGCCGCCAGCAGCAGCAAAGACGCAACCAGCAACTCCGCCACAACCCACATGCACCATGCTTCGATCGACATTGACGGCAATGTCGGCAACATTGCGCTGCCAAAAAGCCGGCGCAGCTCATTTGAGGCGGATAAGGCACACCAATCGAGACGCAAAGAGTCGGTGCCATTGTCACACAAGAAGCAGCTCAGCCGGGCTGACGAGGAAATGGAGGAAGCCATGGAGGAGATGAAGCGCATGAACGAGATGATTGCTGCTGAAGAAAAGGCGCGGCGCACCACCACGGAGACCAAGAGTGCTGCCGAAGCCGAAGAAAGATTGGCGGATGCCATGCAGCACAACGCAGACGAGCTTGGAATTCAAGCAAACGACGAACGCAAAGACCACCACGGAAACGGGCCCCCGTCACCCAGCGCCGCCTCTGACCAGATCTCCCCCAAAGCGTCTCTCAGCCTGTCTGGCGACGAGCGCACGACGCGCACAGCTGGAACAGTGTCGACACCCATTACGCCACGGTCCTCGACACAGGGGTCACCAAACCAATCGTCCTTTGCCAAGTCGGAGACAGCCAGCGGTACAGCCGCGAGCCGCTCAGAGAACACAGAAAACCCGCACCCGCCAACCGGCGAAGAAGCCTCCCAGTTCACCAGCTTCGACCAACTCGTGCCGCCGGCGCGCGAAGAGGACGAGTCGAGCGACTCGGAGGGCCGCAAGAAACAGGAGCAGGCACCACCGCCGCTGACGCTCCACAACGCGAACATTACGATTCATGACGAGCCGGTGACGGACAAGGGACGCATCAAGAGCCGGCCCGCATGGGATTTCCTGATCCAGATCGAGCCGGCCAACGCGCACTACCCGGGCTGGATGATTGTGCGCAAGTACGCGGACTTTGAGAAGCTGCACGAGGTGCTGCGGCGCATTGCGACGATCTCGGGTGCCACGGCGTTTACAGAGCAGCACGGCGTGCTCCCGAACTGGAAGATCCACACGCGCGGTTCGCTGCGGGGCGAGCTGGAGCGCTATGTGCGCGATGCCTGCTGGTACCAGCCGCTGGCCGAGAGCGAGGGCATGAAGCGGTTTTTGGAAAAGGACACGAACAACATGCCGGCAGCTTCCAAGACGGGCTTCAATGCGTTCGAAACCATGGGCAAGAACATGCTGGACGCACTGTCCAACGCGCCCAAGGGCGTGGCTGAAGGTGGCAAGGTGATGGTGGGCGGCGTTACGGGTGTGTTTGGCAACCTGGGCAACCTAGGCAACCTGGGCACGAACATCGGTCTTGGCGGCAGCGGCCAGAAGAAGCAGCACGCCAGCTCGGGTTCGCTAGCCAATGTAGCTGGCAGCCCCAGTCCCAACGGCGCAACGACATCGCCCCCTGCCTCGGTCCTGCAGGACGTCACGGCGTACACGAATCGGCTGTCGGTCTCAACGCCACCCCGTATGGATAGTGGCTTCTCCGGCACGGGCTCGCGGCGCTCTCGCGATAGCATGGACAGCCAACGCTCGTCGGTTGTAGCGTCGCAGTCCGGCCGTGTTGTGCCGATGGGACGGCGTATGAGCTACCAGTCGCAGAGCGGTCTCATGGACGCTGGAGCGAATGGCGAGGTAGGCGAGGCTGGCGCCGACGGGCGCGGCCGAACTGACAACAACAACAACCACACGTGGGGTGACTATGCACCAGTCAGCAGCAGCAACCGCGGCAGTCAGCACAATAGCCGTGCATCGTCGAGCGGTGGCTACCCGCGCTCGCCCTCGAGCACGAGCCTGAGCGGAACCCGTCTTCCAATGGGTGCGACGTCCGCCTTTACCACCGACGCTATGGACGACATGCCTGGTTCGTCGGTGACGTCGCCAGTGCGTGCCGGCTCATCCAACAACTTGACGAGTCTTGCGGCGGGCGGCGCTGGGTCTGGGGCAACGACGCCGCACGGGACGCGCCCGTTGCACCGCGTGGCCACCTCCGGCACGACGATTGCCAAGCAGTTTGCGGCGTTGACAGAGGGTGAGACGCGCGTGGCCGTGGAGCTGCTGTTTGCCGTGATCAACGAGCTGTACACGCTCTCGTCGGCCTGGAACATCCGACGCACACTGCTGACGGCCGCCAAGTCGTTTTTGCTGCGGCCGGGCAACCCGTCTCTGGCGTCGATTCAGAGCTTGTTGCAGTCTTCGGTGCTCGACGCCAACACGACGGACGCCGGCATGGCCGGGTATCTGAACACGTTGCGCGAGAATACGATGCCGACGGACGCGGAACGGGCGGCGTGGCCGGCGGAGATGACGGCTGAGGAGAAGGAGAAGCTGCGGGTCAAGGCGCGGCGGCTGTTGATCCGCAGCGGTGTGCCGGCGGCGCTGATGGGCGTCATGGGCCAGTCGGCGACGTCCGATGCGCTGGGCCGGATTTTCGATTGCCTTCAGGTCGAGGAGGTGGCACGGGGTCTCATCTTTGGGCTGATGCTGCAGGCAGCACGGATCGTGACACATTGAATGTTTTATGGGGGCGTTCTTTGATTCTCTACGACTCTTTCTTCAGCTTCACGCTGTTTTCACGTATCCCATTGTTTTCTTGCAGCGTTCGACTGGCCTCTTCGGGTTTTGCTTACATTCTACAGACACGCTTTGATTGCATTTGGTTTGGTGGGGTTCATCTACAATTTTTTGAGTTCCAAGATATCGGCCTGGGGCTTTTCTGGCGTTTTGTTTTATAAAGGAAATGTGAGACGAAGTAGAACGGCCATACGGCGCAAGCGACACCTCGACATGCACACAAACGCGTCAACGAATACACGCACAGATACACAAGCTCGGTCGCATTAATTTTTCATATTTTAAGTTTCTCTTGGTGTCAGGAATTGGATACTGTTACTTGGCATGATATTGGCACTTGGAAACGACTTTGGCAGGATTCGCTTGGCAATTTTGAATTTCTTTGTATTCTAGACTCTTGGTTTCGGCAGACAGCTATCCAATGTACGATATTGCTATGAGATTCGTTTTGCTGTTTTTCTGTTCCGCTGTGTTGCTGCGTTTATGATACTGACAGTCTCAAAAAGCAAGGGCACACACACCGCCGGTATACATCTCACTGCTCTGCCCGACGAGCGGCCAGAAGATGCTGGAGCTCGGCCAAGAAGCCACGGGCATCGGCCTCCTTCACAGGCTGGCACGTCCTCCGCGCCTCCAGAATACGTTCAGGCGTCAGGAGGAAACAGCGAGGCAGCTCGGCATGGCCACCATCGTTCAAGGGCAGGGATACGACGACCTTGTCCCTGTCCTCATTGGCATCGCCGCCGCTCGCAGCATGGCTGGCCGAAGCAGACGAAGACGAAGTCCAGCCCAGGCGCCGCTTGATCATGCCAGCCACGGCGCGGCCGCACAGCGACGTGGACGGCATGCCGTGGCCCGAGAAGCCGGCGGCCAGGTAGAGACCCTCGCCGCCGCTCTCGCTGCTCGGCACGTGCCCGACCCACGGATTCGCATCGCGCGAGAAGCCCATGATGCCGGTCCACTCGAAGTCGGCCTCGAGCTGCGCGGGCGGTTCGCCGCGGCTGTTGTCGCCGCCGACAGCGAGAACCGGCGCCAGGTGGGAGCGCAGGTAGCCGGCCACAGGCGGCTCGACCTCGTCGTCGCGCCACTCCCCGACGCCGGCGTTGGAGGCACGCTGCCGGCCGCCGCCCCAGATAAAGTGGCCCCCCGACGACGACGACGACGACGACGAAAAGGCAGACGCGGAGGCAGTTCCATTCGACGAGGTGGCTGTTGCGCGGCCGCTACTGCCGCCGGTAAACGGCCTCTGCACGAGGTACTCGTCGCGGTTCCCGCTGGCGGTCTGGCCATGGTCGTGGCCGACAAAGACGTAGCTGTACGTCAAGCGGTCGGCGGGCGCGTTGGCGGTGGTCGTCGTGGTCGTCGTTGTGGTCTTCTGGCCGTCCTTGGTCTCGACGACCGTGACACTCGCCCGGGACACACCATTGGCCGACGACGACGAAGACGACGTCGACGACGACGTCACACCGGCTGGCGCACTCTCCGTTGTTTGTGTCGTTTCCGTCTTGGTGTCGCTGCTCGGCGGCACCAGCGCCGCAACCTGGGCACGCACGGGCACGATGAGGTCGGCGAGGCTGTGCGGTAGCAGATGCGACGTGTAGCCGTTGGTGGCGAGTAGCACGACGCGGGCCCGGACGGTGCCGCGGGGCGTCCCGACAACCCAGGACGAAGCCGACGAAGATGGCGTCCGTGCGTCTTGGGCAACACGCAGGACAGGCGTGTTGGTCTGCAGGTTGAACGCGCCCGAGGCGGCGTGCCGTTGCACGAGCCGCTCCAGCACCCAGGCCACGAGCCTGTACGGCCACACCGACGCGGCGTTGCGCTGCACGAGCGCGCCGGCGGCACCGCGCAGCCGCAGGTCGTCGAGGGCGGTGTTTGCTGCGTTCCGGACATCGTCCGCCGCCGCCGCAGGCACGGTCGCCTTCACGACGGTGATTTGGTCGGCCAAGTCGGGCCGCTTGGCGCGCAGTGTCGCGATCAGCTCCTCGGCCAGCGCGAACAGGTCCTTGTCCAGGTACGCGTGCACCCCACCCGCCAGCGTGCGCCAGTCGCAGGGGATGTTGTGCTCGGCGACAAAGCGCTGGAGAAAGTGGAAGGTGGCGAGCTCAAAGTCGGAGACGTCCGAGGCGGACGAGTAGACCATGGGCTGGCAGTGGCCGCCGTTGCGGCCGGTGGCGCCAAAACAGGCCTCGCGGGCTTCGAGAAGGAGGACGGTGCGGGTGGCGGACGCAGCGCCGCCCACGTCCTCGAGGAGAGCATCCGCAGCAAACGCGCCGGTGATGCCGCTGCCGACGACGACGACATCGACTTCAGCGGGCAGGTCAGGCGTTGTGCGGTGGCCAAGCAGCAGCTTGGACGGCTCCTGCAGCCAGTACGACTTGGAGGGATTGTCGTTGGGCAAGCCGGCGACGGGATGAGTGGTCCCCGTGCTCGCCAGCGAGGCGGCCGTGCCATTCTTGGGGGCTTGTTCGTAGATGGTCATGATCGATGTTGATGAGAGGGTGGTTGCGGAAGAAAGACAGGGATGGAGATGGTCCGATTTGTGGTGGACGTGGTAGGACGCGATAAAGCAATGTAGTTGGTGTGACTACTACTTTTAATTCGTGGGTTTTTATTTCCAAGAAAATACAGCCATCACCGAACGCCCTCTCTTGGGTTTTATAAGTCGTTGACAATTCCAAGAGAGGAAGCTGGACGCAGATGAGGGGAAGCTATCGCGTTGGAAGCGGGCGAATGACGTGTCCGCCTTCGAATGCTATCAATAACCAGCTATCGCGCAGTCCATGGCTCAACATTTTCTAGGCATTATTAAAAGGTACCGCAGCGTTCACGACGACGGAGGGGCGTGGGAAAGAAGCAAAAGAAATGGGGTGAGGCTACGGTTGGTCTCTTTTATTTTTATTTATAAACGTACAATGGGGAAAAAAAAAAAAAAAAAAAAAAAAAAAAAAAAAAAAAAAAAAAAAAAAAAAAAGGATTATGAATGAATTATTGACGGTTTGCTTTTCATGGCAAGAAATGTAAACAAATTAAAGGAAAACGAAGCAAGGGCAAAGCCATGACGCTAGAATAAACAAAGTAATAGTACGAGGATACGTAGGTTTCGATTAAAAAATACGAGATGGAGAATATACCAGAAGGTAGATAAGAATAAAATAAAAATACGAATATGAGAAGTAAAAACCAAGACGAGGGCAGAGTAAGAATCAATTGAAACACCAAAACAGCACTTCCACCTCCACATAAGCTCACACACAGCGCAGTTCATCTTATTTCATGTTCTTTCATTGTCATTCTGTCGTCTATTTTTATCGTCCTTGGAACAGGCCCCAACCGGAGCGAAACATGCATTCCCATGCAAATCCAGTACTGCAAAACGTCCACCGGTTTCCATTGCTCCTCCATGCAATGTTGTCGTTATTTCTCCTTGTACCTTTTCACCGTGGCGGCAGTCGCATTCGTATGCTCTCGCGAAGCGAATATAACGACACAAGACAGCCGCCCAAGACCACACGCGAGGTATCAAAAAAACCGGACAGAGACGTGCAAAAAAACACCTGAAAGCGGGCGAAATGAGGGAGAAGGAGATGTCGAATAAATCCCACATGCAAATGCGAAACACACACAGCACACATGACACAACACGCACCACCTCTCTCTCTAGCCCTGGGTCTTCTTTCTCTTGCCGACCTGGGCAGAGAAACCAGTCTTGATGGCCGTGACGGACCGTCTGGAGCCACACGAGTTGCAGGTGATAAAGTACAGACGGTTCTCGCCCTTGCTGAGCTCGGTGTCGGGCGACTTGCACGTTTTGCAGACGACGTATTCGACTGTTTTGTTAGAATAAACAACGAACCCAGAAAAGAATGGAAAAGACAAACGCATGGCAAACAAAAGGGCAGAGGACGTACTGATGTATTTCCGCAAGACATTCTCAATCTGCTTCTGCTGGAACCGACCGCGGATGACAAGCCGCCGGCTGCCGTCGACGGAACCAGTTGTGCCCAACTCGGCAAGCAGGTACAGCGTAATGTGGTCTTCTGTGCGCTTCATGCGCTTGGCCACCTCGGTGATGTTGGCAAAGATGGTCTTCTTGTTGCCTTCGCGCATGCACTGCGGCGGCGGGATCTTGTAGCTGCGCGAGCCGCTGGTCGCGTGGTCCGGGTTCTTGAGCTCCAGCACGTGGTAGAAGCGCGACAGCAGCATGGCAAAGGGAATCGGCGGCGTGGCCGCGTCGTGCTGCCAGATGCCCGTGCCCTTGTCCATGTCGCCTTCCTCGACCTCGACCGTCTCGTCCTCGCGCAGCTCCAGCGCCTTGAGCTTCTCGGCAAACTCGTCGCCCTCGCCGGCGCCGGCCTTGTCCTTGCTCGCCTTCTTCTTCTTCTTCTTCTTGAGCGTCAGGTCCAGTCCGCCGTCGTCGCCGGCCGGCGTGCCGTCGTCGTCGCCACCCTCAGCCTCCTCGTCGGCCTTCTTCTTGGTCGACGACTTCTTCTTCTTCTTCTTCAGGAGGCTCAGGTCGAGGCCGTCCTCGCCCGTCGCTGCAGCAGCAGCAGCAGCAGCATCGGCAGACGACTCGAGCGCGGCCGACAGCGGCGGCGTGCGCGGGCTGTGCGACACGGCCGTGTCCTTTGTGTCGTCAATGGCCTCGGTCGAAGGCATGGTGACGTGTCCGTCGGCGTCGATAACGAGAGCTTCTTCGGTAAACGAGACGGATTTCCGCGGTTTGCGTTCGGCGATCTGGTCGGCGGGAGGGAACACGGAAAAAAAGGGAGGCGTAGACGTTAGAACGCGGATCGATGTGGCAGTTACAAAAAGACGAGATAATGAAAAATCGTCCACGCGAGGTCCAAACGAAATTGAACAAGAGCCCAGATAAAGCGGGGACAAAAACGGGGAGCGGAGGGGGGGAGTTGTTGATCTGGTAAGGGAGAGGAGAGAAAGAGAGGCAAAAGCAAAGAGAAGGAGTCAGAGCCACCAGACGTCGTGTGCCGTGCGTTGGTATGTATGGTCGTGCCTCGTAATTTTTTTCGTGGTCTGGCTGCGGGCAATTTTTGGCCTACAAAACTAGCCCTCACAAAAATACAGTAGCAGCATTCGAACCGTGGCGGGGTCGGCGTCAACCAACGAGAGGGCGGGGCGGCGACGACCTTCTGAGTCATCCAACACTCTGTGGTCTGATTGTGGGTCTGCATATTGTTCTGTATGAACCAGGAGGGAAGGCGCGCTAGCGACTCACCACTGGTCGTACTTGCAGGTTGCGGCAGGCGACACTGGAAAGTCACTGGACCGTGAGTGTAGCGGAAGGGGCAAATAACCACAAGGAACAGTTACAGACGACAATGTGTAGTGAAACGAGCCAGCAAGGGGACCGACAACGCGAGAACGAGGGGTTCAACTTACAGGAGTCTCGGCTGTCGCCATATTGGCGGTTGTAGCGCGCCGGCAGAGTGTCGTTTGGCTGTTGGCGAGGGGTTGGTCGTAGAGTTGTGGAAGTACGCCGTACGCCGCAGAGGGCTGTCGAGCCAAGAAACGGGACAAGAAATGGAGCGCCGGGTATTCGGTTGGTCGTTGGAAGTTAGAAACACTCGCAGAAACAGGGCCCACGAGTTGTCGGCTGTGAGTTGTGAGTGACGTGCGGCAAATTGACAATGGGGGGGTCGCAGCCAATCCGCGACGAGACTGGGTGGTTGTTATATCGATGCAAGTCTGCGTGTAGTGGATGCAGTGAAGCCGGGATGGATGTGTCGAGACCGTCGATGTCGAGGTAGTGGAATTGAGGATGACGTGGAAGAAAAAGAGACGAAGAAAGGAAGATGTTCCCAGCAAAGAAGAAATTCGCCAGAGGCGAGGTTTGTACTGTGAAGTAATGCACCAAACAAGGAAGGCGCAAAGGGGACCAAGGGACCTGGAACCAGCACGATGACATGCGACAGAGGGGCAGTTTGGCATGGCGTGGAAGGGGCGATCGGGGGTAGCTGTAGTGAGGGCTGCCGTCATTAGGGCCACCTGCCACAGTGGGCCGCAGAGACGGCAATCAGGTGATGCTGACATTCTAGCCAATCAGCAGCTGCCATCGGCTCCCCCGCGAGAGCTGGGCAGCTTCCAACCTCAAGCGAACTCGGCTGCCTTCACTATGGACGACGACGGGAAATAAACCCTCGTCTGTCAACCTCCCTACATCACAACAATGTCTTCTGAACCAATATCAATATCCGACACGGGATCCCAGATGTCTGCGTCGACGTCTGAGTCGTTTGTACTAGCCGACCCGGCGGCGACGACCACACTGCCGCGGCGGCACGCTGATGTCGAGAAAGGCGACGAAGGACTCGACGAGGACGACGATGAGGACGGCGAGCTCGACTCACTGCCGTCCATATCGACCAGCGTGATCAGCCCCTCGGAAGCGGGCTCCGACGACACGTCTGACGCCCAGCGCGAGTGGGAGGCCAGCCTCGAGCAGCTGCAGCTGATGCTAACCATGGTGCTTGTGCCGTTTGCCGGCAAGTATCTCGGCCGCAAATTTGCCTACTGGAGTGAGTGTCTCCGTGGCTGTGATTTGCGTCGATAGAGAGAGGGAAAACTGACTAAATAGGCTGGGCCCGGTACATGGAGTGGGCACACGACGTCGAGATCCGGTGGACGAACAAGAAGGCGTTCAACGTGGCCGGTGCCGTCGGAGCAGCGGCGACGCTGTGAGGGGCGTAAAGGCGTGCAGAGGTGGCGCTCCGACGCTCGTATTGGAGCGTCGAATGGGCTGCGTGTCCGATTTTATTTTATTTTATTTTACTGTATTTTTTACGCGAACCCGACGGCGTTCCAGGAGGATTTCAATCATCGTTTTGTACCTACAGCATCAGTCCAGCAGACCTACACCACACACAGAGGCCACAGTACGGGCTATCACAAAGGACACGGGTACCTACACTAGTTGTGTTGTGGTTTATTTTTTATTTATTTATTTATTTTTTGATATGAAATTCGCCATGAATTGTTAGAGAAGCAATTTCACTAATGTCGCTTTACTGACATACTAACAGAGAATTCAAAGTCGAAAGCAGCTATCTACATCCCATCCCATCACATCCGGCCCGTCTGGTCCAACTGGTCCGTCTGATTGCTCACTCGTGAAGCTTCGACTTCGCCCTGTTCATAAACAGCTTGAAACCGGCACTCATCTTGATCACTGCCCGCAGGTGCGCCTCTGTCACGGTCACTTGGCTCTCGTCCTCGTTTTCCTTGTTTTTGGTCCCCACCTCCATCGCCCCCGCCTTGTCCAGAGCGTCCGCCTCGGCCAGGGCCACGGCTGTCTGCAATGCGTTGCGAATTTCGCGCCCGTTGAGCTCCAGCGCGTGCACCTCGGCGTCCTCGTACGCATACTCGCGCGTGCTGCGCAGCACAAAAATGCGTCCGCCGCTATCGCGCTCGATGCGCGCAAAGTGCTGCATCCACACGCGGCGCCGGCTCTCGGACGACAGCGGGCGGTAGTGCAGCGCCACGTGGATGCGGCTCGTGAACGCATCGTCAAACGTCTCGACCCGATTCGTCGTCAGGAACAGCACGCCCCGGAAGTATTCGAGCGCGCGCAGAAACACCGACACGAGCCCGTTGCGGCGCAGGTCGCTGGCGCGGCGCGCCTCCAGAAACACATCAGCCTCGTCGAGCAGCACGAGCGCGCCGTAGCGCTCGCCCTGGCGCAGGTACGTGTTGAGGTTGCGCTCTACGACGTCGGCGTTCATGTCCGTGCTGATGTCGCCCGACGTCAGCGCCAGCAGCGGCCGCTGCGCCAGCTCGGCAATGCACTCGGCCGTGCACGTCTTGCCGACACCCGGCGAGCCGTGCAGCAAAAAGATGCGGCCCTCGCCCTTGTTCTTGACAATGTCCCGTGGCCACGGCGCGACACGCCCGTTGTCCGCCCGTCCCTCCTCGACGTCGTGCGCAAACTTGCCCACCAGCGCCCGCACCGTCGTCTTGACGTCCGCGTCCAGCACCAGGTTCTCATACGCCTCGTGGTCCGTCTGCACAGGCTGCAGCCGCGCCAGATGCACATGCACCCACTCGCGCTTCGACAGGAAGAACGCGGGCACGTTGACGTCGCACAGCAGATAGAACAGATCGTTTGTCGGCTTCTTGCCCGAACCGATCGCCGCCTTCTTGAACTCGGCAAACCGGCCCGGTTGCTTCGGTTCGCTGTTCGGGTCGTCCCGGCAGGTGTCGCAGCTGCACCGCGGCGCAAAATGCAACTGAAAGCCCAAATCATCCGTGGGCGACGGTATCGGCGGCGGTGGTGGCATGGGCATCATCGTGGGTGCTCCGTTGGCGCCCGCCGGAGACATTGACGACTTCAAGGACGGCAGATTGAACGTCTCGAAGCCCTTCACGTCGATGACAACGCGCTCGACGTGCTCGCTCTTGGCTTTGTTTTGAGTGTTGCTGTTGCTTTTGGTGGTGCGGTCAGGTGCACTGTCTGCCCCTTCGCCGTCCGTCTCCTCGACGATGTCGTCCGGAACGACATATTCCTTGTACGCCGGCGCCTGCAGCAAGTCCCAAAACTGGCGGCCCAGCTTGATCTGCCAGTCTGCCATGCTCAGTCCGTCTTGTGCGTCCAAGTCGTCCGGGAAGAATCGCTGCGGCACCAGCGGCAGGTCCTGGATCGTCTGCTCGCCCGAGAACGAGTTGATGGTAAATACCATCGACTCGCGTCTCAGCATCCCCTGGTTATACACCAAGCTCCAGCAGTTCACACGCGTCTTGAGCAGGCCAATGTCCAACGACTTGATCACGTAGGCCCGCCAATGCATTGGCGCCCCGGGCTGTCGCCCGGGCCGCTTCGCGTACGCCACCCCAAACGGCTTGTACAGCAACCACATCATATCGAACGTCGCCATCGGCGGGTTTTGCGCATAGCGCCGCTCCTCGTCGCGGCACTCGTCGCCGAGCTCCTTCTGCAGGTAGTCGAGGAGGACGTTGATGTGCTTGGCCGTCGTAGTCCGCTGCGCCTCGTCGTGGCATGCCGGCTGGTTGTCGCGGAAGTGTGCCAGATCGTCGCGCATGTGGTACAGCTCCGAGTACGGCTCCTTGAGCAATGGCGCCAAGTGCACTGTCGACTCCTTAACGGCGTTAATGGCGTGCTGTAGGTATGACGAGTGGATGACCATGCCCTTGATGTCGACCGTGTCCACGTGAAAGCGGTCGCGCACGGCTGCAATATCCAGCGACTGCAGATTTTTCTCCGTTGCCGACACCAGAAAGTTGTCATCGTCGTCAATGTTTACGTCGACCGCGTCCTCATCCGCGCCGTTCTTGTTCTCCCCGCTCTCTGCGTGGTAGACGTTGCGGAATGGCTCCAGCTTGGTCCTGCCGTGTCTAGGTGAGCAGATCGCTACTGTGTGGATCTCGATCACCGGATAACTTTTCGACTCGGGCGTATCATCGCCTTTCTTGGATTCGTCAACATTGATCTTTTTGTCGGAACCAATCGCTAGAATTCGGTTAGCAAAGGCTCTGATTCAAAAAATACTTTGGTAGCTTGCCCTGTTTCTGTACATACTTCCATAATGACGGCGGGATTTGTCGACATATTTGATCGAATACAGTACGTCGGGGGCTTCGTCGATGCCAAAGGCATTTCTGCCCGCCAAATGCGAATAATCCACAGTAGCGATCTGGATCGAGTCGCTGTCGGAGTCGTCTTCCCAAGCTCTCCTGTTACGCGGTCTGCGATGCATGTTGTTTGATTTCGTGAACTTGTGCATGTGAGACGGAAAGGGAAGATCCAACAGATGGAACTCACGATAATTCCCAAAAAAGCAAAGGACATGTAGGTTCAGGGAATCCAATTTCAAGCACAGAAAATGCTAACGGCGTTTTATAGCTCTTTGCTGTCCCAGCTTCTTGGTGGTCGCATTTTAGGCAACTCTGTGGCTGTGCGCCTGACCAGCCTTCCGTCGTCCAGACGGAGGTTTGCTCGTGCATCGTGCATGTTAGACTGCATAGCTTTGGTCTTTGTGCATATCGACACTGGTTTGGTCCAATAGAGTGGCCAGCTAGAAGCCGGGGTGGTCGCATTGAAGGATCTGTGACGAGGCACGACCAGAGCCACACTGAATAGAAGTTCTCCGCCTTTTGCTCCTGCACAAATGTTAGCCATGGCAGCCGACAACCTCACGACGGTGAACAAGGAACGGAAGAGGGCGGCTCAAATGTCAAGAAAGTGCCGAGAAAGTATCCAAATTTTGGAGGTTTATCATATGCCAAAATTGTAAGATAAAACAATGAAAAAAAGAAAGAAAAACAGAACAAGAGACAAAAATCTCAAAAGGAACGCCCCCAACGCCGCATGCATGGCTCGTCTGTCATCGCCTCGTCTCCGCCTCTTTCTAATATGGGTCGCCCCATCTCGCAGCAGCCGTAGAATCCGCTCTCCGTGCTTGTGGCCGCTTCGTTCGGCCTGGCCGTAGCCCTGCCGTCTTGGCCGCCTTCAAGCACATCAAGCGAACTCTACTGAGCTGCAGCAAAGTCTTTTTTATGTTTCTGGGTTACGCCAAAAAGACAAAGAGTATATACGTATCCTCCTCTTCAAGTCCTCTTATCCCAATCGTCAAAAAAGAGGCTTTGCCAAAATAAGGAACAAAAAAATAATCAAGAAATGTACCCTTTTCTCCAAACCGGTGTTCCTAGTCGTCATCCGTCAAAGGAGAAACAAAAACTCTTGCTTACACGTAGAGCTTCTTCTCGTACGACTCCATGTTGACTCCACCCTCGAGCTGGGCGCTCGCCGTCCGGATCTCGAAGCGCAACTTGCCGGACGAGACGCTCTCGTGGAGTTCTCGCAAGCTCTTGATGCCGCTGTCCTGCATGGAGTGCTTGACGCCGGCAGCCAGGTACGGCAGGAACTTGTTGATGGACCCGCGGTGCGCCACAGCGCCGGACACGCCCTGCGCGACCAGCACGCTGTCGCCCTCAGAGAAGTAGCGAGCCGTGCCGGCGTTGCTCTTCTGGCTGTTCTTACCGCCGCCGCCGGCCTTCTTGTCCTGCATGGCGTCGATGCTGCCCATGCCGCGGTACGCCTTGACCAGCTTGCCCTCGCGCGACACAAACGACGTGCCGGGCGACTCGGTCGTGCCGGCCAGGAGACCGCCCATCATAATCGTGGACGCGCCCAGGCAGAGACCCTTGACAATGTGGCCGACGTTCTGGATACCACCGTCGGCAATGCAGGGAACGCCGAAGCGCGCAGCGAAAGCGCACACGTTGTACACAGCAGTGGCCTGCGGGCGGCCGACGGCCATGACCTCCTGTGTGATGCAGGCTGAGCCGCTGCCCATGCCGATGCGCAGGCCGTCAACACCCGCGTCAATCAGGGCAGCAGCCTGCTCCCGGGTCACGACGTTTCCGCCAATGACGTCCAGGTCGGGATAGGTAGCCTTGATGTACTTGATCATCTCGATCTGGTACATGCTGTTGCCCTGGCTGCTGTCAAGGATGACAATGTCCAGGCCAGCGTCCACCAGCTTCTGCAGGCGGATCTTGTCCTCGGGACGAGTGCCGATGGAGGCAGCGCAGATCAGCTGCTTGGAGTCGGGCAGCTTGGAGGCGAGGGGAAAGTGCAGGTTCTTGGTCAAATCGGAGCGCGAGATCATGGACACGAGGTTGCCGTCCTTGTCAACGATCGGCAGCTTGCCCTTCTTGGACTGCGACAGGATCTTGTTGGCCTCGACGAGGGTCACACCAGCCGGGGCGGTGACAAGGTCCTTGACCATGACGTCGGAAACGGGGCGGCTGCCATCATCCTCGAACTGGATGTCGCGGTTCGTGACAATACCGAGGAGCTTGGAGCCCAGGGTGCCGTTCTCTGTGCCGAGTTAGCAATGGTTCGACACCTTGAGAAAGATAGACGAGTTTCAAAACAGCATCAAAAAGGTGAATGTGCCAAGTGTCATAAAAGATCTTTGTTATCCCCATGGCGTTATGCCGTTGACGGTGGAACGAAAGTTATAATAAAAAGTGGTAATAATCATAACAAGGCATGAAATGTATGCAGGCTGGGCGGGAGGTCTGTGAAGGGGCGGTCGAGTGCAGAAAAAATATAAATAAATCGAACGAAACATTCGAGGGGTCTTGCTTACCAGTCACAGGGAAACCACCGAAACCCCACTTCTCCTTGAGGGCTCTCGCCTCACCAACGGTCGTGTCGACCTTGATGACAACGGGGTCCAGGATGAAGCCGTTCTCGTACCGCTTGACCTTGCGGACCATGTCGGCCTGCGCGTCGGGCGAGCAGTTGTGGTGGATGACGCCCAGGCCACCCTGCAGAGCCATGTGGATGGCCATCTCGTGCTCGGTCACCGTGTCCATGGGCGACGAGACAAAGGGCGTCTTGAGCGTGATGCGCTTGGTGATGGGCGAGTCGAGGGCCACCTCAGACGCGGGGAAGCCAATGTAGCCGGGTAGAACGAGGAAGTCGTTGTACGTGAGGCCGCCATGCACCCGGGCATTCATGAGATCCTTGATTCCCAAACCATCGCGCTCCTCGTACTCCTCGAGCGTGGCCAGGGCCTTGGAGGCGCTCAGGAAGTGGTCGATGCCGTTGACTGCTTCAGGCATGTTTGCGGTGTGTGAAACGGAAACTGGAGATGTTAGCATGTGAAGACAGGTCAATATTTGACGCTGGACCACGCTCGCTCGAGGGTAAACGCCTTTCGAAATGGTGAGAAGTCAGGGAGAAAAGATCGACAGCAAAGACGTCAACCCACTGTAGGAGGTGTCTTTGTCGCGTTTTTTCACAGGGAAAATGCACATACCTTTTGAAAAAAGTGTTCCGGTGAAGTAAAACAGTATTATTGAGTTCGAAGACGTCTACAAATTGGACTTTCGACCAGTGGCAGTTTCACGTACCGTTCGTAGTTCTCTTCTCCCCATTAGAAGAAAGAAGGAAAAAAAGGGAACTTCGCTTGCTCTCACTGCAGGCAAATTTTTTTCCTTTATCGCGGTACCAGAAAAATATTAAAGCGGGGCAGTCGCGTCGCTAAGGCTTAGTCACTATGACAATTTGCGAGAGGCAAGAGCAATGGGAGGCCATCTGGGTGGGCCAGTTTGCCCGTGGCGGCGACGTTGTCAATTACAACTCGTCTGGCGATATTCTGACAATCGTGAAGAGAATGCGTACGTCTGTCCAAGGCCGATATTCCGATATTCGGCCTGCCGCCGGGTAGGGGTCCGATTGACCGCGAGGAGAATCTGTTGGACGGTGGATGAAATGCACGTGACACAATGTTTATCTCGTCTAATCTGAGTTTGGCTTGTCCATCAATTGTCGCAGCGCCCCGGTAAGCGGATAGCAAGTTTCATGTATTTAACCAGCCGCAACTCGTGGCCCGTGCGCAAAGACAATCTATGTGCCGTGGCCATGGCCCCTTGTGACGTAAAGTACGCTAGCACCAAAGCCCGCCCAAGTAGGGCAGGCGCAATGTAAACAAACAAGATGGCCCGATCTCCAGGGCGACAGGCCATCCACATCGAGTAGGAGCGCCCCTCGTCCACACCTTCCGCACGCAGAAACCCGTGCGCAGCCCAGCTATTGTCGCTGGATCCTTCTTGTTGTAAGATAGATGCTCTGCAGTAGCCTATTTTGTCTGAATTTTTCCCACGCAACCTCTTAGACCTTGCCAATACGCCAACACTCCACTGCCCTCTGGTCGTTGGCATGTAAAGTTTCATTTCTCGTCATCGTTTTCGATACTCTTTCTATTCATTGCACGTCCTGGTCTCTCTCTGCCAGTGTGTCTTATTCTCTTCAACCCGACGCTGGCCAGCAAGCGCGACGCAGGAGCCCTTTCGCCGCGATCTCACGATCTTTTGTTTTGCTTCATTTTCGACTCTGCTATAATCAACACGTCGCTCTCACCGTTTCTTCCACGACCGATACACTCGTCCTCAGATCATACACGGCCGTCCACGCAGCTGCTTCTCTGAACAGTACCTTCACCCGGGGACTGTGTCCATATGGAAGCCGACGGAGCTGCCAGCAGTTTTGCAAGCTGTCATTGACACCCGCCGGGCTTCCCAACATCGATCGCCGCCTCCACAAGCAACGAAGATGCACCGACCGCATCCCCTCCGACAGTCACAAACGTTTGACTATTCGGTTGCCCGCCAACCATCAACAGCGTCTTCGTCCGCCTCGTCCGGCTACTCAAACGCATCGTCTGGCTACTCCAACATCTCCGACCAGAGCTCGGCCGCCAGTAGCATGACGTCGTACTCTGGCGGGTACTCGTCACTGGGGCACAAACGTGGTCAGAGCGAGGCTGCCCGACTCTCCACCTCTTTCTCCAACCTGCACGTCTCGTCACCTCCCAAGGCACATGGCGAGAACATATATGGCAATGCGCGGCGATCACTACGCCCGCTGCCTCAAGCGCCCGCAGCCTCCGTCAGCTCTCTGCCAACATCACCAGTAAAGAGCCTCTCGCGCCATGATCGCGGCCAGAGCGTCGATATCGGCTCGCTCTCCAGTGGCAACCGCAGCAGCAATATCGAAAATAACAGGCTTGGCAGCAACCGTCCACAAGCTCCGCTTTCCGCCATACGCCCCAACTCCATGCTCCTCACGCGGTCCGACTCGATCAATAGAGGCGGAAGTGCCGCTGTCGCTCATGCCAGCATGCCCGCAACTCTCCATCATGCACACACGGCACCCATCACCGCACCCGACTTCCAGACTTTGGGCAAGTCGTCGACAAATCAGCTGCGAACCCTCTCAAAGCTGGCGCAGTCTGGCTCCGCTGATGACTTTGCTCTCGCCGCAGCATCAGAGGAAGTCGTGGGTCTTCGCGGCCGGCGACGGCTGCAGAACGCGGCAACCGCCAAGTCCGGTGGCCGCGGCGGCGGTGACTGGAATTGGATGGAGAAGCAACGGCAATTCCTCCAGGCCTACGAGTATCTCTGCCACATTGGTGAGGCCAAGGAGTGGATCGAGGATGTCATCCACCGCACCATCCCACCCATTGTCGAGCTTGAAGAGGCTCTGCGAGACGGTGTCACACTCGCCGAAGTTGTGGCTGCTCTGAATCCCGACCGGCCGTTCCGTATCATTCGGCACCAGAAACTCCAGTATCTCTACTCGGACAACATTGCCAACTTCTTCCGCTACCTCGACGAGGTCGAGCTGCCCGACCTGTTCCGCTTCGAGATGATCGACCTGTACGAGAAGAAGAACATCCCCAAGGTCATCTACTGCATTCACGCCCTGAGCTGGCTGCTCTTCCGCAAAGGAATTGTTGACTTCCGCATCGGCAACCTCATTGGCCAGCTCGAATTCGAGCACCACGAACTCGAAGCAGTGCAAAAGGGTCTCGATAAGTTGGGTGCCAACATGCCCAGTTTCGGTAACATCGGGGCCGACTTTGATGTAGAGCCTGAGCCCGTCGAAACGGAAGAGGAGCGCATCGACCGCGAGCTGGCCGAGAACGAGGCCTCCATCGTGGACCTCCAAGCACAAGCACGCGGCGCTCTCGTGCGCATGCGGTTAGGCCAATCCATGCAGCAGCTCTGGGACGACGAGAACTGGCTGATCGACCTCCAGGCTCGTATTCGCGGTGACTTTGCCAGACAGATTATCGACTACCGAATGCAGATGCGGCGCTTCGCCATCGACCTGCAAAGCGCTGCACGCGGTTTCCTTGTCCGCCAGCGGCAGCATGAGAAAGAGTACTACTTGGAGAGCATGGAAGGACATGTCCTCGAGCTTCAGAGCCTCATTCGGGCCAACAAGGTCCGCAACCAGGTACGAGACATTCGTTCTCAGTTACAGCAAGCTTTGGGGCCCGTGCGAGACATTCAGGCGGTTTTTCGGGGGTACTTGGCGCGCAGAGAGATGCTTTCTCAGAAGCAGGATGCAAAGCATGCGGCCGGTTCGGCCACGGCTCTGCAGGCTGCCGTTCGCGGTATGCTGCTGAGAAGGCGACTGGAGGACGAGCAGGCGGCGCTCTTTGCTGAGAGTCACGCAATTGCCGACCTCCAGGCCGCCGCAAGGGCTATGCTAACGAGACACCAGATTCGCCTGCAGAAAGAGGCACTTGCCCGCTTTGCACCTCAGTGGGAGCAATTGCAGGCCGTGTTAAGGGGCAACGCCGCCCGGCAGTCCGTCACTGCGCTGACAGCCGAGCTGCGCCAGCATGGGCCCGAGATCGAAGCGCTGCAGGCCTGTGTCCGGGCCGCTGCCGTTCGACGCAACATCACCGATACGCTCGACGGCCTTCAAGAGTGCGAGCCCGAGCTCGTTGCACTGCAGTCCCATGCCCGCGGCATGCTTGAGCGCTTCCGGGTCGCGGGCGATCTGAACGCGCTCTCTGCCCAGGAACGCCAAATCACGCGGCTGCAAGCAAATGCGCGGGCCTTCATCTTCCGTAAAAAACACTCTGCTTTCTTGGACGAGCTGCACTCCACCGAGCCGGGAATTGTCCAGCTGCAGGCTCTCACCCGGGCCATGTTGCTACGCAGCGAGATCGGCGAGCTCCTCAACCAACTCGATGAGCAGGTGGAGTCGATCGTTGCCCTGCAAGCTGCCGCCAAGGCCTTTATCGTCCGCCGTCGGTTTGCCGAGAAGAAGCGCTTCTTCAACGAGAATATGCAACGCGTTGTCAAGATCCAAAGCTTTGTCCGCGCCAAGATGCAGGGCGAGGCATACAAGAGCCTCACCACTGGAAAGAACCCTCCGGTCAACGCCGTGAAGAACTTTGTTCATCTGTTGAACGACAGTGACTTTGACTTCAACGAGGAGGTCGAGTTTGAGCGGATGCGCAAGACCGTTGTGCAGCAGGTTCGCCAAAACGAAACGATGGAGCAGTACATTGACCAACTCGACATCAAGATCGCACTTCTCGTCAAGAACAAGATTACCCTCGACGAGGTTGTGCGGCACCAGAGCAACTTTGGTGGTCACACTGGAAACATTCTTGCCAGCACGCCGATGACGTCGGCCAACCAGTTCGACCTGAAGGCGTTAAACAAGAGTTCTCGCAAAAAGCTGGAATCGTACCAGCAACTCTTCTTCAACCTGCAGACGCAGCCCCAGTACCTGGCGCGCCTGTTCCGTCGCATTCGCATGCAGGGCATGTCCGAAAAGGAGGGCCGGCGGATTGAGCTTCTGATCATGAGCCTGTTCGGCTACGCGCAGAAGCGGAGAGAGGAGTACTACTTGCTCAAGCTGATCGCCCGGTCGATCAGCGAAGAAATCGACGGGTCGCCTTCCATCCAGGAGTACGTCCGTGGCAACTACTACTGGCAGAAGCTTCTCACCAACTACACACGATCACCCCGCGACCGGAAATACCTGCGCGACCTCTTGGGTCCCATGATCCGCGACAACATCATCGAAGACCCGGCACTCGACCTGGAGAGCGATCCCTTGCAAATCTACCGGTCGGCCATCAACAACGAAGAGCTCCGGACAGGCCAGCCAAGCCATCGGCCACGCGACGTCCCACGTGAACACGCCATCAAGGACCCTGAGACCCAGGAGCTGTTTATCGACCACCTCCGCGACCTGCGCGAGATCTCCGACCAGTTCCTGCTGTCCCTCGAGGACCTCCTGCCGCGCCTACCGTATGGTATTCGTTTCATCTGCCGGCAGATGTTCGATTCGCTTTGCCAGCACTTCCAGCGCGAACCCCCACAATACCATCTGCAGCTCGTGGGCAACTGGCTCTGGCGCTTCTACCTGCAGCCGGCGGTCACGTCGCCTGAAAACGTCGGTGTGATTGACAAGAATCTCAGCCCGCTCCAGAAGCGGAACCTGGGCGAAGTGGCCAAGGTCCTTGGCCAGATTGCAAGCGGCCGACCATTTGGTGGCGACAACATTCACTTGCTGCCGCTGAATGCATTCATCTCCGACTCGGTTGCCCGTCTGGGCCGCATCATGGAGGCACTTGTGTCGGTGCCAGACGCTGAGAGCACTTTCGACATCGACGAGTTCAACGACCTGTACGCGAAGAACAAGCCGACGTTGTACATCAAGATGACGGACATCTTTGCTATCCACCAGTTGGTGGTGTCGGAGCTGCCCGCGATTTGCCCGAACCGTGACGACATGCTGCGCGAGATTGTGCAGGAACTCGGCAGTGCTAAGAACAACGAGAGCGAGATGACGGCGGCCGGCTCGTCGGACATTCAAATGTACCTGACACCCAAGCTGCATGATGTGGAAGACCCCGAGGCGGAGGTCAAGGCACTGTTCATGGAGACGAAGCGATGCATTCTGTATATTATCCGTGTGCAGACTGGCGTGAATCTCCTGGACGTGTTGGTGAAGCCGATTCACCCACAGGACGAGCAGAAATGGCAGTCGCTGCTGCGGGAGGATTTTGCGGTGGGCAGCAACACGCGCGGCGCCTACTCGGACGCCAACATGGTGGACGTGACCCGCATGTCGTACTACGATCTCAAGCGCACGGCGCTGGAGAACGTGCTGCGTCTGGAGCAGCTGGGACGGATATCCAAGCACAACCACTACCAGGACGTGCTGAATGCGATTGCGCTGGACATCCGCACCAAGAGCCGGCGGCGCGTGCAGCGGCAGCGCGAGTTGGAAGGCGTGCGTCTTACGCTGGGCAACCTGCACGAAAAGGCCAAGTACCTGGAGCAGAAGCGCAAGAGCTACGACGACTACATTGAGCAGGCAATGGCTACGCTGCAAAACAAGAAGGGGTAAGTTTTTGGATTGGGTATGCAGGGGTGTCCTATCAGGTCGTTTGCAACCATGCTAACCATGAAAACAACAACAGCAAAAAGCGGTTCCTCCTGCCATTCACCAAGCAGTACAACCATCAGCGCGAGCTGGAGCGCAGCGGACGGGTGCCCAAGTTTGGGTCATACAAGTACAGCGTGCGGGCACTGGCCGAGAAGGGCGTCGTGGTGTCGTGGACGGGCGTTATGGACCGCGACTACGACAAGATAAACCTGACCATTTCCTGCGACGAAGTCGGCGTGTTCTCCATCGAGGGCTCGCGTGGCCACATCCAGATCCCCGGTGCCAGCGCACTCGTGTCGATTGAGGATCTGCTGCAGGCGCAGTTCGAAGCGCACCAGTTCATGAACGTCTTCGAGGGCAACCTGCGGCTCAACGTCAACCTCCTGCTGCATCTCCTGTACAAGAAGTTTTATCGAACAGAGTAGACGGACAGGGAAGGCACAGCGAAGCCGAACGATGACGACAAGACTCGGTACGATGCACGACAGACAACGACTAGATGCGGTGGGGACAGGAAAAGGATATACCAGGAAACGAGGAGGGAGAAGCAGAGAGGGGGCAACCCACAGCAATAAGGGCAGGATTACACCAACACCAAGCAACACACATTCACGACTTTTGGAGCATTGTGGGAACATTTTGTTGCGTGCGCATTGGACATTTGATACGTTGCTGGTTTTGGCTCGACCATTGTGCGTTCCATTGTTTTCTTTTTTGTGTTTGTTTTCGCTTTCTACTTTTTGTTCCTGTCACTGTTTCGTTCTTGGAAGTATAGGCGTGTTGTTTTGATATTTCAAGGAGGATTTTCGGTTGTTACGGGCGGACGCAGAAGGGGATACAATCAAATCGGCGAACTGATGGATGTGCTTATGGTGTTTTGTGAAGGAGAGAAGGGAGGCGTGAGAGGGCCTTTTTACAGGCCACTTTTTTATTCTTCTGTATCTTTTGTGTCCACCACACTCTTTTTACCCTTTTTCGTGCCATGCCCTCTTCGCTCTCTATAAAGCAAAAATAGACAGGTAAACACCGATATAACTTGGCGTGTAGATATGTGCATCACAGAGCTCCGTAGACTATATGTAGGTTGTCCCACGTAGAATGGTCCGTAAGACGTGGCGACAAAGCAACGTCACCTGAGCACAGCTTGATCTGGCCACGGGTTTGAAAGGGCCACACAACCTTTGACACGAAGCATGCCATATCTCTAATCTCTTTCTCTTACCTCAATCTCTGTGCCTGCTGGTCTATCCTCGCGTAGATAATGCAAACAGCCGTTCTGTGGAATATCTTCCTTTGTACTTGCACGCATTTGACGACTTTCGTCTATCGGCTCTGCCCGTTCTACAACAAGAACGTCGGCGGCAAGTCGGGTCCTGTCCTTGTTAGCACTGTACAAAGCTTGTAAAAGAGCAAAAGGAAAAGAAAATAAAAAGAAAAAAAATAATAGGAATGGACGGGAGGATGCTCACCCCATATGTGCAGACCATCTGGCGAGGCCTGCGACCGGTTTGTCTTGCACTGCTGGTTCACCAGGTCGCCGTCCACGTAGTGCTCGAGGATAAAGCGCGACGGGTCGAACCAGTAGTCAAAGATCTGGCTGCCCATGACGTGCCGGCCCACGCCCCAGCAGGTCTCGTAGCCTTTGCTGCGCAGCCAGTCGTGGCCGAGCAGCTGTGTATCAAAGTCGTAGGTCTCAAAGGACGCGTGGTGGACGTGGCTGACGGGGCCCTCGAAGAAGAAGAAGCAGTGGTGGTCGACGAGCTCGTCGCCGCGGTCAAGGTGCAAGAACGTCGTAATGTCCCGGCCGGTGTCGTCGCAGACGACGTCGCTGGGGGCAAAGTTGAAGCGGGTGGTGTAGAAGCGGTAGGCGGCGGCAAAGTCGGTGACGCACATGCCAAAGTGGCCAAGCTTGTGGACGGGAGCGGGTCCTATTGCCAGGTGAAGTGGTGTCAGACAAGGAAAGTGCATGAGGAGGAGGGTGGGCTTTGGACTGCTGAGGAAGGAGCAAGACAGAGAAAGAGCCGAGGGAAGGAGCGAAAAGGGGTCGAAGGGATGGAAAGAAGGGGATGAGGGGTGTGAGATATGAGAAGTGAGGAAAGAGCCAACGCCAACGTACCCTTTTCGAAACGTTGGAACTTGTTGCCTTTGCGATGTTTTTGGACAGGCTATACAATGTTTAGACAACAACAACGTCACAGCAATCCCACAATGACGACAGCGCAGCACCAACGATAGACAACGTACAAAGTTAAATGGACGGTCGCAGGACGGCACGCCGACTTGCGCGGTCACGGGAGCCTGCCCGTAGACAAGATGGAAAGGGAAGCCGTCGACCGGGTCTCTGAATGTCACTCGATATCCACCGCCCGGCTCGTCCGCCATGGCGTGCACTGGCGATGCGCCGGGCAGCGTGGCAGCTGCATGGTCGAGGTCTTCACGCGACTCGACGACGAACGCGGCACCGCCAAACTGGTCTTCGGGCCCCGTCGACAGGCAGTACAAGAACGGCTCCGTGCCGGTGCCGCGGTAGTAGGTACGGCCAGCCTCGGTATCGGCTTCGACTGACTTGTGGCCCTGGATCTTGCAGAAACCAAAATCGTCGAGAAAGCGCGCGGCACTCGCAGTATCCTTGTGGGTGTAGTAGACGTGGGCGATGCGCACGAGGCGGATTTTGCGGGGCGCTGTGGTGTTGGACGACATTTTGATGTTAAGGTGCGCCTCTATTTCCTATTCTTCATGTCTTTGTCTCTCGTTACTTCTTCACTTTCAGTCGCTTTCCAATGCCAAAGTCACCCCATACTAATATATTGGTTTGTCCACAGCCGATAAGCCGACACCACCGGGAAGTACGGATGTGCAAGCCCAGACTGCGATGCAAACGACAAAGACCCAAGCTCAGCACCCAAGGGCAACGAGGGCACACCACCCCGCGGCACATGTATTCGCAACCGATACTACAGCCTACTGTTCAGCGGAGATACGGCAACGGGCTATTAAAAGAAGCATCGGGATCGTATCGCAGTAGAAGATCAAATATGGCGAGAGACAGCATCGAGACGCACCGAAGTTGTGCCTTGGGCGACAGGCGAAAACCTGGACCTGGGGAACGGGTACCCCAGAACCGACACCTTCGCCTCCCAATAAGTCCCATCGCACTCGAACGTCCCTGTTTTCAATTTGAGTCCTTGTATCTGTAGATGGATGTTGAGAATGCGGAGAAAGTGGCGTGCGGGATCGAGCCGGACGATCTTCGGGCTGTTTTCGCTTCGTTTTGGCTACCCTCTTTTTATTTTATTTTTCCCCATCGTGTTATTCGCCCGCACCATCCCGCATTTAGTCCCGTATCTCTCCACTTGGGGATCCATACCGGGGTATTGCAGCCGCCTTTGTTGGATGGACGCCTGTTGTTGGTTGTGAAGTTGAACCATGGCTCGAGTGCCAAGCATGCCGCGCCTTTTGCAGATGCACTGCAATCCACACACCTCCGCGAACATGTATTTACAGACGCGCACACCCAGACACACAGCAGACGGATTGACCCGCCGCTCCTACTTGTCCATCTGATCTGCGCGGGACAATGATTGCGAAACCATTTAGAGTCGTCTGACTTCTTTCCCCAGTGGTTCCTTACGTTCCTATTTTAATCTATTTTATGAGTTTCTTTTACCTTTTCTCCTCTCCTACTCACCCATAACCCCTTTCCTTGTCTTTATCCTCCCCGCATCGTCACTTACATAACGCTTTGTCAATGTCAAGGGAGGAAGACAGTGGTACAAGGCTTCTAACGAGGACCAAAAGAAGTCATTCCACGAGGCAGAGACTAGCACAAAATTCAGATAAATACGGTACATCATTCTTCGACTGTCAGAACTACCTTCCCCTCCGTCCCTCACCATCACGGCATTCCCCTTTTCAACCTGCTTTGTCCACCAACCGTCCAAAACAATGGTGCCCCCCAACATCAACATCAGCTCCGGCAGCACGCCTTCTTTTCCTGCTAGCATACAAGTCTCCTCACCACAGTCTACCACTCCCTCTGCCCAGGGGCAGACATTGTCGTCGACCAATAATGGATCCACACCCAATGGTGAGCCCCATATCGTCGACCCAGACGCAAACTCCGTGTCTGGAGCACCTCCGGCTGCCAGCGGCACACATGAGGTTGTTGCGCCCACTATGCCCTCCATCCCCTCCACACATCCCCCACCGCCACCTGGCATTGCCGATTGTCCGGCTGCCGTCAGCAACGGGGTTATCGAGACCGAGATTTTGATTGTCGGTGCCGGCCCTTCAGGCGCCTCACTTGCTTGTTTTCTTGCCGAGTATGGCTTGAAAGGTATTATTATCAGTGCGGCGCCCGGCACAGCCAACACGCCACGGGCACACATTACCAACATTGCGGCGCTCGAGTGCTTGCGCGACATTGGCCTCGACGCGGCTCTCAAGCAGGTGTCGTCCGAAGGCAGCTGCATGATGCACACGCGCTGGTGCCACAGCATGGCCGGTGCTGAATACGCCCGCATCTACTCCTGGGGCAACGACCCTAAGCGGAAGGTAAGCCCAACAGGCCTGCTCAGAGAGTTTTGTTGTGACTCTTTAGTTGCTACTTATCACTTTGCATCGTTCTAACCGTCTAGGGCGATTATGAGTCGGCGAGCCCCTGTGCGCCTGTGGACCTGCCACAAACACTGCTGGAGCCTGTGCTCGTGCGGCATGCCACCCATGCCGGCTACAAAATGCGTTTTGACACAGCTCTCCTCGGATTCACCCAGGACACTGCCACAGGCATGTACACGGCGACACTGCGGGACAAGTTGGCCAATGTCGAATACCGTGTGCGCACCAGGTACATTTTTGGTGCAGACGGTGCGCAGAGCCAGGTCGTCAAGCAGCTGGACCTGCCGCTGATCAAGAAGCCCGGCCAGGGTCTGGCCGTCAACGTGCTCGTGCGCGCCGACATGTCGCACTTGGTGGACGCCCGCCGGGGCAACCTGCACTGGGTCATGCAGCCGGACCGCGAGCACCCGGCCTTTGGCTGGATGGGCCTTGTACGTATGGTCAAGCCGTGGCACGAGTGGATGTTTATTCTCTTTCCGAGCCGCGATGTCGACGGCGCCAACAACTTCGAATCCTTGTCGAAGACGACCAACGAGGAGTACCTGGCCCGCGTGCGCGCCTTTATCGGTGACGACACGCCTGCCGAGATTCTGAACGTCAGCAAGTGGTACATCAACGAGATTGTCGCCGAGACCTACTCGGTCGGCAACGTCTTCTGCCTCGGCGACGCCGTCCACCGCCACCCGCCCATGAACGGCCTGGGATCGAACACCTGCATTCAGGACGCCTTCAACCTCGCCTGGAAAGTCGCCTATGTGCACAAGGGCTTGGCCGGCCGGACGTTGCTCGACACGTACAGTGTCGAGCGCCAGCCCGTCGGCAAAGGCATCATCACGCGCGCCAACCAGGGCTTCCGCGACCACTACAATGTCTGGGAGGCCCTAGGTGCGCTGCCCAGGACGGTGAAGGACCGGCAGGCCGTTCTGGACGAACTCGAGGCGGCCACCCCGGCCGGGCAAGCTCGCCGCAACACGCTGCGCCAGGCCATTCACCACACAACCCACGAGTTCAATGGCCTGGGCATCGAGATGAACCAGCACTACAGCGGCCAGGGAATCTACGCCGCCGACGAGCCCCAGCCCTGGACGCTGCCCGGCCGTGCTGCCGCCGACCCCATATTGTACCACGAGCCCAACACGTACCCGGGCAGCCGCCTGCCACACGCCTGGCTCAACCGCGGCGCCATCCCGTCCGCCAAGCCCACCTCCACCATTGACATCGCCGGCCACGGCAAGTTTGTGCTGTTCACGGGCATTGGCGGCGAGGCCTGGCGTGGTGCGGCGTCTCGCGTGTCCGAGGCCCTGGGCGGCGTCCCCATCCACGTGCACACTGTCGGCTTCCGCCAGCAGTGGGAGGATTTCTACTTTGCCTGGGCCGAACTACGCGGCGTCGGCGAGTCGGGCGCCGTGCTGGTGCGCCCGGACCGATTTGTTGCGTGGCGTGCGCAAGAGGTGGCCGGCGACGAGGCGGCGTGTGCCACCAAGCTGGCGACAGTGATGCGGTCTATTCTGGGTCTGTAGTGGACGGTGATCGTTTTAATTTTAATTTTTACTTATTTATGTACTCTACCCTATTTGTCCATATGTCAATGGATTAGGCCTCGACGATGGCCCATCCAAAATGCCCAATAACCTGATTCCCCAAAAATTAAAGTGAACTCATGTTGTTCTTTCGTCACTAGTATTTTGGCCGTGGTTTCGCCATTATTGGAAGACTACACACCAAGAAGCCGGTCTAGGCTAGACGTTATCCGTGCTGCCTCGGGGTTCGTTAGCCAGAGTGGGCTTTTGGCTGTAAGCACGGCACAAAATAAGACAAAATGTATAGAAAACTGCTAATATGCCTTGGACCTTGACTCGCCTGTCTCCATCAGCCCGAGCCGTCGTATAAAGCTAAAAGCAAAAAGAGAACAAAGGGGCTCTCGATCGCGGAGAAGAGCAACCGTAGACAGTGCAGGATCATTCACGGAGAACAGATCCAGGATCACATCTCGAAAGAGAATTGTAGATATGAAAACCCGACGTTTTAACTGCAAATTTGCATATATATTTTGTTTTAAAAGACATTGAAATCCCACGCATACAGCGCACCACGCCCCCAACCCACCATGCTCGCTTCACTTGCTGCTCCTCTTCTGCGCCGCGTCTACACGATCACCGGCGCCGCCTCCGGTATTGGCCAGTGCACAGCCATTCGCCTGGTGCAGCTGGGCGCTGCTGGCGTCGCCATTAGCGACGTCAACGAGGCAGGCCTGGACAAGACACGCAAGCTCTGCGAGGACGCTGCTGTCGCGCGTGGGTCGTCGGTGCCCGCGCCCCAGATTATCGTCACCCGTGTGGACGTCAGCAAGCGCAGCCAGGTCGAGAGCTGGGTTGAGAGTGCCGTCAAGGCTTTTGGTGGGCGCTTGGATGGCGCGGCTAATGTCGCGGGCATTCCCGGTGGCCACCCGGATATTCGTTGCGAGTCGATCAACCAGGACGAGTGGGACCGCACGCTGGGCATCAATCTGACGGGCATGCTGCACAGCATGCGAGCACAGCTACCGCACTTGACGCGGCCGGGCGGCTCGATTGTCAACGTGGCGAGCGTGGCGGGTCTTCGTGGTCTGCCGCACAATGCTGCCTACTCGACAAGCAAGTTTGGCGTCATTGGCCTGACGGAGTCGGTGGCAGGCGAATACGGCAGCGAGGGCATCCGGATCAACGCGGTGCTGCCGGGCCCCATTGACACCCCGGTGCTGCACAACGGCGAGGCCAAGGGTCTGTTCACGTCCGACGCAGCGGGTGCTGCGACATTTTTGAACCGCGTGGGCACGGCCGAGGAGGTGGCCAGGGTGCTGTGCTTCTTGATGACGGACGATGCGTCGTATGTGACAGGAGGTGAGTTGGCAATCCCATATACGCCTTCCATTTACCCTGTTTGTGTTTTTTTTTTCCCCCACTAACGTAAATCTAAACACAGCCAACTGGACTGTCGACGGTGGTTATACCGCGTCGTAGGTATGGATCGATTAAATAAGACGGCTGGATCCATTGGGACTGTACATAGGACCATAGGACCGAGGTAACAAAACATGACGGAGTGGCATCAGTCGGTGTCTTTCCAGGGGCCTAACAGGCATTGTTGTATTTAGACGTGTGGATAGTGGTGCTGATGTATAACGGGCTTCTGCCGTGTACGAACCCCACGATATATGCCATTTACATGAATTCCGACGAGGGTCTTGGCCGTCACTTGCCGAAAGCTGTCGAATCACCCGCCCACTATGGCGGATAGATAATGGTGCGGTGAGCAGCCTTGGGCCAGCGGCAATTCATCCGTCTTCACCCACAATCTATTCTTAAGAGTGAGTATGAGAATAAAAAGAGCATACCCGCGCCGGCTTTCGTATCTTGGTTTTCAACCTAATATAACCAGGTTAGTTAACAACTCAAAGACAAGACTTTACCTTTGATTCACAAAATCGAGCCTTTCTGAGATGAAGTCGCTGTTTTTCTTTGCCCTCGCAGCGGCGGCCCAGGTGGTGCCTTGTAACCAAACTGCTCTCGCCGAGGCGGCCGACGCGTACATCGCTGCCCAAACGGCCGGCCAGCTTGCCCCCCTTCTGGCCGTCACGGTTGCCAACTGGACCTACCAAGAGAACAACCAAGCCGTAAATATCGCCACTTCCCGTTCAGCATCCGGCAGCATCCTGGCCAAGGCGCTCAAGGTCGACCACCGCCGCACGAACTTTGATTTGACGGCCTGTGCTACCTACACAGAGCTCATCTCGGCCACCGACTCCGCCAACCCGTACGTCATCGGGACGCAGATTCGCCATGCGACGGAACCTTCGGTGCCCCAGAAGGTTGTGCTGGTCGACTCGATTGTGACCACCACGGGCGCCTGGCTATTTGACGCAAAGAAGACGCTGCAACACGTGCTCCAGGAGAACTGGACCGTCATCCTGCCCGAGAGCGCCCGCGACACCCGTCTCACACTGCAAGCGGCGGCCGACGCCTACCTCGACATGTGGAGTAACGCCACTGCCTCTGAGGCCGTCCCTTGGGCCACGCCGTGCACACGCCTCGAGGGCTCCGCATACACGGGCCACAACCGGCCGGACGACTCGTGCAAGGCAGGCATCCCGTCGAACCACAAGCAGGCGCCCAACACACACCGACGCTATGTCATTGACGAGTCCATGGGGTCTGTGAGTGTATTTTGCGTGTGGGAGCACATGATGAACGCGGCCGACAGCCACGAGCTGCGGCTGGAAAGGGGCAAGCTGCGCTATGTTCACACCATGACTTCGTGCGGGTCGAAAGCATGCAAGTTGTAAGACAAGGGGCAGATGGGCAATGGGCAAAGGGCAAACGGGGCAAACGGGCAAATGGGGAGAAAGGAATACGGAGAGCGAAGACGGAGCTGGTCAAAACAAAGCTGGAAGGAGAAGGTGGTCGATATGGACGGATGGTAACGACATGCGGCGGAAGGTACGGATAGATGCATAGAACCTGGCCATGTTTAAGCGGGACTGCGTGTAAGTGCCAGAATAGGACACTAGCACGGCCTGTTTTGACTTGGCAAAAAGAGAGGGGCGCTCCAAAGAAGCGATGGAACAAAACAACGAAATTCTTGGCACGAAGCTTTTTTCTTTTACGTATTTACCATCGCGATTCATCCACTCACCTGCGCTGACACGCCATTGGATTTTCGGAGATGTGCTACACGTTTGCTAGGGCGGGGATGGCTGCCCCTCTTTCCTTCCCTTTGTTCACACAGCAGCCCAGTCAAGACGATCGCTCCTGGCGGTCTCAACGTCATGACGTCAGCATTCTTTCATAAAGAGACCCCCCTCACAATGCATGTTGCACGGCAAGAGCATCCGATCGACGGCCAGCTGAGGGAATACGCCCCCTATTTAAGAGCTTCAGAGCAGGCCAGAAAACCGTTTCTTGGCATTCTACAACATATCCAATTGAGCTTGCTATCATTTGACAACAGCAGCAACAAACAAGTTAGTACAGTGCCGCAGACCACCTGCATCAACACCACAACCATGGTTTGGCAACACGGCGACGAGCACGATATCCCGGAGATTTACCAGCGTCACCAGTAAGTCATTCAGACGTCGTCGTCTTTCCTTTTCTACTTCTGGACGCTGTGGTCTTTCTTAGCTGCTTCTTGTCCAATGATTTCAACACTGACAACGTCAGTGCCGGTGGCTGGCTACCGGCAGACCACCGCGTGCAGCACGAGTGGCTGAGCAAGACGGTCAAGCACGTCGACAGCAAGTCCAAGCGCGCCGCCCTGGCGCCTGTTCTCCAGGAGTTCAAGGAGTTCATCGAGACCAACCCGCGCATCTACATGTACTTTACGGCCATGTGGGACGAGGTGCCGCACCGCCGTGTCTACCAGCGCGACCCCACCGGCGGTCGCCAGATCCGCGACTACATGCACATGCTCGACGTTCTCAACCACGTATTCGGCCGCGCGCCCGAGTGGACCAACGCCGCCCAGAGCGTCGGCATGGTCGGCGTGCCCCTGTGCGCCATCTTTGACTACGTCATGGGCACACCGAGCGGCCACGCGGCGTTCCTCGACCCGGACGTCAACCGCATGCTGAAGAAGGTGCTCAACGCCTGGGGCAAGTACCTGACGACGCCCGAGTCGGCCGAGGTGCTGGGCGACCACGAGGCCGGCTGGTTGGGCAAAATCGGCTACAAGGACCTGATGGAGGTCGCCAACGCCCCCTACAAGACAGACCACAAGTTCGAGGACATGTACATCTGCGACCCGAGCGCCAAGCACTACGGCTACAAGTCGTGGGACGACTTCTTCACGCGCCACGTCCGCGAAGAAGCCCGCCCCGTCGCCGCCCCAGACGATCTGGCCGTTGTCAACAATGCCTGCGAGAGCCGCACGTTCCACGTGGCCCGCAAGGCCCAGCTGCGCGACCGCTTCTGGATCAAGGGCCAGCCGTACAGCGTGCTCGACATGCTCGCGCACGACCCGCTGGCGCAGCAGTTCCAGAACGCCACCGTCTACCAGGCGTTCCTGTCGGCCCTGTCGTACCACCGCTGGCACGCGCCCGTGTCGGGCACGGTCAAGCGGGCGTTTGTGCAGGACGGCACCTACTTCAGCGAGCCGCTGTTCGAGGGCGAGGAGGGCCACAGCCACCATGAGATTGACGTCAAGGGCATTACCGTGGCCCAGGGCTACCTGACGGCTCTGGCCACGCGCGCCATCATTTTCATCGAGGCCGACAACAAGGACATCGGCCTGATGGCGTTTATCGGCGTCGGCATGGACGAGGTCAGCACCTGCGAGATTGGCGTCAAGGAGGGGCAGCACTTCAACAAGGGCGACGAGCTCGGCATGTTCCACTTTGGCGGCTCGTCGCACGTGCTGCTGTTCCGCGAAGGCGTTCAGATCGACGGCTTCCCGAAGCCGGGCGCACACGCCAATGTGCCGGTGCGCAGTGCTCTGGCCAAGGTGAGGGGGTACGTCGAGCCGAAGTAGTTTGCACGGAGTACGGGCCGGAAACAGACACGGGCCTAATGAACTCCGTGCGTTCAGCGTGTTCGGCGTGTTCGGCGTGTTCGGTGTGTTCGGCAATGGCTTAAAAACGAGGATGATTGAAACGATGTCAAGTCACCTATGGCATAGTGTATTGGCGCCCCATATCCGGCGCGGTCTTGGTAACAAAAGGATTGTTCGAGAAGGACAGTTGTGCCTCGGCTGGAAATGTATGTCGTATTTGGAAATGCATTTGGAAATCGAAGGTTGAAGTGTGAAAACTGCACAATACGAAACCCGGTGCCCAAACGACGGCATCGATGGAATTCCAACGGCAATGATGTGAATCCCGCATGTCCGCCTCGGGAGAGTTACCTAATATAGACTGACATGCGAGCTCAAGTGCGGTACGAAACTGTAAGAGAAAAAAAAAATTTACTTAAAGCACAGATGACAAAGCTGAAGACTTGAGCCTCGGCACTCATCTAGCCCTGTCCCACCACTGGTTTTGGGCGTTGAACAGCACTACAAAGCATCAAGCGTCCTACGAAGTAAAATCACCCTCCTAGCATCTCCCCGAACTCCACTATCAATCCCTGCTACCACGCCTAGCACTTGTCCCCAATGCGGAAGTGCCGCCGCTGGCGGTCGATGGTCTCAGCGACGACCCAACACAGCCAGCCTCGGCCGCCAAGAAAAGCCACCGCCAAACGCCAGGCTACTTTTTTGCCTTTCGCAACGGGATGCCCAAGGAAGAGTCCGTTGATCGTTTCGAGATCTCAACGGCTATGTGCCGCCATTTTTCACGGTCCTTTCATCTTTAACATCTCCGTTGTCGTCTTTCTTCTACTTGTCTTCAATTCGTCTTTGCATTCCTCCACCTTGATTTATAATATGGGAATTTATGAGCAAAGAAAGTCTCCACGGAGACCAGCAAAAAATCTGTGCAGCCCGTTTGTGGGGTGCTTGCAAGTCCGTCGGGAGGAGGGACCGGCCGACCTGTCGTACCTGTCGTACCTGCCTGCTATCTCTGTGTTCCTGTATGCCCGTATCTTGCATCCTCTGCATGTCGTACGGGTAGAGACAGAGGGAAGGAACAATTGCATTGTCTCGGCCGACTGTCTGGGACACCGTTGTGAACACAGGAAGGAGCAACTAGCAAATACCAGGGAGCACCACAACAATATGACGTGCACTTGCGGTTTGTAACGGACAGCTTCCCGTTCTCGTTGTTTCCATATTCACGAAAGGTTTCTTCCTTCCTGCCTCTCAACATTTCGATATCCAGTTTTGTAACCGCTCCGTCCCTGGTTTCCCAGTCGCCGGTCTCGCAAATTATTGGCCAGTCAAAGACAAAATGGTGTAAAACGCGCCTCGCCACACACGCCCACCCTCTAATAGCTCAAAGACAGCGGGATCCAGTTCCTAAAACAGTAGCCACCGAAGCCCCTCTTATAAACCCTTGTAGCTGCTGGGCCCTTCTTTATGTTGCGCCACCGCGTTTGCGCCCGGGTTTCTTTTTATTATTTATTTTAAAAGTATGTATTTGTTTTTTTCCATTTTACAGAGATTCTTCATTCTTGCCTCACAATATTCGGTACTAAACAAGGAGGGGCAATAGGGGCAATTAGGAAGGCACACAGGCATATGTCGTACAAGGGACGGAGTGACGAGGGGAGGGGTGGTTGCCGTATATATTTAATTTTATTCTGTTTGGGCATCCTAGTGCCTCTTTGGCGCAGGTGGGCATGGGAGCAGTTGCTTTATAAAGCTGCAGAAAGGAGGAAAGACAATAACTGGAAGGAGCGATGTTGAGGAGAAGGGGAGAGGGGCGAGCTGTGCACGGAGCAACTAACAACAAGGAAAGAACGGGGTCGGAGGCTATGACTAGAACGGACGCGGCTGCCGAGGATGTGGTCGATGGCGTGGCTACCAGCCCTGGGTCACTACTGCCATATGTGTTAGCGCATCGCGCTCCTCCCTTGAGCTTCGATCGTGCTTTCCGGGTGTCTCGAAGAATAGATAAAAGACGGGAGCTTCGTTCCACGTTGCACCTCTGGTCTTTCCTGTCTGGGGCGACGTACATTTGACAACAGCCCATCTTCATCACCACCCATTAAATCGACTTCACTTTCCCCTGCTCTCCAACACCAACCCTCTATCGCATTTATACCACACACCACACACCACACTCAACACCGCACACAACCTCACAGCCTCACAATGTCTCGCCAGAACACGTCCGTCGTCCTCGCCGAGCGGCCCACCACGGACATCATCCCCGGCCAGACCTTCCGCATCGAGACGGCCCCGGCGCCCACCGCCGCCGATCTTCAGGATGGCTTCCTGCTCGTCGAGGCTCTCTACCTGAGTCTCGACCCGGCTATGCGCGGCTGGCTCAACGACCGCCCGTCCTACCTGCCGCCCGTTCAGATTGGCGCCGTCATGCGCGGTGTCACCGTCGCCCGCGTGCTGGCCTCCAAGTCCTCCAAGGCCGCTGAGGGCGACATTGTCTTGTCCTTCTCCGGCTGGACCGAGGTCGCCGTTATCCACGAAAAGATGGTTGAGAACCCCTTTGCCGCCATGCCCGCCGCCCTGCGCAGCCGCCTGCGGCCAATAGACCTGGTCAGCGCCCTGGGTGCCACAGGTCTGACGGCCTACTTTGGCCTCGTGAAGGTCGCCAACGGCATCAAGCCGACCGACACTGTTGTTGTCTCGGGCGCCGCTGGCGCGACCGGCAGCGTGGTGGGCCAGATCGCCAAGATCCTGGGCGCCAAGCGCGTCGTCGGTATTGCGGGCAGCGCCGACAAGGTCAAGTGGCTGACCGAGGAGCTGGGCTTCGACGTCGGCATCAACTACAAGGACGCCGACTTTGCGCAGCAGTTCAAGGCGGCGACCACCGACAAGATCGATGTGTACTGGGACAACGTCGGCGGCGAGGTCCTCGACATGGCCCTGGGCCGCGCCAACCTGTACGCGCGCTTCGTCATGTGCGGCGGCATCAGCCAGTACAACACGACCAACGTCAAGGGCCCCAAGAACATCCTGCAGGTCGTCGTGCAGCGCATCAAGATGCAGGGCTTCCTGGTCTTTGACTACGCTGCGGAGAACGCGACCGCCATTGGCGAGCTGGCCAAGTGGGTGGCCGAGGGCAAGCTCAAGAGCAAGGAGCACATTGTCAAGGGCGGTCTGCGCGTGGCCGAGGAGGCGCTGGTCGGCCTGTTCAAGGGCGTGAACACGGGCAAGCTGGTGGTCGAGGTCAAGAACCCCGATGAGTCCTCGAAGCTGTAAAAAGTCAAAGAGGGGACATTGGGCGCAATAATGGTGGAATGAACATTTTCTCGCCTTCTTCTTTTCTTTTTTAAAATAAATCGGCCATCGGGCGGTGCATCATTCGCTGTTGTTGCTTTCACTATTGTTGTTTGGGCTCTCTATATGTTATAATATAAATGAAGAGAAACTGAAATCGCAAACAACCGGGGAATCTTGGTCTTCATATTTAAATTGTTTGCAATGCTCTATTGTACTGTGGATACCACATCCGTCAGAATACAAAACTCTCCGCGGCCGAATGAAACGCTGGGTGAGACGTAACATGCACACGGAAATCTTCGCTCCATTTACCGCATCCTTTCGGACATAGTGTGACCTTCTAGGCAAGCATGCTCTTATCGTAATCTCACACCCGTAGTCGACGTAGCCGCCGAAGACGACTGCCAGCGATCGTGGCCGCTTTGCTCCTTTTGTTGTTTCCGGCACACCGATGCATGATAGCGTGCGTGGAACTTGGCATCCTTTTCGTGCAAGGGATTGTAGAGAATGTTGCACTCCTTGCACTCCCGCACCGACGCCGAGTCGGTGCTTCCGCCATGTCTTGACGCGATAGCAAGGCTCAGAGTTGTTTGCACCGATGGTGCCCCCGGTGTCATTTTCCGCTTCCTTGAGGTTATCGCTGCTGATGTTCCTGTGCTGGACAAGCCCAGGCGTATCCGCATGCGAGTGCTTGATGCTGCCATCATGCTCGAGGCGAAAGGGCGGTTTTCTTTCGTCTCTTCGTCTGGCTCCTCTACCTGTTCTGACTGCTTCTTTACGTCGTTCTCGTTCTCGTTCCCATTGTCGGCCGGTAGGGCAACCTCTCCTGTTTTCTTCGCCGCCGTCGCCATCTGCTGGTCGGGCCGTATCGTCAAGCGCCGCTTCTGCCTTGGCCGCTGATCAAAAGCATTCCAAAGAGGAGACGATGGTGGTGAATCAGGATCAACAACCGCCGCAAACGCCGCATCATCCACAAAATAGGAAGACTTGGCAGAGGGCGATGACACTACCGATGTTGCGGTCGATCGAAACGAGGCGATGGATGAGGCAGGTGATGGGCACGACGAGAGAGACGACATGGACGATATTGATGCTGCAGGCGAGCTCGGTTCCGGCAGAGATGGTGGCGGAGGCGCACGAGGTGGTGCAGGCGCGCTTCGTGCCGCGGGCTGAAAGTATCGCATGATGCCTACGCGGCGCGGGCTGGCTGCTCTTTGTGGCGACGCGGCCTTGCGCGAGCTGGTCTTGGGGTTCGTCGCCTTGAGTGGTGTTTGTGGCCGTCTGCTGCTGCTGTTGTTTCTCGACTCAGCCTCATCCGCTTCCTTTTGCAGCTGTCTCGACACTTCGTCCGCAATAGAGTCGCGTCGTACGGGCGGCGGCGCCGTTGCTGGTGCTGCCACTGCCACTGCCCCTGGCACGGCCACCAGCATCGCTGTATCAGTCTTTGGTCGCTTACTTGCTTGCTGTTCGTTTGCCTCGTCGGAAAGAGAACGCTTCTTGCCATAGGTCCGGATGGCGCGTCGTGAGGGCTTCTTGGTTGTTATGGCGGCGGGCTGCGGCACTTTGGTTGGTGATGGCGTCGGTGTCGGTGTCGCAGACGGCGTGGTGGTCTTCATGTTGCTCAAATGTTGCCCGGTCGGGGTCGCTTCCGCGCCCTTCGCCATCGTCCCTTTCGTCACCAGCGACTCCTCGAGCGAACGCGTGCCCGGCGTGTCGGGTGTCATGTATCGCATAGCGGACAGGCGAGCCGTGGTGGAATGGGTGGGCACGGTGGCCGCCGCAAGTGCGAACGATGCTCAAGGTCAGACGAGTCGTTCTCAAACTATTCTCAAATCGTTTTTGAACAGATGTTTTGATTAACGGCTTTGTTGATGTTGATGTTGGTGAGACGTGTCGTGTCTAGTTTAGTCTTTGAAGCGTTGACAATGTGAAGTGATGGAAAGACGCAGAAATGGTGCGATTGCATGTGGTATAGAAGGCTGAATAAAAGCGACTCTACAAGTTACTTCGCACGAGATAAGAAACCTCTTAATTAAATGAAAGCGGTCGTGTGTTTGCCCATGTCGCGAGAAAAAGAGAGCTGTGTCCCCTGTGCTCTGTATTTTTGGTGCCCCGCTTTAGCGACGCGCATCGCACCTCTCCCAATTGACGCGTTTTGGAGGAAGGAGCGCGTCTTCCCGTCCTCGCGTAAACCACGTGATGTCACCAACGACGTAAAGTGGTTTTTATTGACGACGGTTCGTTAAAACGTCGCGTTTATTGTTGCGGGTATACTTTGCAAGCAAAATTGTGTAGCAATACACTATTCTTTCGCGAAACATGTCCGTCAAATACCTACAACGAAACGCCTTACGATGCTGGTGCTGTGTCCTGTTTCCGTCGTCGTGCCTGTGTGTGATCAATTCCAGTTGCTCCTTTCGCCCCTGGCAATAGCACGTCCTGGTGGCTCGTTGCGTCGTTCGTTTTTGTCGTCTCCTTCTCTGTCTGCGGGCTGTCCATGCTGTCTGTCCCACCCGGCCCAACGGCCCATGTGTTCACCACCTCACGCACTTCCTTTGGCGCATGCTTCTCCCGCCGTGCTGCGTCGGCCAGATGCCACACGTAGCCCGCATACAGGCCGTACTCGACAAGCCCCGTGGCCATGCTGCCGCCCATGGCCAAAAACAGTCGCGACGGCGTCGGCCACCACCGCGCCAGCATCCACAGCGCATACGCCACGCCGGCCATGGTCAGCACAAAGTTGAAGATGAGCATGACCTGGCGGTTGACATCACTGAGCGTCACGCCGTCGTCGCCCGTGTCGACCGCGTAGACGGGGCGGTGAACCTGGGCAAAGGTGGAGGTGCCGTAGACGTCGGGTGGGTTGACCATGCGTTCGTAGGCACGGGCCTCTTCGTCGCGGCGAAGGCGAGCCATCAGGGCCTTGTATTCGGCAGACTGTACGGAGGTAAGTATGTGCACTCAAAACAAAAAAAAAAGGGGTGGGGGGGACAAGGGCGGCGCATGGCGCAGAAGGATGTACGACGTACCGGTTCGGGTTTCGGTGGTGGCGTCGGCACATGGACGCGTGCACCGACCAAGAGCGTCTCGAGTGTTGTAGCGGTGGTGGCCGACTCCGATGCGGGAAGCGCGTCCAAAGCTGCCGCGAGGCCCAGGATTTGGGCGTGGGAGATTGGTTTCGCGACTTCTGGTGAGCTGAGATCTGGTTCACCCTCTTCGACAAGGAATGTGCTCTGGCCGCTGTCCGCCGAGTTTGCATTGGCCCCCAGTTGCCTCAAGCCCTCTACTATGGAGGGTGTCATCGTAAGGAGCACCATTTTAGCGACCTGCTCGCGGGGTTGGGGTGGTCGCTTTGGTGAATTGTGAGCGTTGACAATGTGAGGCTGTACGGGAAAGCCAGGCACCTGTATTTCGATATTTCAGAGAGGATGCACCTGCCTTGTGCTTCACTGCAGTACTGGCACCTGCCAAGCTCCAGGCGTAAAAGTGGAGACCCTGCTGGAAGCCACAGGGCAGGCACGGGCTGCAACTGCCCTCTGCAGCATAACGACGTATAAAGCAAGCTACTCGGGAATGGGCGGGACAAAATGGCGCACGGTGATTGGCTAGACCAGCTCGATGACGGTCCCAATTGCCCCATTGCCGCAAAACCGCGTTTTTCCTTGCCCTCCCTGTGGGCACGATTCAGCTTGGTGGGGAGGAACGACCGGCGTCAGTAATGGCAGGAAAAATCTAGATCGAATCACCGTCGGAGGGAAAGAGCAAACTGTAATATCTGGGTCCGCCGACAAAACAAAGCCATTGTCACCACGACGTCCATCCCGACGACCCGTACCTCAAAGCCCCGTCGGTCTAGGCCAGTACTGCTACTCTCCGTGCGCCCTCGCCGGCAGGGAACCAGATCGAAAACATACACGCGGAATCGCGTTCCCGAGCGTCGACCCTCGGCTCCGACCGCGCCAACGACAGCAACGAGAGCAAAATCAGCCTCAAGGCGGTGAACAACAGGGTGGAAGTATGGTGGTGCGTATCAGGGGCGCCGCGGGTGTGCTTCTGAGCCCGACACAGCGTGTGGCAGCCGTTCGGCGGTTGCCGACACGCGGCCCGTTATGCGGCTCAGCTGCGTACTCGTCGATGGCACCCTGCCTCCAGCAGAAGTCGACTTTGCCACAAGAAGCCAGCAGTGTGGCTCGAACGACACCAGCAAGACCGCATCCTCAGCAGCGAACACACTCCGCCCACCTCCAACACTACCTTCGTCAGAACCAGCTTGCCAACCGTCGATGCTCCTCGGCATGGGCGGCCGCCGTGTCTGTGGCCGGCAACATGGTGTCCAATGCGTTCAACCGGGCCAAGAAGAACGAGATGGCGATTGATCCGCTGAGGGCAGTCGCCAAGGAGATGAAATTTCTGATTGGCGACGTACGCAAGCTGCTGGGCTCTGGCCACCCGTCGCTGGACCGTGCAGCTAAGTACTACACACAGGCCGAGGGCAAGCACATGCGGCCACTAATTGTGCTGCTCATGTCGCGTGCAACCTACCTTTGCCCCAAGGCGCCCCAGCTGCAGCCAGTCTATGCTCAGCAGCAGCAGCAGCAGCAGCAGCCCCTCCAGGCGTCGGCCGGCGTCGACGTGTCCATCTCGCCCGTCAACGTCCTGTCTGACTTTAACCCGTCCTGGTCCTCGACGTCACCCTTTACCGATCCCTCTGCCGCCTCGCCTTCCTCCTCCGCCACCTCCGCCGCCTCCACTTCGTCGACATCTGAAGAGACCAGCGTACCCGAGATCCTGCCGACGCAGCGCCGCCTGGCCGAGATCACCGAGCTGATTCACACGGCGTCGCTGCTGCACGACGATGTCATCGACCACTCCGAATCGCGCCGCGGCGCGCCGTCGGCCAACCTTGAGTTTGGCAACAAGATGGCCGTGCTTGCGGGCGACTTCCTCCTGGGCCGCGCGTCTGTCGCGCTCGCGCGCCTGCGCAACGCCGAGGTCGTCGAGCTCTTGGCCACCGTCATTGCCAACCTGGTGGAAGGCGAGTTCATGCAGCTCAAGAACACGGCCAGCGACGAGTCCCACCCCGTCTGGAGCGAGGCCACGCTCCAGTACTACCTCCAAAAGACGTACCTCAAGACGGCGTCGCTGATCAGCAAGAGCTGCCGCGCCGCCGCGCTGCTGGGCGGCGTCGACAATGCGACCGTCGAGGCCGCGTACCTCTACGGCAAGAACCTGGGGCTGGCCTTCCAGCTGGTCGACGACATGCTCGACTACACGGTCTCGGCCAAGCAGCTGGGCAAGCCTGTGGGGGCCGACCTGGAGCTAGGCCTAGCAACGGCACCGCTGCTCTTTGCCTGGCGCGACCGACCGGAGCTGGGCGAGCTCGTCGGGCGCAAGTTCAGCCAACCCGGCGATGCTGAGAAGGTGAACCCTCCACGTACACCCTCCGAATGTGAAAGGAACAGAGAACGACTCATTACTCATTACTCTCGACTAACCACAACGTAGGCACGCGAAATTGTTCTGTCCACAGACGGCATTGAGCAGACGCGGGCGCTCGCCCAGGACTATGTCGAGCAGGCCATTGCGTCCATCGCCGTGTTCCCGGCGAGCGAAGCCAAGGACGGTCTCGTGGAGATGGCCGTCAAGACACTGAAGCGGCAGAAGTAAGAAGACCGAAATAAGCATGAGAACGAAAAATAGAGAGAGGGTTCTGAAATCTATTTCTTCGTTTCTTTGGGTCTGTACAATAGAAGAAATGGCCTTGCGACGATTGGATTGGGGAAAGACAAAACTACGACAAAAACGATAAAAACGACACGCATTGCACAGGTTTCATACTTTGAGGAAGTGTCTTACATATGGGTTCGGCGACGCTGAGTTGTTTGGCTTTTCTGTATATACGGCAAGCTGAGGTGGATAGGAAGAGGTAATGGAAGACAAGACGCCGGCGGTGATCCTAGGGCTTTGTCTTCTTTCTTCGTCGTACATAGACAACCCGCTCATACACTATGAATTTATTAGTCTTCAGTTACGTGAAATGACGGTGTTTGCAGTTTCTACAGCGTTTCAAGAGGATGCAGTGGACGACAGTTTCCAACAGAATAAAACGGTAGAGCAGAAAGAGGGAGCTGCCCAACACAGTTCGTTCACAAGACCATAAATGTAACGTGCTATTATTCAAAGCCCCCCGACGTAAGAGAAAATAAGGTAGCCAATGGCATAACAAAGAATCACGGAACAAAAATACAACCGCTTTGGTGTCTCCTGTTTCCCATTTGCTACCATGCACAGCTTGCATGGTCTGCATTGCCTGCCGCCCGTTACAAAAATGTTTGACAAGGGAATACAAGGGAATACGAGAGACCTACGTATGGGTATCATTAGACGGCGTTCTGTCTCCGTTGGGTAAATCGGAGGGTAGAACAAGACGCAAATTGTTGGCCATGGACAAAATCATCGATCGAGTAATGGGAATGGCAGTGTCACGAGAACAGCAAGTTTTTGACACGAAAAGTGTCGGCATGTCTTCAACGCCTTGTATTTTCTGTTGATTTGCTGGGTCATTTTCGTGAAAAGCAAGTAAAATAGAGACTATCGGGAAGGAAAGGAAAGAAAAAGGACGAGCCGAGGAAGAGTATGATTAAGCGAAGGAATAAAAACACTTCAAACCAAGGAATACTAATGAAGATCGTGACTAGGGAATGAAATCGAGTAAAAATAAGCAAAATCTGCGAGGAAAATACAGGGAAACTAAGCCGACGAGAAAAAGGAGAAAGAAAACACCGAAGGAGGGTCCCGAAAGGCTTCAAAACCGCGCCGAAAAAGGAAATCCATTACTCGATGGCAAGTCCACGCTGCGCCTTCCCTTTCTCACCCGACCGGCTTTACTCGACTGTTACTCGATCGTTGTTTCCCGTGTTACTCGATCAAAACCCCAAAGAGGAAAGGGCGAACGAGAGACCACTCGGCCTCCTTCTCAACAGGCTCTATTTTAGCCTCGTAAACGAAAAAGAAGCCAAACAGCAAGGGCGTAGCAGCTGCAATTGCAGTTACCAAGCGCTTAAATTCGGTGGACAAATTTACCAGTCTGTGGCAAACCAGCGGCGACCTCCTAGCGTCTTTCCGGCTGCACGTGCCTCTTCCACCACGGTTTACAGTGTGATACAGGCAAAAGTGCGTAGGAGTCGGCCAGAGCCGATGGCACTTTTGACAAGAGTGGCCGTGCCTGCTTGTTGCTTCTGTGCCTGCGCCTTCCTAAATAAGTGACAAGCAACCCCTCCTCACCACACGCTCCTTCCCCGCTGCTGGCTTTACTGTCAGAAACGTTCAAAATACGTAATCGGACAACAAAAGGGTCTACCATGCCCTGTCGATCGGCGTCTTACAACTATGAAAGAGTGAGAACAATTCGGCAAAAGACGTAACAACCCGATGTGCTGGCCTGGATGCAGTGATGGACAACGAAAAATGGAAAAAGAGGGGATCGACCTAATAGGGAAGGGCGCGGCGACTAACACCCAGAATGCTACAAGTAAAAATGAGGAAAGAGCGAAGGACACGAAGTATCTTTCAAACCAGTCTATTGCCACCAGATACGAAACGAAGAACTCGATAGGCCCTACCAACGCCGCTCGCCTTTGCCCGTGGACTAATCCACTTAACGTTTTTTGTCCCTGCCACCGTCGGCCGAAGCGCCAAATTGCCACTTTCACGATAACGCTGGAAGATAGGGGACTTGCACAGAATCACCAGGACGTCTGGAGACTAGGAGTCCTGCTGAACACGAGGTTACAAGGCCATGCAAGGCCATATAAATGGAAAGTAAATAACACAAACACAAAACACAGTTGTCGGCGTCCAGGACGTCCATACGTCTGTCGCTCTCGCGGTTGGCGCGCAAGTACGCAAATCTCGTCCGCGGCAGACTTAGGACCCATCGGAGGGACTGCCCGGATGCATAACGTAAAATATGGAAAGAGCGACTAAGGCAGCGAGGTCATGCCGGTCCGGCGCAGGCCAGAGTGCCTCTTTCCCTTGTTACCATAAATCCGCACCAAAAAAGGCACCAACAAAGGCTCAGACAGCGGGTCCTCCTTCCTCGCGCGCGTTGTCGTCGCGGCGGGGAGGACCCGTCCGTTAGCCTCCTCGACGTCGGTTTCTCTTTCTCTCTTCGTTTTTTTCCTCTTTTGGTGCCTGCCCTTTGACTGGGTCCGCGAATCCTCTTGGTCCCCTTCCCTTTTCGTCTTTGCTCCTTAAAGGGAAGTCGTTGCCCACCCGTGAGGCCCCTTCCCTTTTGAATACTCTCGTCGTTTCTGGCCTCTATTTTGATCGTTTTCGTCAGACGACTTTTGCCGCCTTTTACTCTGACCTTTTCTTATCATTATCTTTACCTCTATCGCCCACAACAATCCTTATCCACGTCTATCAAGCAGACACCGGACTCACACCACCAAACGCCCTTATCTCTCGACTACTTCACGCCACATCAGACCTCAAGCGATAAGCCTACATTCAAGTGAAACTCTTTTATCAGCAACCAAGCTCTGTTATCTTTTCTTCTCCTTCTCCTTCTGCTTCGTTTTACTACCAGTCTCCTCTCCTTCCAAAATCCCGTCTTCTCCGGGTTCAGACCTGCACCCCTATCTTATCATCCGACCCCGGGCTGTCTACCCCGGATTCAGATAAACAGATAAACTGTGTGCACGCACACGTCTTCCCCAGATTCGCCTCAGATCACCTTGCTTCTGCATCGGGTAAAGCCGAAAAAGCTTAATCTACACCCTTTCAACGGAAGAGTGGGAGCCGTACAAGAGTGCATACTCCCCCCACAAACTCACTCACACAAAACCCCCACCATGGCGCCCTCAGTCGAGATCGTGGCGCCTAGCCAGGACTCCCAGCTGGTGGTTCTTGCCTCCACACGAGCCGTCCTCACTCAGCCAGACAACTCGCTGATCCTGTCGCCCGCCACGATCACCATCTCTCCAGTCACAGGCACCATTGTGTCCATAGCCCGCGAGGTCCTGCCCGCCTCTGCCTTCCCCGCCAACACCCAGTATGTCAACTACTCGCCCAGCGTGTTGATGCCCGGCATTGTCGATGCCCATGTGCACCTGAACGAGCCCGGCCGCACGGAGTGGGAGGGCTTCTATACCGGTACCCGTGCTGCGGCATCCGGCGGTGTCACTACCGTTGTCGACATGCCGCTCAACGCCATCCCGCCCACCACCACCGTCCACGGCTTCAAGGAGAAACTGGCCGCCAGCCAGGGCCAGCTCTGGGTCGACGTCGGCTTCTATGGTGGTGTTGTTCCGGGCAACGCCAACGAGCTGCTGCCTCTGGTTGACGCCGGTGTGCGCGGCTTCAAAGGTTTTCTGATACACTCTGGCGTCGATGAGTTCCCGGCCGTGTCTGCCAAAGACATCAGCCTTGCCATGGAGACCCTGAAAGACGCCGACACAACGCTCATGTTCCACGCCGAGATGCTTCCGCCCATTGCCGACTCTGTGGGCGACGCCGTCCAAACGTCTGAACCGCCACTCGCCCCGCACGGCGCTCTCGAAGCCTACAACACTTTCCTCGAGAGCCGCCCGCCCGTCTTTGAGACATGTGCCATTGAAGAAATCGTGTGTCTCGCGCCCACGGCCCCCAACCTGCACCTGCACATTGTCCACCTGTCGGCCACCGAGTGCATCCCCATCTTGCGCGCCGCCCGCGAGCGTGGCATCAACATCACCGCCGAGACCTGCTTCCACTACCTGGGCCTGACCTCGGATGCCATCGAAGACGGCGACACCCGCCACAAGTGCTGCCCGCCCATCCGCAGCCAGATCAACCAGGACGGCCTGTGGACCGAGCTGGGCCGCCCGGACAGCATCATCAAGACTGTCGTCTCCGACCACTCGCCCTGCACTCCCGATCTGAAGCTGTTGCCTGGCCACCTGGCCGCACCCGCGCCGGGTACCACTGCCTCTCTGCAGGTTGAGAATGTGGCGCCCGGAATGCTCCACTCCGACTCAGGTGTTGACTTGACGGCCCCCGATGGAGAGACGACAAAGGCGGCCAAGGCCCCGACCCCGGTCGACGAGGCCGTCTCGGTCCTGGCCAGCCCAGCCGAAGAGGAGCGTGCCAAGATGGCCGCCGCCATCGAGAAGCAGGGCGACTTCTTTGCCGCCTGGGGCGGGATCTCGTCTGTCGGCCTCGGCCTGCCCATCATGTACACGGCTGCTCAGGCCCGCCGCGCTGCGGCCCATGCCGGCGCCGGCAACGTCCACCACCAGTGCGCCGATGCTGACTGCGACAAGGTCGCGCCCACGTCCTCCACATCTGCCGTCACGTCCACATCCACATCCATCCCTGACATTATCGACATTGTCCGTCTCTGCAGCCAGGCCACTGCTGAACAAATCGGTCTCTCGCACCGCAAGGGCGGTCTGCGCGTCGGCCTCGACGCCGATGTTTGTGTCTTTGACGACACGATGCAGTGGACATTCACGCAAGGCGACATGCGCTGGAAGAACCGCTGCTCGCCCTGGGAGGGCCATACGTTTGAGGGCCGCGTGCGGGCCACGTGGCTGCGCGGCCAGGCCATCTTCGCCCTCGGCGGTACCAACGATGGCTTTGTTGGCGGCCGGCCCGTGGGTGCACCGCTCGTCGAGAAGCGTGGTACCGCCAAAGAAGTCAAGGCATAAGAGACTCAAATATGGAAAGAAAAACAAGAAGAAAAGAGAGCAAGAAATAAAGCAAGACCAGGCGCCCGAGCTTGACGATTTGAGAAGATTTTTGCCATCCACTCATCCTTTTTTTGTCTTTCGGTTTCTGGCTAGCCTTTAGCGTCGATTTACCAGCCCAATTGTTCTTTTCTCCATCTAGCAAATGATTTTGAGTACGGTAGCCAGGCACACCCGTATGATATAACGTCGTAAATAGTAAAATGAAATAAACAAAAAAAAATTAATCAAATTGTGACTTAACATTGAGAAGTGACATAAACTAGTTAAATAAACAGTTAAGATGGGATATAAACTCACAAATGTCAAAAAGCCACCCGTGGGGAAAACATCAAAACATGAACATGGTAACATAAAACACATGAGACGAGACAGAATCGTGTCTGAGGGAAACAAGGCCATCAAAGGAAGAGGACCAAAACAAAACCGATATCGTAAACACCGCCATATCCAAGTAAATCCAACCAAATAGCCTACCTTCAATCCTGCCTTCCAGTATCCGACCAAAATTAAACACCCAAAAAGTAAATTTCAGAAATCCTAGCCCAATTGTCCTCCATCGGCCTTACATCTTGGTCGCAGCCTTGTCGGCAGTCGAAAAAGAGTAAACGGAAAAACAAGACAAAAATAAAAGTTGGACAAAAAGAGGCGTGCCAAGAGAGTAAATAAAACGTGGGGTATAGGAGCCAAGAGCTGGCTGTGAGGATGTCAGTGGGAAAAAAATAAGGGCAGATAAGGGAATAAAAACGCAATAAGAATGTAAAGACAAAAAGAGAATCGAAAAAAATAAGTAAATCGGAACCGGACCCGTCACAGACGTTCAGAACAGGTGCTGGATGCCGAGACTGTTTGCAACAGCCTGCCAGTCCCATGCGCTCAAGAAGTCGCCAAGTTCAGTGAATCGCCAAACTTCGTTGAGTACGTCCTGAGCTTTGTACGTATTCCGCAGCCCCGTGTATCCATGTGTGACACGGATGGCAGTGCGGACTCGTTCCTGTTCTTCGGGAGAATAGCAGGCTGTGCCAATGATGACACACGGGATCAGTAGGAGTGCCTGTGCTGGATCGCTTGGCTGAAAACTCTCCAGAAGGGTCAGCGACTCCTCGACAGCGACACTGACACCAGGCTCGTGATTTGACGGGCGCCGGATCGGCGGTGGCGATGCCCGAACGCCATTGTCACCCATGGATTTCTGCCCGAACAAGTCGTTCGTAGCGTTCAAGAAGGGACGACTTCCACCGGATCTGCTCGGGTTGGCGATGGAATGACGGCGCGGATTGTTGAAATGGTTCTCTTGGGGAACCATGGCCTCCAGTCTCGGCGAGGGAGAGGATGCACAGCTCGCAGCTGCAGAATGAGGAGGCGTCTCGGTGATTGTACCGCCTGGTCGAGCGTTGAACGATCTCGCCATTGACATAGATGGGAATGCCGATGTCGGCGGGCAAATTGTTGTCTTCAGGTATAGCCAGGCCATCTGTTTGTAGAGAAGAGTAACTCGTTCCCGGCTATCGCCCACTGGCCACTCTGGCTTCCATTCGAGGATCTGGTCCTCAATGTCGGAGGCCCTGTATAGGCTTTCGTAGTCTACGCGAGGGTCGGCGTTGCATTCGATTCTAGCCCGGATCCGGTTGCGAATCGTCGTGATCTGGGATAGGTAAGTGAACAATCCGTCGGACACTCCAATCAACCGGGGGCGCTGAATCGGTGCGACCGGGGCCCAGTCCTCCGTCACAAGGCGTTTAGCTGGCGGGTTTGGGTAGTACACCAAATCGTCGGCAAAGATATGGTAGTAAAAGATCTCAGCGATGAAGGCGTGGAAAGCATCATCTTGAGGCGGGTTGTTCCGAATGAGGTAGAGGAACGCTTCGTAATGAAGGCGTTGGGTTCCACTATTGTCTCCTTCGGACAGGGGTTCGAGAATAAGACACAGCATCTGTCCATAGCGAACGGCCAAGACATCGTTCGTGTCAGGATCGTCCATTTCGTCATTCCACATACCCTCACGAAGCGTCTTGACGGCTGCGTTGTTGTGGAATTCGCCGCGATGACGTAGAGAATCGATGGACAGTTTGGCGTTGCGGCGGAGGATCTTCGCTCCATACGGCGTGTCATAATCCAGATGTCGACTTGCAAGCGATAGAATAGAGTGCATCATGCCTTTGTGTCTAGTTGCAACAGGCACCAGCATATCCCGGAAGGCGTTATGATGTTCACCTTCAACCGTAAAGACAGCACTGAGATGATCATTGTAGTGTCTCCAGAAAACGCGGTCTTCAGCTGTCTCTAAGCCGGTGAAGATAGGCTGCATGGTGATGACAGGAAGGCTCTGGTTTTTCAGAAGCTCTGAAATATGGTCAGAGACGGAGTGGCACACAAGGGGGATGCCTTTGCGGAAAGCACCGGTGGAAATGTACAAGGTCATACCTTCTTCAGCTTTTTCTTTGCCACTCTTCCAGATTTGCTTCTCTGGATAGCCTTCGCATACGACAGCATTTTTTTCACAGTTCAAGCCTACAAAGCCGCTTGTTAACATGGCCATGTCCGCTACTTTTGACAAAATGGGCACGACTTACATCTCGGCTTGGCTTCATCGCACTTCTTCTTGCGCTTTCTGCAAGTGATGCAGCCGGTCTTCGACCGGCCCTTTGCAATTTTTCCGGAGTTGGCGGATGCCGTCGGTACGATGTTGAGTTTCCGAGGGCGACCTCTAGGGCGCTTGACCTTTGTGCTCGCAGTGGAAGCCGTGGTGCCAATGGGCTCGGGATTGAGAGGTGCCTCGTCAATGTCGTCAAGGCGGAAGTTGTCTTCCTCCACTGGCTCTAGCTTCGGGATAATAAGATCATCACCAATGTCGGCCTCCCACTGCATCTCGTGGGCAGTGTCTTGGTGGTCATGGACGGCATCTTCGTAATGAGCGTCGTCGTCGATGAAGCTTTCGTGTGGATCGCCGCCGGCATGGGAATGGTCGTGGCCATCGGAAGAGAGATCTCGAGGCTCAGAGTTCGACGATGGCGAAGTCGAATTTTCGAGCGTTGGAGAAGACAACGAGGTGGCGTTCTCCAAAGTCGGTGCCGACGACAGGCTCGTAGACGCGGTGAGCGGATAATGGTCCACGTCCGTAAGGGCGCCCGGTATGTCGACGCCGATGCGGATGGGTGAGATCTGGCCCTCGGAAAGCTGGATATCAGAAACGAGAGTAGAGCGGCTGCTGGAGCTGGAGTCTGCCCGGATCCATGAGGCAGGCCTCGAGAGCACATCTGAGGCGAGGCGGTTGTCATCTGAATCCGTGGCGTGAGAATCCGACCATGTAGAGTCGGCGTCGCCCGACATAACCGGCAAAGGTTGATGCATGGCTCGTCACTAACGACTGCATGCCAGTAGGGACGTGATAAAGATGAAGTCTTTGGAAACAGAAAGCGGCCGTTTCAAGAATTCAAATAAGAAAGCGGGAGTGAAAGAAGCGAGAGGAGGGACAGAAGAGAGATGGAGACGAGGGGCCCCAAGCCTGATTCGGAGGCGTCAAGTCTGAAAACGATAGGAAGGAGATGGGCGGGTTGAGAGTAAAAGTATCTTTCGTCTCAAAACGGCGTGTTCAGCTTGCTGTGTCGATCAGATAAACCCACCTCCCTCTCAGCCAGACTGAATATAGGCAGGCTACTGATTGTGCACGTATTGTGGAGAAAGCTGAGAGAAGGGAAATAAATATGGCAAGAACAAGAGCTCAGACGGTGATGAGGGGGTGCGTTTGGCTTGTTTCTATGCGGCCAACTAGGAGACCGGGGGAGGAAAGAGGGGGGGGGAGACAGAAATCAAGAATGAAATAGGCAGAGCGCGCGGGGTTTAATGACAGTAATACGTGAAATAGACAACAAAAGGATGGACGAGGTAAGAAATAAAGAGAAAAGGCGACGGTGAAAGCGAAGGCACGAGTGCGAGACGGGGGATGAGGGGATGGCGGCTGATGTTAGGGATTCTGTGCAACGGGATCGGAGAAGGTTAATCACGATTCTGTGACGGCATAAGCAAGAAAGGGCCTTGTCTAACGCGAGAACACACCACAAAAAGCACGCGAGAGGTTGGTGCAGTGTCCAGAGCAAGGAACTGTCTGCCAATAGTGGTGCTTGAAGAGGACTTGGCCAGTTCCCAGCCTTGCTTTGGGGGCGAGAAAATCGAAAGGTGGAACGTGTGAGGCTGGTAGATGTAAGGCAGCTCAGCTGGTAGTTCGTTGACGCAGGTGAACTATTTATTGTTTGGCCAGTTTGGCTATTTGGTAGGTTTGTTGGATTTTGCTGAATTTGTTTGCGTTGAATCAAGCACGGGCCGAATGTGGTGAGCAGTAGACCGCGGTGCGGCGGTCGACGGTGGCCAAGGAGCTGGCGCGAGAAAAGTAGACAAGATGTTTAGGTGGTCGAGTGCGTCGAGTTTGTCGAGAAAGGGCAAACAGGTCTGGGCACCCGGATTTTTGAGCCTGCAGAGCGCAATGAGTGAGGAGAGTGAGACGGAATGTCATCGGGCGAGAGAGAGAAAGAGAGGAGGAACGGAATGCGAAAAGAGAGCAACGGGGCGAGGAGAGCTGACAGGACGGGAAGAGAACGACAGGAGGCAACAAAAGCCGGAAAGACTGAGGGGAAGACGGTATCGTGAGAACTGGATTGTGGTCGGAAGAAGCCCTTTGGGGATGGTCAGCAAGGGCGCGGTGTCTCGGTTACAACAGTGCTCTCCTTCGGTTGTCTGCACTCCTCTGAGAGGTCCAGGGTGAAAGCGGAGACGGCAAGACAAGAGATGAGAGCACCAGGAGAGACGGAGCGAGACAGGGAGAGAAAAGAAAGGGTGTGCAGGCAAGACCAGAGTGGAGCCAGGAGAGCAAGGTGGTGTGGGGGACGACGATTTGGGGAGAGTGCGCGACGGACGACGAGAAGTCAACCGACCACTGCGAGTCGAGACGGGTTGTGCGGTGGTGTGGGTGTGATGCGAATGCACGAGGCAATAATAAACTGAAGCGAAGAATGGGTGAGTCGAAGAAGCCAAGAATGAGGAGGTGAACTATGGGAAGACGGAAAAGATGGGAAGATGGTGCTGAGGTTGCTGAGGGTGGGGGTTTGCAAGGATGGAAGGAGCGCGTCGAAGGGAGGACTGGAGAGGAGAAATTTACGGAGTAACTGGACACGGCAAGCTGTGAGAATGGGAAATGGAGAAAGAGCGACCCAGGCGGGAATGCGATGAGGAGCACAGAAACCGAGAAGGAGCATGGACCAGGGCAATCACGACTCGGCGTGGAGCGTTCGTCGGGGAGAAAGCACGCACTGGGGCAGCAATTGACTCAGGAAGACGCAAGGTTGATTGACGACTAAAACCCCGTGCAAACGTTGCAATGGATGCAGATGCACGCCAGGCCCGCCCTCCGTGCGTACGAGCTACATGGAAGGCGCGACCGGAAAAGCAGCTCACAGCGACCAACAGGGAAACCCGGGCTCGCGGGCGGAAAAGGGAAAGAAGCAACAGGACAGAGGGAACATGGGAAAAATGGGAAAAGGAGGCAAGTGCGACCAGGGTCTGGCTTGGCTGCATGGCCCAAGTCACATCTCGCAGGTTGTACTTGTAAGCTAGCGGCAGGTGCATTGGGTGTGGAGGAGGGGACGATTGCCCTTTCTTGTCTGCGAGCTGACGCGCAGTAAAGACTCCTCCTTACAGCCTGTGTCTCATCAAGGAGATACTGAGTACTCCGTACATGTACTTAGCCCCGGCCCATGATTAATATGGAGCAAGCCGTGATACTGTGAAGATAAAACATGTGGAGGTCGAATGCAGTAGCATGCCCCGACAATGGCCAGGTCTGTCCTGGACATACGGCTTGTGGCTTTGCGGCCTGAGCTCCGTATTCGAATGTTCAAACTGCTGCCGTCGAAATGCCTCGCGCCTGCCTGTTCTTTGCCCATCGCCCATGCGCTCTCCTCAATTCAATGGCCTCTTGCTCTTTCCATTTTTTCTTCTATTTCTCTCCCTTACGGAAAGACCCCGTCTCATGCTCTCCAGTTTGGCAAGCGCAAACTGCAATTAGCTTCGATCGGGAACAGAGCTGAAGCTCTCGCTGTTTTTGGTTTGGACCGAACCCCCAAGCGGCAGGCTATGCTTCGGCCCAATAGGCGAAGGTCGTGGGTCGTGGGCCGTTCCTTCCTTTTAGCTCTAAATATGAGCACGATTCGTATTGGTGCCCGCCGCCGCCCATTTGGTCCCGGCCCCAAAATGACGATGATTTTCGCACACGCAAACTCACCTATGCTCATCGTTCTCCGTGCCCCGTAGCTCCTTCCGCATTAATCGAACTCCGCCAGCCACTTCCCAAATTCTCGCCTCCAAGTACGTCGAATTCCTGATCGGCTGTTTTGCTGCCCCTTTCCTACTCTTCCTCCAATTCACGTTCTCGGCACACCTCTCCGCAATCATCACCAAGACAAGTGCCGTTAATCACATCCTACATTCGCAAGAGTATCTGTCAACGGCCCCTTGCTTCCCACCGACAGCTCCACTCGACAAACAATCGACCTCCCACCTGTGCTCCCGCCTCTCGTCGTCAATCAAACAACCCACCACGGAGTACGGCAATTTTCGTATCTGACATCATCCTGAGTCCTCCGTATGTCGTGCGTCTGTCCGAATATTTCCACTTTGTTGTTTTTCCTGATGATCCAAGCCGCTGCTCATTAACCTGCCCGACAGCTCTCCTGGCCTTGCCTAGCCGGGATTAGGCCCTGCGCAAGTCAAACAACCAACCGCCAACAGTCCACAAAAGTGCGCCAGGGACAACCAGCACGGTCATCAAGGTGATACGTGCGCGCCGGCATGGAGTCTAACGGGAAGCACGCTGGCACGCTACAGAAATGATTGCTCTCAGGGTCGTCGGACGAGCCAGGAAGGGGGAAAAAGGGCCCGCTCCGAGCACAAAAGCCAAATTTGCTGCAGAAAGCGAACAATTCCCAGTGGACCACAGTGGGTTCTATCTGCATGACGCACGTATCGCCAAATCGATGGGTACTTCTCCATGCCCCCACAATGATGCTCTCAGACGCCCTCATATTTTGGCCACTGGCCATCGTCGTGCTATCGCAGTACACATGCTACGACTTCGTATGGAGCCTGCCAACCCCGACGCTACCTCAAAGCCACTCTTTCGTATTGATGGGAATTGCAGCAAAGGGAATGGTTGACACATCAATGATGTTTCAACGAACAGGAGGCGGCAGAACAACATGGTCCATCCAGTGTGACTCGAATCTGGGCATTGCATGTAGGACAACAGAGAAACAAGTCCTTGACACCTGGTCATCCTTGCGTAATGGCGGACCAAAGGTACATCCGACATTTCTCGTTTGTTGACGGGGCTGCCGATTTCTTTCTTTCTTTTTTTTGTCATTTACCCAACCGTGCAATGTTTAGAAACTTTTGCGGCCATACAACGTTCAAAAAAGTGCCCTGAATCCAGATGCTCCTCCGTCAACGGCACATGTCGAGAGCAGCACACGTGTATGCAAACAATTCACGCCACAAACAACTCGCTGACCTACTCGCTGACAATCTCTGACTCTGAAGGCTAACGCACAAGTATTACCCGCTATCGTCGTGGTCGGAGCGTCATGTTCGTACAGAACAGAAAGAGATCAAGGACCAAGAGCCCGTCGTCGGCCCCTGGCCTGGCCATTTATTGACAGGTACAAAGAACAGCCTAAATGCACTGCTGGCTTACCAAAACCACAGAACCGCCGCACCATTAGCACAAGTGAATGCAACCCTACGAACAGCTCCCTTAGGCGCGACCCATGCGACATATATGATGCAAGACTGACGACGATTGGGCTTGTCCGCAAGTTCCGTGCCTGCATCAGATATCATTTCAGCAAGAGACCGAAAACGACGGGTGTCTTTAATGAGAAGCAGCCCCACGAGTGGAGGCCTCGGCCGTTTCGTGACGCTGCCTGTTGCATGGCCCCAGTCGAGTTCCTTAAAAGTTATGACAAGAGCATGAAGGGTCTCTTGCTACCTCCGTCTTCGGCCTCCACGCCTTTTGCTCGTGGTGGCTGCCTCTTGCTTCTGCCACTGAACTTGCGGACATCGTGACCGGACTAAGCTAGGCCAGCCTAGTGAGCATCATATGAGCAAGCTAGGGCCAGTTGTCCATTTTATTTACAAGAGAGAGTTCCTAGGGGGTTTCTCTCTCACATCAAGTTGGACGAAACAGACCCTTCTCTTGCCCTAGTTGCTCTGGATGCCTTTGTTGCACCTGGGCTGTGGCCAGCAAGCATCTTAGAATGAGCCGGTTTGCTCTGCTGAACTGAGCGATTTGTCTTGTGAGGTACGGAGTACTTGCCTACTGGATGCTGGACCTATTACCACGTATATGCACGCAGTATTTACCGGGTCGATTGACACGGCCTGGCATCATTTTCAAAAACTCACATGCGAGCGTGGGGGCACCACTAATATTGGATTCAGTTCCTTCCACCCTCACACATCGACTCGCACCCCATTCCCCTGCGCCTCGAGTCGCATTCATATCAGCCGGCAATGCCTGGAGCCCGCATTGCTACTCGCCAAGGATATGAACTAGGAAACCAACAATCACCCACCGAGAATTTTTCCGTTCACGTAAAAGAGCCCAAAAGGAAAGACAAGGTCAGTCCAGACCCAACACTGAGCACTCTGGTTCTCGCACGGATACGGACTCGGGAGAGAATGGTAGATACCGTTGTTGGCATTTGTTCACTTGCTTCTGTACGACATACAATGCAGGCCAATCTATAAACGGGACCATACAAAGCGGGGAAGCATCGTCCAGACGGGCAATCGAGTGTGGACCTGGTATTACGCCAATAACAGCAAACAGGTATTTCTGAATTCTTTCCCTCGCCTGTTGATCTGCGACTGAATGCTACGGTGCTCCGGTTATGCATCCTTCCCTCCCTGCATCCATCACACCCCCTCCGAAACGTTTGTCTTCTCTGTTGCTTTGTTGCCCTTCTTCTCATCCTTTCACTTGCCATCATAAATGCTGGCCTCCCCTTTTGTCCCCGCGTCGTATCCTACTGTGCTCGACACAACTTCAGGATCGCCTTTTCAATCCCGCAAACTGTCCACAAACCGAACTGGACAGTCTGCGCTTGGGTGCATCGGCTAGATGCCCCAGTACCTTTCGCCGTACGAATCAAAGCATGGCTAGGATACAACTGGCGAGGAGTGGTGCGGTTCTACCTGCAAGAAAAACCCGACGCGCAAAACGTGGCTCTCTGATAGCGAGTTGTGTGCCCGCTCCGAGCCTTTTTTTTTTACTTGTCCAGTCCACCTACACCGCTCACACCTGCTGAGCGCAAAATATACCCCAAGTTTTGTTGCGATGTCTTACTGACCAGATATATGATGTTCATACTCAAGATATGCTCCAGCTGATTTCTGTTTTTGTTTCCGTTTCTGTTTACATTTGTTCGCTTCAATTGCTGGTAAAAGAGGTTTCAGTATGAGAATTGATTTGTGTGCATCTTGATCGATTTTATCTCTCCGGCCTACCACCCTCCCCAAATATCAGGCCGGGCTGAACCTGCCAGGTTTTCCGGTTTACCAGAATAGGCAACCCAGGCAAGCCTACAGACATTTGTGGTGAAGGTGTTTTCTGAGAACCCTTTTTTTTGAGTTAATACGGAGAACTCGCATGAGTATCATTTGGTGTTTGATGGTTACCACCAATTAATACTACCCCCCATGCCCATTTACAACTGAGCGAGCGACCCTTGCAACATTCGCCAACCGGCCACCCACAGCCCTCAACTTACAAGGCCGGTTGTCTAAAACATTTGAATGCGACTTTTCCCAGGTCGGATCTACCTGAAAGGACTGTCTAAGTTGTGCCAACACTACCCACGCCGGCAAAAACAGGCAACCGTGTTTATTCAACACTCTCAGGAGCCATAGCGGAAGCCGAGTTTTTACTTGCTATTGTCCATCTATTCATCGACAGAGATACGCTCGCACATGCCCTCTCTGCTTGTTCTAGCCTGGACTATGCAGAAGGTGGCAGTTTATCAGCTACGACGTATCTTACATACTGTACACTGAATTCGGGTCAGAAGTTTGCCACTTCTTTGACAGACCAGATACATCTTGCGCACTGACGAAGCAATACAGACGAAAAGGGGAACGAAGGCGCGCCGTGGGATGGGCCACTGTCAACTGTTATGCGGGGCTTGCTGCCGCGTCGTCGGTTTGGTGTCCGATTTCCCATTTCCCACTACCATAAACTTGACTCTCGCCGCCCGTTCACTCACGGCGACTGTAGCCCTGCCGCGTATCCATCTTGGCACTTCGGGATATGCTGACCCCCCCTCACCCCTTCTGCATAACTTTTTCTTTGACATTCCGGGCTTCCACTTTTTAAGAAATGAGCTGTGTGCATTTTGCCGTTGCCTTTGCATATGCAAACGCGCACGAACCAATGGTGCTAAAATTTGTTCAGTTTCTGAGCCCCAGTCCGATTGCCACTGCACGGAGCGTGTTTCATTGGCTTCTTTATCAAAGCAGAACGACAGAACGAGACGCACAACGCGAAGCATTACGACGTACGGAGCAGGGAAATACAAGCAAACAAGCATCCAACCACAAGTCCACAAGCATGCGACATGTGTACCCCGTTCTCCGTCCTCCCTTGTGTCCCTGGGTCAGTTGTTTCTATTTCTGCGTCATTTTGGGCCAAATGGTTCACTTTCTTGTTGAATGGGGGTGGTAATACGCCATCCCCGACCAATGCATTGCCTGTGCTCCACGATATGTGACACGGAACTTTTCTCCTACATGTCTGTCTCTGCTTTGCATGTTGTGCAACACCACCGAGACCCAAAACCCAACGATGTCAATAACGGCCTGATATAAGGCAGGCGGCGTCAGGTGTCTTGTCAAACGAGTTGCCCTCTGGGGCAACTGACATGCAACTCACATCGCCCTTCATTCCTCGCTTACACCTCCCCCCTCAGCACATTATCAGTGCCAACCAATCACCTCCAGCAATGGTATCAGTGGTTCAAAAGCAGGGGTTGTACTGCTCGAACATCAAACGTTTTCCCGGTATATTACGTTTACCGGTCGTCAAAAGCGTCGAATGTTGAGGTATTGTCTCAACTCGCCACCGCCAACAGCAGGCAGTACCTCATACGAATCTTTGCCATACGGAGTAGGAGGACAATTCGTTTTCGTCCTCCGGCCACCTGGTAGCGAGATCGACCCCCGCACTATGGAAAAGACGTCGCGAAGGAAACTCGTTTGTGGGTACGTAAGAGCCTTGACTATTTTGATATTCTGATATGTTTCTATTGTTACATGCAACCCGGATCCGCGTCCGCCCCATCCTCCAAATCAATCGGTGGTATTGGTAAAAGAGAATGTTGCTTCTTTCACATCTGAGCCTGTTCCTCTTTCTTCCATTTTGTGTTCTTTTCATTTGCTCTGCGTTCTTACTGGCTTCTTGATTCCCCAGCTTAAGTTTTAGTGTGCAGGACGAAAGCCCGGGCCATCAAGCTAGTAGAGCGACGAAACTCATTTGCTGACGCCCGGTGATGAAAATAGGAAAAGGCTAACGAGGCCAAACGAGCACGGTCATCCTCAATTTGCAAGGATGCTTTGCTGGGAAGGAGTATCCTTGCTTTCCTTGCCTGTTTGCATCCCAGGTCTTGTGCTGCATGCCTCTATTTGGTCAAGCTTCATTTCTCCTCCCTTCTTGATGTGAAGCCCGACTCCAGGATCCTGGCTTTCTTGTCTCGCCCCTGCTGAGGGTGCAGCTTGACATCCGTCATTCAAAGCCAGTGGTGCAAATAGTTGGATCTTGCCGAGCTGGGCCGGCGTGTTTTCGTATTGGCTTTCCAGACACGAAACTGGCCATCCGACGACAGCAACAGCAGAAAGACACTCCTGTCGAAATGCCTTGTACACCCCGCGCCCCGCTTCTGCACCTGTCTGTGTCTGGGTATATGCGCATCGGAGTGTGTGCAAGTACGGTACACGAAGCATCACTCCATACTAATAAGGGAGAAGCTGAAAGACAGGTACAAAAAAAAGGAAAGAATTCGGGGAGTCGGGCAACACAGAACCAGTGTGACGAACGAACCGACCTAGCTTTTAGCTTTCAGAGAGCGAATCACATAAGTGACACAACGGGAGTACACGAAAGAGTCACGGAGGAAATGTCCAGGGCCCCGACGATCGACACACTTTGCAGAACGGGGTATTGTTACTCTGTATGCGTGGTACCTTAAGAGACTGCCGGCCTTGCGTCATGAGGTTGCTCTGCGCGCAGTTGTATTTCAGAACCAACTGCGACGTTCGATGTACCGCATTGCGCATTTGTGTCTCGACAAGAAATGGGGCAAGGAAAGAAAGAGTGCATCGATCGAGACACCAGCCGGACCTCGCTACTGCCTGCCTCGACCTCTGCATTCGTGTGTCTGTCTCTCGCTGTTGCTCAAGCTCCGTGATGGTTGCAGCGAGAGCAAAAGAATGTACCTTTATGTTGTTTTGTTTGGGTTCAACTGTTATTCCTCTCTCCTGCCTCTTCCTGCCTTTCTCAGCCTTCCGCTCTCGCCCTTCCATCGGATCCTTCCTGTCTTTGGACGTTCTCAGCATGCCAGGTCAGGCAGCCACAAAGTCAGGAAACAGAAAGGATCACACTTGCATGATTTATCACCACAGCCATCACCAACAAGTTGTCTGTTGGCGCCATGGTGCTCACACCGACGGGCTATCGCCGGTTGACCAGGTGCCCGGGAAGAAATGGTTGTTGTTCGAGCTCGACAAGCTAACACATTTTTGGGACAATCTAGCAGGCTTTTGTCTCTTTTTATTTCCTTTTTTCGTTGTTTCGACATACCATTGTTGCCTTTTGTTGACTGAGCAGCAGGCCGCATCCAAGCCAGTCGATATCGGCCCCAAAGACAACAGTCCGTACGGCGTATTCATTGTCTAGTTTAGCTCTTCCGCTTGGTCTACCCGCTACCTTTGATTTCCAATTAGTCGTCTCCATCGCCACAGCCTCCGACAAATCGAGTTGGTCGCTTGATGACGTCTTGAACGAAAAGGAGACGAGTGACGACCGAAATATGCTGACGACAGTGACACCTGCAACAAACCACAATGATCGACGCCCCATAAAAGAAGCCAATAACAGCAATGTGAGCATGAACGGTGTAAGAGGATGCACAATGCACCGGCACTAGCACCTCACCTGACCCTCCATGTGGACGAGATGCGATCTTTACCGTGGAGCCACTTGCTCCATGGTGTTGTCCTGGACCTATTTTCTTGGAGTTCCAGTGTGTCAAGCCTCATGAATGTCGCCATTTGTTTGGATTTTGTTGTCCCAGTTCCCATCTGGCGGTGACCTAGCCTCGTTGCTAGTCGGTGTTAGTCGTCGTTAGCTGTTTGCTAACGAGTGTTGGCGAGTATTGCTAACCGTTCGAGCCATTGTTTAGTTTCCATCGGGTCGGGGTCGTCCGTATTTCGGGGACTGCTGACCTGGTATTTTCCGGAAAGAGACTTTCTGAGTTACTTTCCAAGTTTCTTACCATTGCCGATTTATCCACGCACCTTCGAGCATGTTCCCTCCCTTGCGTCTATCTGATTCTCCCAACTGATACGCCAGCAGTTGCACGGAGTATTATTTACAATTTTCGCCTTTGTTCTGTCTGTCAGCCAATGGGATGACGATGTCAGACAGTCATTCCTCCTCGCTTCTCAGGATCTCCCAACTGGCTCCCATTTTGGGTTGTTCCCGTCTAGGCTAGCCTGACCTCTTGTCATGCACCTTGTCTTGTTTGTTGTTCCGTATGGGTTAGGCCTGTCAGGACTCTTGCAGTTTTAGTCTTGAAGAAATTCCAGCAAAAGGGACAAATTGGCCCCCGACGCAAGGGGGCCTTTTACTGCCTGCAGAAATTAGTCGGAGTCCATGCCGTGCGTCGAACGGAGGTCTCTGTTGCGGAGGAATACACCGTGCCGACCCACCGCCTGAACCCCTGTTCACGGTTGGACGATCTTTCTCTTGCTAGTGCTTCACAGCTCTCTCCTGCTCTCACCTTTGTCTTTTTTCCATATCCCCTTGCTTCAATGGGTTTGGTGATTTCGGGACATGCTCTGGGGATCTTGAGATATTTTTGTGATCTTGAGCCCCTGTTGTCTGATTCCAGCTGGTGATTCGCGGGTCCTCAAACCAGGTGCTCGGACAACCTAAATGACCTGTGCAGCAAACTTTTCTTTCTTTCTGTTTGTCGCCATTTCTTACTTCGGCTACGGACCTGAACGTCGACAAGACTGGCTGCCCTTTCCCTGGGACTGGGACAGAGCCATGAGCTGCCAAATGAACGGGGATCTGAGCTGAGATGTGAGCGAAACGAGACTACGACGAAAGAAGCAATTAAAATAGGCAGAACCAAGCGCAAACCAGCCAAAACAGGAATACGACGGGCATCTTCGCTCGAAACGGGAGATGAAAATGATCAATTAAGACGCACAAGTCGAACCATACCCTTTTCGCGGGATACAAAACGGAAAGACGAAAGTACCAGGCATACATGCAATACATTGACTTTTGTTGTCTCTCAGCATACGCCATTGTCGGATGTCGGGCGGCAAGGAGGGCGCAACCTGGAAGCCGTCAGACGTCAACCTGTGATGGTTGACAGCCAAATCTCGATCCTTGGGTGGCTTCTCCTTGCTTCATTGTTCAACCCTTCCATTGTCGTCTTGTCTCATGCGTTGATGATTCAGCGTTGCATTCCAGGTGTCTATTTGTCCTCTATTTTTTTTAAAGGGAAACAGCACCTCCCTCCCTCCCAATTTAAATGCCGAATATGCGAAAAAGAGAACAGGTGGGTGGGTGAGAAGGAACCAAAACGAAAGGAGCCTGGATGGGGAGAGCTGAAAGGCTCAGCAGAGGGAGGGCTGGTGAACCATCGCGATCAGCTCTTCTATCTGCAGACACCACAACAATTGCTCCGAGTAAGGGCCTCGCATATTGACGGGTCGTGATAAGTTCCCGTGTCTCGCGCTCTCACCCTCTCCTGCCGTTAAAGTTATAGAATGCCGTAGCAACATTAAAACAAAAGTATTCAAAATGCATATAGAAAGTGCAGAATTGTCTCTGTTAAAAGACCAAGAGGCACACCAAGCTCTGCATGTCGCAGTCGTTGGCCTTACTCTGCGAAAACGCCATCATTTTCGGTCTGTCCCCCAGGTTGCCCAAAACCCAAAAGAAAACCAGAAACCAATAAATGTGAGACATGCATTCAGCCCTCGCCGGCCACCACCTTTTCCGATTCCTAAAAGCCTCTTGCCCAAGACAAAAGAAAAGTATGTGCGGAGTGCAGAGTGTAGTTTTTGATCTGATAACGATATGTCGTAGAGATAATACGCGAAGGAGAAAGAAGAAAAAAAGAAAAAAGAACAGTGATCAGTCACATCACGTGTCGTCGTTCCTGCCCGGCTCCGGCTGATCACGTGGCGGCCGCTCGTGCGGACTCCAGCCACGGAACCGGACCTCGGTCTTTTTGGAGCCGCCCTTGCCCGACGACAGCAAACCGGCACCAGCTGCGCCCGGCGTCGACAGCTCGTATCGGCCGCCCAGCACCAGATCCTTGGCCACAAGCTCGCGCGTGCGGCCGAGACTCTCAATGTCGGCGATCCGCTGCACCGTAGCATCCAGGTGCTGCCGGAACCCGGGCGCCCCGCAGATCTGCCGCAGAGCCTCTTGCATCGGCACCGACGACGCCCGCACTTGCGCGTTGCTCGCAATCGTAAACAGGTTGCGCCGGTCCATCTCCCGCACAAAGTCGGCCCGTGTCATAATCTGCTGTGCCTCGTGCAGCGCAAACGACGGCAGCTGCCTGCGCTCCACCGGCGCATCCCTCGTCGGGTTGTCGTTGTTATTGCTATTCTGTGTGGCGAGCGCCGCCGTCACGCCCGGCGCACCATGAGCACCAGAAGCATCAGATGCCCCGGACGCAGCCACAGCGGCGGCCACGGTCGTGCCTGCGTTTGGATCTTCCGCTTCTTCACCGCCGGCATTGGGTTTGCCTGCCGCCTCGGCCGCCTCCTCTGCCTCTTTGTCGACAAGCGCCTGAGCCAGGACCATGGCCGCTGCGGCCCACTTTTGCTGATCCATGACGTCGTCGTCCATGTCGCCGCCCAGCACCCAGCACTGGTTGAGGAACCACGTCTTCTCTGCGTCTATGATCCGCCGGCACGTTGCCAGCATGTCCGAGCTGCGCGCCACGCGGTTCAGAAACGTCAGCCGCCCGCCAACGTGGTCGTATACCTCGGACGCTGTCGCGTTGCTGACCCGTTCGCCAAAGTACCGCCACCGAAACCGCTGCAGCGTCACCATGGCCGGGTGCCGCGCGAGGTCTTGGATGCTGTGCACCTCCATCCGCGCCGCCAGCTGCTTGAGCCGCTCGTACACCCAGTAGTCGTCGCTGTTGAACACCATCGTCACAAGGCCGGCGGCCGCCCACTGCTCGGCGCGCTGCTGGAGCAGCTCGATGAGGTCGCGCCCGTCGTCGTCGTCGCGAATCAGGTGCATCTGGTTGACAATCACGACCAGCGGGCGGCGTGCCTTGCCGGCCTGCGTGCCGTTGCGCCGCCGCAGCGCCACCTTCTCGAGTTTGTTGAGCGCCCGCTCAATGTCCAGCAGCGCCGTGCTCTCGCGGGGCCCCCGCTCGCTGAAATACCCGCCAATGTAGTCTTCGTTGAACTCGAAGTTCAGCGCCTTGCCCAGGCGGATCCGGAAGATCTCGAGGTCCGCGTGCGCGTCAAACATGGACACGCCCTCCCCGTCGATTTGCGCCATCGCCTCCAGCTGCATGCTGCTCTTACCCGTGCCCTTTTCGCCTATAAACAGGTGGTAGTGCCCAATCTCGCGCCCGCCCACAATGTCGTTGACCTTTTTTTGCTCCGGCCGCTCGATCCAGTAGTTGCCGTGTCCGTCGTCGCCGTTTCCACCCTCTGCCTCGCCCTCATCCTCTACCAACGTAAGGTCTTGACCCTCGTCGGCCGCGTGGACCATGCCCGCCGCACTGCCCGCCAGGTGCTGCGGCACGCCGCGGCCCATGGATGCCAGCTCCAGCACGGGGTCGCCCGGCTCAAACGCTAGGACCATCTTGCGGAGCACGAGGTGCTTGTAGTACCGGTGGTAGCCGTAGCCCGCCGCGCCAAAGCCCAGCGCGAGCATCAGGATGGACGCAAGCGATGTTGCCGCCGACTCGAGCATTTTGGCGCTCAGCGAGCCGGAGCCGGAGCCGGAACCGGCGCTGTCACCGGCGCTGTCGCCGTGTCCGCTCTGCTGCCTCTTGCTATCGCTGCCAGCCTTGCCACCGTTTGCCTCTGATGGCGGCGGCGTGGGTGCGGACGAAGAGTAGCACCGCTGTGCCCGTGACCGATTGCGCACGGCGCATAGTCTGTGCGCGTCTGGAACGGTCCCGTGAGCCGTGCATAGTGTCTGGCGGCCGTGATTCATTGTGCCAATCCTACACGTTGCGCCCTGTCGCGTCGTATAAGTCGAACTACGTTGAGCCTGGACCGAGCTCCGTCGGGCGCCCACCGCCGTTCGCATGTGCGCTGGCCACGCCCGGAGGAGCGGCGCCCGCATGGTCAAGATCACAGGCTGTGTTTCTCGTGCTTATCGTCGTTGTCGTCGTTGTCGTGATGTTCCGCTACAACGATGCCATGCTCTTACCGGGGCGGGTGAAGCCCAGAGAAAGGATGCGTAGGATCGAAGGATGCAGAAGAACAAAAAAGGAACAAAAAAGGAACAAAAAGAATAACAGTACAACGTACTCCATACAACGGATCGAATGCTTGGGGCGAGGGTGGAAAGGGATAAGCTGAGCCAAGAGCTTCTGAAATTAGCAACTGGAACAATGCCGTGGCTGCCTCAGATTTTGGAAGCGGTTCCTTGTCCTACAAACAATAGCTGAAGAGCGCCAAGGCGCCTTAAACGGGAAAGAAGCTGGATTGCCAAAGCTGGCAGCTGCAACTGGTGGGCGCAGCTACGGCTTGGTGGAGCAAACCAAAAGAGTCGACAACGCAGTTCCCCACACGTGACGTACTTCTCAATTGGTGCTTGTCCTTTGGCCGTCGTAAGACCCACGGCTTGGCAGGGACAGACAAGCTATCAGCTGCCAGCTGCTGGCACCTGCAACGCTAGAGAGCACTTACACAGGGACGCTCCTTCCATATCTGACGATCAGTGCTGGCCGACATTGGCATCAAAAGTCGGATCGCGGGCCCAGATCGCTCTTTCCATACTTGGTAATTTTGCTTTTCGATGCTCGGTCGTACCTTCGTTTCCTTTAAACTGCCCCTCATCGCCCCTCTTCTTCCGTTGCCCTAGCATCTCCTTCCATTCGAAATACTGTCCAAATGCCAACATCTTCACCACCGCAATATTTCTTCCAACTACACACCACCATTTCACATCTCTACAGATCTCACCGCCTGTTTGACTTTGCCTTCACTTTCTCTCCACATATATCTACTTCGTTCTGGTGCTTTCAACCCGTGCTATTTTGGGCACAGCAACTCTACGCTCTCTGAAGAACCCACCTGGATCGCTCTAGCATGGCCGATCGACAAAATGTCTTCTTTGTTTGGGCCTAGTCCGGGTACGTTCTGTATGCGCATCCAACCTGCAAGGGGTCTAACAAAGCATAGGATGCACCCACTAACTCGTTAACTCCTATGTTTGCTCGCCAGCCCGATTACCATCACCAGCGTCACTCCTTCTCGAGGCGTGGACGAACAATATCGAGACCAAGAAACTTGTCGAGGAGCTTTTGAGTCGCGAGGACCTCAATAACAACGAAACCAGCGACGCTCCTCTCTTGTCTGACGCCAGGGAGATCCGAGACGATGCGCTCAAGAGCCGCCTAGCCGCTTTTGACCGCAACATATCCGTCGTGAGCACGGTCGTTACCGCCATCAAAGCACTCAAGAAACCCTCTTCGCATCTCAGCGTGCTCGCCGGCAATATCAGCAGCCTGTACGATCTCAAAGTTCCCAAACGGGAGGGTATCCGGGACGAAATGTACCGTTTGCTGACCGCCGTCTTCTTCGTCGACGAGGAGGAAGTCGCTTGGGACAAACATGACCTCGTCAACGGCATCGACGCCATCACCGGCCTTGAGTATCGCCGGCGCCAAGACCTCGAGAGCATTGCTACGAAGCTCGGCATTTATAGCCCGGGCCAGCTTGCCATCGCCCGCCGCCGCATGGATCCTTCGCTCGACATTGTTGAGCTCCTCATTGCCCAGAACACGCAGGCGGAATATCTCTTCCGCACGATTTTTCTCGGCACACGAATTTGCGTACGTTTACAACTTGTCACATTGATTGCAGGTGTCAGTGGATTTTGGAACTGACTCAACTATGTACCCAGACAATTTGCCATCATCTCAACGAAAACACCAACATCCAGTTTGTGCTTCAGCTTCTGAATGCTCTCTTCCCTCCATATCTTGCGACGTACCCAGTTCCATGCATCGACGTCCAAGAAGTCCGCGCCTTGCGCGAGACGGTCTACCTTGCTCTCATGGATTCGGATATCCAGTTTGAAGGTGATGATGGCGGAGTTGAAGCGTCCATCCTGCAAAAGAACCTTCTCGCTCAGACTGGCATCGACGGCTATAGGACTGAGGTTTACCCTGCGCTCAGCGAATATTTTGCCCGCGTTGAGTCTGCGAAAAAGACGTACGAGGAGCTCCATGGTACACCGGAGGTCAACTTAGATACCACGAGTGACTCTCCTGTTGATGGTGAACCTTTTCTTGGGGCAGATTCAGGTACGCCCATTGCCACAGTGCGTGGACCAGACGAGCGGCCTGATTCCATGGCAAGTTCTCAACATGGGCCCATTAAGTCCATTCTTAAAAACTCCTTCTCTTCGCTGTCCGGGCAGACCACTTCGACCTACGCATCTTCGTACGGGTCTGGTTCCGAGCTCGTCATGCACCCGCTGGCCAGAGACTTGAGTGGACTCGATGAGCACGAGTTGCTTCGGATGGGGCTCGCCCTTCCAGCTGCCAGCCTTCGGAGCCACCAGGCGTCTTTTGACAGTTCAATTGCATCACCGCTCGCCCTAGCAAACTTGAGAATGCAGCTCAACTTGGCAGACGAACTCCAGCGCGCATCTTGTTCTTTCGGCTCACATTCCATTTCGCCGTCGATTGTGTTAGAGTGTCTTGCACAGCCTGGGCCGACGGCCATTGATGAAGACGACGATGTGTTTGTCACAGCTGCCGAACGGAAAGAAAAGGACAAGGTGGTCGACATCAGTCCGCAAGAATCGTCGATGGACGACCTACAGGATGATGCCATGCGACAAAATGACGAGCGTCATGGATTGACCGAGTTCCCTCAGCTTCCCGTGCTCAAAGGCGCTAAATCAGCAATGACTTTACGGGAGCGGCCGGCCGTGCTCACGACATGCACTCCGTCGGAGCGCACCATGCATCTAATCAAGTCGGGCTGGAAATCCACCGAATGCCTGTTTGCGAAATTCACGGCGCAGGAGCAGAATGCCAACGGCTTTCCGGCGGTTCCAAACCCCTTGGCAGCTGAGGATCCGCGCCTGTGTTCACAGCGCCGCCCGTCGAAATCTGTGCGCTTTTCGGATGAACAGGCGCCGCCAGAGGACTTGGAAGCCAATCACTTGCCGGAGATTATGTCCGAACATGCACCGGACCGGCTCTCTACTATCGGCCACGACGCCAATGCCAGCGACGCTATTGCTAAAAACCGCTCATCCGGCTCAACTCGTCGACCCTCCGACCCATGGCAATACACCCGCGACTATCTCTTGGAGAAAACCAAGGCTCGTAAAGAAGGGAGGGAGTGTGCTCTTGCCTCACCTTCGCCGGAATGGTTCGAGGAAATGGACGACGGAATACCTAGCCGTCAATCTATTTTCTCTCCCCGGTTTGGTCTCGATGCCGTCCATAAGATGATTTCGGGAAGTGGATGGACACCATCGCTCATGCGGACGGTTTCTAGCGAGAGCAGCGTCTCTGTGAGGACGATGGCTTCAGGTGCGCCAACCTCCATCGGAGACCTGGACAGCATTCTCCTTCACGGCATGGGTGGGCTAAATCAAGTGGCCGTCGGAGCTTAGTCGGCTTCCGACGCCAACAACGAACACACTGCTCTACCTCAACTACCGCCGGCTACCGAGTCAATAGTTGTGCAGAAACGACCGCGGGCACTTCTCCGGAAACGAAGTATGCAGCCGAGAGGGCTCGATTCGGTCGTCGTCGATGCAAAGGACGACACCAAAACCAAACACAGAACGGATCAGCCTACCGACGCAGCTCTGTATGAAAGCAAAACGACTATGGTATCGCCGCAGGTAGGAAAACTGACATTCGAAATGGCCCGGTCTGAGTCCAGTAAGAACCTGGATCTAAATGTCAAACTCTTCCAGCGCCAGTCCTTGCTCCTGGCAGCCCAGAAGCAGATTGAAAGTAACAAGCAGAGACAGCAGAGACTGAAGCTTCTTGAAGACGTCGCTCCATTCTTGGGAGAGGACATTACCAACCATCTCTCATTACCGAAAGTAGACAACAATCCTGTTCTCCCTAGAGTAGAGAACCAGAACGCTTTCGGCAACTTGACTTCCTTCCCGAATATCAAAGGACAGGAAGCTGTATTGACAGAGGTGTGCGAGCCCTTGGGCCCTGTCACTTCAAGTAGCACCCAGAACAGCTGTGCGAGTAAGGGGAGTTCGTTCAGTGCCAGCAGCTCCTTGAGCAAGATTGGCGACAGTCTGGGAGGCCGTATGCAGAAACTGAACCTGTTTTCCACACCGCGTCGTGCCTCTCGGCGTGGCCATGTCCGATCTGTTACGCAGCCTACCAACGACGTCAATGGCTTCAATGACGTTGCTGAAAATGTTACGGGAGGCCGCAGTTTTCGGATGGGATTTCGCAACAGAGAGGTATCCTCGGTCAGCCAGCCAGAACCCCGGCCTCAGACGGCGTCTGGCACTAGGAGTACGGACAACAGCTGGGCCCACGGGCGAACTCGAAGCGACAGCAGTGAGGGCCCCTGTGCTGCTATGGCCGACTTCGCGCTTCCGCGCGTACCGGATGAGATGGACGGAAGCTTTATGCTGATGCCGGAAGAGTCGAAGGAGAACCGTGAGAAACGCGATGCCTGGTTCCGTGAGCGCGCCGACCAGGAGATGCGCAGCCGCAACGAGAAGCGGTGGCACGAGACGGAACGGGAGGCAGCACGCGAGCTGGGCCTCCGGGAGCGCAACATGCTCAACGACATCGTGCTCGGAGTGCGCCAAGAACGACAGAAGAAGACCAGAAAGAAGCGGAAGCAGTCCGGGTCATTTATGAGCATAGCTGCCGGCGCCGAAAAGGAGGTTGTGTTGCCTGACAAGTCGCCACCGCCTCCGTCGACCTTGTCCAAAGCGTGGTCGACGCTGAAGAAGGGTACCGGCCGCATTCTACTCACGCGCAAGTCGACATATGATCTGCGTGACATGGCAGAGAAAATGGCACCGCCTGCGCCACCTCTGAAGGAGCGAGGTGACAGCAGCAACACGTTTACCAGTGTAGATGAGGATTCGGATGATAGCATTGTGCAGAGCAAGACCGCCGAGCTCGTGTTAGAGCCAGAGCCGCTGCCGCTGCCGCTGCCGCTGCCGCAGGATATCGCCGTCTCAGGAAATGGACAAGTGAGCCATTTGACAGCGCCTTCGCGCAACGAGAAGAAGCTCAGCCAGGAAGAAATGTGGGATCTGCTTTCCATCCGCCCGCCCCAGCGGCGACCGTCGGAGCCGCCCCTACCACACTTTGTGACAGGCAACCCGGAGAGGCCGGCCAGCTCCGGTAGGCAGCTCTCCCTCTGTCGTCAGCCGGGGCCCATGTCGCCACTACCAATGTCACCGTTGCCACCTCTACCACCATCGAGGACGGCCAGTCGTGCCACCGAGGTGAACGACAGTGGTGAAGAGGAGGGGGTGTGTGGGCACCTATTTGAGTCTGATGATGACCAGGACAGCTCGGATTTTTTTGACGAGTTCTTCAGGGAGGGATGCCGGCCTGAAACGCCACTGGGCAATCAGATGCACAAATCCTCTAGCGAGCCGATTGCCTCTTCGCCCGAATCCAACGTGGCCCATGGAGGTCGCCACGCACGGGACCGGAGCCTCATGCAGAGGCTGGAAGCTGCGGAGAAGACGCTTGCTGCAAGTCCTGTAACGGGCAGCGTCGACAGTGTTGACAGCGTTGACAGCGTTGGTAATATTGATTGCAAGCTGGGAGAGGGGCCCAAACTGCTTACCAACGAAGACGTTGACAAAGTCGGCGAGAAGGTCGACGAATAGAACTTTTGAAGAATATCGAGGATGGAGATGAAGTAGACAGTATCGAGAGGTTGGACGAGGAGACAGGGAAGACGGTATGAGATGATGCAGTGGGGATACCGGTAGAGGATTTTTTATTATGACAAAGACGGAGGCCGTTGTGGTGAAGAAATAGGGGGTGGAGACGATTTCGTGGAAACTTTGGGTGAAGAGAGCTCCAAGTGAAAGCTCAAGATGAAGGAATAGGACCCCGCAGATATAAAGAAGTCACATATCGAGAACTCCGTTTGCATCTCAGCAACATAGCAATTCACTTCCTTTTCAAAGCTCGCGCGTTCTTCCCAAAATTGACTGTAAAGTGGATTAATGTTCGGAGTGTTGTCGTCGTCTGGTGTAAGTGAGAAGTGACGTCCAACAAAAGTGGGACCTCTTGCTGGCTTCCAGTGGCAGACTGGCCCCTCTGTCGCGCAAGCTCGCCCCACTTTCTCTCCAATCGCTCTTTCTAGTCTGTTATTTTTTTCATGTTATTTCTCCATTAAATTTTATTCGGTCGCCAACGTTCGTTCACGGTCCCAGCCTCCTCGGACCACGACGCACGAAAGAACAAAGCACCGGCGGCCCCAGAACCTCCAGCAAAGGACGTGATAGGCTGCGCAATTCATTGACGTAACAAAGTCTTTCCTTTGCGCATGTTCCAAGAGAGGCAGGACCTGCAGGCGAAGGACGCAATATACCCTGTCCAGTCGCGCCTTCCTTTTATGGGCGCAATCGAACGTATTTTGGATACACGCGACAAGACGAGAAACCGCGACCAATTCGATCGAAACGGTCGAAGCGCAACGTACCTGCCGTCCATAAGTGCAGCCTCGTCGAGCCACTTCCTACGGAGGCAAGACCACGAAGCGCCAGCAATACGCCGACGGCCATCAACAAACATCACCAACACACAACAGCATTCATGGCCAAGCCGACGCGCCGCGCGGCCACCGCGCCTTCCGACTCCGACTCTGACTCCGACTCTGACTCCGACATTGCGTCTCCCTCTCATACCAAAACGGAGCTCGACGACGACGAAGCGGCGTTCTTTCAGGGCTTTGGCGGGTCCCGTCGCGGAGTCTCGAGTAACGATAAGAACGATGACTCGGACGATGACGATTCGGACGACGATGCACCACCTGTGCAGAGAATGACGTTCAAGAGCGCCCCGCCAAAGCCAGCAGTGAACGCCAGCAAGGCCCGTGCAAGAAAATCCGACTCGTCCTCTAGCTCGTCGGACGAGGACAGCAGCAGCGACAGCGACAGCGACAGCGACAGCTCGAGTGAAGAAGAGTCTCCCAGCGGCAACGACAGTGATAGCGACGACGAAGACGGCGATAAGGGCGCCTCGGAAAAGCCGTCAATTTCAAAAAAGAAGCGTACGGCGACCGGCGCCCCCGCAAAACTAGACACGAGTGACTCCAGCGATTCGGACGACGACAGCGACAGCAGCTCATCTGGCGGCGACTCCGATTCTGACTCCGACTCTGAGTCTAACGGCGCCAAGAGCGAGGGCACCGACGTCCCAACCAAAAAGACCGAAGAGACTGGGGAGGCCAGCAATCCACAAGATGACGCGGATGAGGCGGAGGACGATGCAGACGATCCGGTTGTGACGGTCTCTGGAGCGGCCACCAGCGACGAGGTCGAGAGCTCGGACGACGAAATTGAGGACATCCCGAGTGTTCTCCCACAAGGCTCGCGCCGGAGCGTGGCGGGCGACGCTGAATCCGATGAGGCCGGAGACGAGGAGTCAACAGCAGAACAGCCAAGCGACAAAGCACCGCCGATTGCGTCTCATTCAGCACTAACACAGAATCGTGCTGTACGACAACGATCAAAACGGCAAGTAGCCAAGGCGCCTTACGTCTCAGACCGAGACCAGGCTGTTGCGGCAGAAGAAACTATATCCTCGACCTTGGGCGACGCCATCAACAGCGGCGAACCGGCAGCTGAGTCTACCGAGGTTCCAGGAAGTCAAAACGTACCAACAACACCAGACGAACGGCCTGCTACAACGTCCCCAAGGAAACGGAAACGGGCCACAGCGGAGGCGGCGGAAGGCGCAGGCGACGCGAATCCAGAGACACCCGCCCCACGCAGCGCAAAGAAGCGGGCGGTAGTTCAAACACCTGCCTCGCGGGTCTCTGCCGCTGCATCTGCTAGGGGTGGAAGCTCGTCGAAGAAGGGGCCTCAGGGCAACTTTGAGCCACACGAGGTGGAATTACTGAAAGACGCTGCGGCCAAGTACATGGAGGAGAACCAAATTTCACAGGCAGATTTTAACGAACTGGTCCACGACAATGCCCAGAAACACGCCGCACTTTGGGATTTTATGGTCTCCGACTTCCAAGACAAAAAGCGGTTGCAGGTTATTCTTCGGTGCCGTCGCATCTTCCACAACTACAAGCAACGCTACCACTGGACAGACGACCAAGACGCTGAGCTCGCGGCGCTTGTGACCAAGCATGGCAACAAATGGTCGGTGATCGGCGCCGCCATGGACCGGTCGAGCGAAGATGTGCGCAAGCGCTGGGACGAACGCGTGGCGTGCGGCGGCAATGTACTCCTGTCATACTGGCGTTTCGAGGAGGAGAAGTGGCTGGGCCGGATCGTCGGCCAGATCCTACGTGAAGTGCAGAGCTCACGCAACCAGGACACATCAACGCTGCAGCCATCCGCTGTGCGCGATATTCCCTGGCACGTGGTGAGCGAGCGCATGGACCATACGCGGACGGCTCGGCAGTGTCGCATCAAGTGGCGGCAGATCCACGAAGCCTACCACTTCAACGAGGATGGGGAGTTTGTGGGCCCGCCTGACCCGGTCGAGCTGTCCAACAGCCAGATCAAAGCCGAAAAGATGCATGGCCAGTTTGGTACAACGCCAGCCAAAGGCACACCCAAGGATACACCAGCGAAAACCAGCCTGCCGCTGCTCGGCATCACGCCTGATGAGGATGGCCTCACAGTGCCCGAAACCGCGCGCCCCATCAATGACCGCACACGGAAACAGGTGCGTTCCATGTCGACCAAGGACAAGCACCGGTTGGTACTCTCAATCCGCGAGTCCAATGTTGGGCGCGAGGACAAGATCCCTTGGACGCGCATCGTCGACGTACCCTACCGGAAAAAGTACAACCGAGCAGCACGTGAGCTGGTGTGGAGCCGGCTGAAGCGGTCCGTCCCGAACTACCATCGCAAGTCTGTGCGCCAGATCTGCGAGGCTTTGATCAAGGAGTATGATGCGAACGCAGCAATAGGCCAGGCCTGGGATTTGAACTACGACGAAGACGACGACGCCGGCGCCGACAACAACAACGACGACGACAACGATACCGAACTTGAAACCAATGCCGGTGCAGAGGAGGCGGCGGATGGTGCTGCCGAAACAGACGAGGGCAGTGACTCGTCCGCGATTCCTTCTTCGGGCGCGGTTGTACGCGCCATGGCCGCTGCCAAAGGCGGTAAGTCCAAGACTACAAATGGCACCTATGCCGACCCCGCTGGGTCACCATCGTCCACGGGAGAGGCAATGGAGGCTTTGGTACAACCACGCTCACGCACACGAAAGGGACGAGCGGCTAAGGTGAACGGCAACGCCGAGAGGCACGTATCTGAGTCGGAGGCAGAGGACGTTCCGGCCGAGCAGACGAATGGGACAGGAGGTCGGCGACGAGGCACCAGGCTTGCCAACACAGTTGTAGCTAGAGCCAAAAAGGCCGAGAAACTCACCGACATCTACGCAGACATTGAGGGCGCAAGCACACCATCCCACTCGCAGCCAAACACACAGCATGAAGATATTGAAGACGTCTACGACGAGAATGACGGCAAAAATACTGGCCGGCGTGCCCGCGCAGCAAGCGTCGACCTTAGCACGGGCGAGAAGCTGTCGGGGGCGGAAGCCGGGAACGGAGAAGAAATAGAACACGAAGGGGAAGACCATGGAAACGACGGGGAGATGCCGTTGACATTGTCCCTGTCACCGGGTCTGGCACGCCACAAGCCGACAACACGCAGTCGGCCGCTCAACGTTCTGCAACAGCGGCGCAGCGACGCTCCCGAAACCAATGGCACCGCCCAGGCCAGCCGCTTTCTCCCGGCAGATGGCACAGCATCGGCGGCCTCCAAACTGACACCACTACGACCTGGCGAGGTCCGGCGCACAAAGAAGCGCTCACTAACGTCGGCCCAGTGGATCCCGGATCCTGGCAGTGACGGCGAGGAAGAAGGCGCCGGTCCCCGCATTGTCGACGACATTGAAGACGTGAGCGACAACGACCGGGCCCGACCCAACGGTGGTGGAAGCCTCACATCGCGCGCCGCCCGTGCCGCGCTGTCTCTGCTGCCACGGTCTTCCAAGCGGGCGCGGCAAGAGTCATGAAGAGCGTGGTGTTGCATGACGTCTGTACATTGATGTGCTCCCTGCCGTATCATAACCGAGTTTTCTGTATTTTTTATCTTAATATTGTACATTTTGGACGCATTGGCTCTCGTTTTTACTTTCTCGTTTTAGCACGAGAGTATATGAGTTACACTGGTCTACGTGTAAAATCGCCATCGAACCTTCCGTTTGGCCAGGTACATTTACGTTGTCACGCATACTCCGTACATCTTAGACGCCAGCGCTTGTCAGAATCTAGACTGTCTTCTGCGAACAGGGTCGCCTGGCGGGCGTCGCAGGTCGATGTTTTCTTCTTTTCTTTTCTTTTCTTTTCTTTTTCTTTTGCCAACTGATTGTTCGCGCCTTCCGTCGTGGCGGAACCCTGCATTTCGGGCTCCGTTTGTCGTCATTGCTTGATTCGGTGTCTCATGTTGGGGCGCGCCTGAGCCAGTCAGGAACAGGCAGGAACGAAGGGGCGAAAATCCCTGCGACAACGTCCCTTGGCAAAACGGAGACAGGCGCTTAACCAGTGTTAATACGAGACGTCAGGAGAGTAATGCGAACAGAGCACGACGTACTTCGTATTACGACGAACATAGCGGAAATTGTCGAGCATAGTGAGGCCCAAGTCTTTTTAAAGTGGGAGGAAGGGCAAGTGCGCTGATCTTCTTGAAGATTGACGTCGGTTTCATTTCATAGTCGCCTCCTTGGTTGCTCTTTCCCTCCCTCTAGTTGACCGTTATTGCCGTTTTGGGCCTATATGTCGATCACTTTAGCCTTGATTTTGACCACTAGTCGCGCTTCGACCCATCGTACCTGCCCCGTTGAGCCTACTTACCCGCGTCTCCGTCATTGGCTTCTCTTCTCTGTCTTTTTTTTGGCAGTCAGATCCGGCCAAAATAGGACGACGTATAAGCAGGCAGGCGCAGCTTCGGTGAGACGTCCCTACTAAGTTGGGCACCTTCCTCTCTTCCAGACTGGAAGTCCTGGTCGACTTCTCGTGGCGTTCTCTTTCCTCATTCAATCTCTGTCCCTCTCTCTTTCCTAATCTTTGTCACGTCGCTGCATCTGGACGACTCATACGAAACCCGACATCTCAAGACAACATCGTCTTCTCCCTCTCGAATATATTCTCTACCCAACGCGACGATGGCGGCCGACTGCTTGGTTGTGCCGTCGAGCACACCCAGCAATTCAGGCATTGCTGGTGCTGGAGTACGGTTTGACCCCCGCTTCGCGCAAAAACGTCGACTCTATTCTTTTTTTACGTTTTGTTATCCATAAGGCTTCTGCTAATATATTAGGTGCTCCTTTCTTTCATTATCACAGCCGCTGTTGCTTTGAGCATCAGTGCCGTTCTCGTTTTTTCAGACACGTGGGGTCGTGCCGCCCGGCAGCGCAAGGCCAGCGGCTCGTCGTCCGCGTCCACCTCGTCATTTGCCATCATCGGCCGCAAGTTGCTGAACAGCTACTCGGATCAGCAGATTGTGACGGGCATTGGCATCCAGAGCCTCGGTCTTTCCCAGATCAGCTCGCTCGTGCCCTACCACTTCTTTTTGATCTGGATGCTGGGCTTGCTATCGACGGCTGTCCACAACGCTGCACTGCTCGCCCTCGTCCACGACTTCCGTCGTGACTGGGTCCTACGGTGGCTCCGCCAGGCCCTCATGTTCGTCAACCTCGCCCTCAGCTGCATCTACGGCATCTTTGTGTTGCGCGAGCTCGCTGCCGGTCTGCCGCAGACGCTGCCAATGATGTGTGCGCTGGAGTCGGGCGTCCCCAAGAATACGACCATTGCCACAGGAGACGGCAAGGGCGGCAAGGGCGACACGACGGCCGCGTGGTCAGGCAGCGCCGGCGCGTTCCAGTTTATAGCCACCGTGGCCGTGGTTGCCGGCAACTGCGTCGTTTTCATCCTGTCCACGTGGTATCTCCACAGCCGCGCGCAGCGCTTCTACCGTATCGTGCAGCTTGTGGGTCTCGCCCTCATGGCCGCTGTCGCAATTGGCGTCGCCGTCCGCATCGTGCTGCTGTCGCAAGCCTTTGGCCACCCTTCCGTATCGCTGTCCGACAACGGCGAGACCCAGTGGAGCTTTGGCCAGCTGCTGTCGCTGCTGCTGCTTCTGTTGCCTCTCATCTCGGTGGTCGAGATTGCACGCGGCGAGATCAAGGTGGCGCCGCCCGTGCAGGACGACGGCAGCAGCCACGGCGGGTCGGGCGATACGGTGCCGCTGGTCGAGCATCAGCTGCCCATGGGTAAGGCCGGGCACACGTCATTCCAGCCGACGCCCTTTTTCTCGTCATCGTCACGGAGGACGCACCGTGGTTGATAAGTACAAGGAAAACAGGGGATGAACGAAGGGGACTGACGAAATGTAATGAAGACTGGAACGAAAGTACTTTGTGCCTTGTTGGATATATAAAGCAATACCTTCAGCGTTTGCCTTGACTTTGTAGCCTTTAGCTTGTATTTTATTTCGCCGCACAGCGCGCAGGATAGGGAATGAAACACGACACGAATTAAAGAAAGAAATCGTAAAGGATGCCTCGCCTTGTTGGACAAGAAGAACACTAAGACGGGGCGCAAAATCTTCAAAACGATATGCGATAAAGCACAAAGTACGTCGTATTACTCTTCATCCTAGGGCAACACACTGTATTTACACCCTGCGAGGTCTTACTGTAGGCCCTACCTAAGCTCATTGCCGGACGCTGCCACGGGCTATAGTGAGGGTCCAGGGTCGGCCAGGATAGGCTGATGAGCTGTGAGCTAGACCCAAAGCAGCTATAGCGGGCTTTCTACGTCATGCCTTCCTCGTTGTATGCCCGTTGTGCACTTTCTATCTTCGTTCTTCAAAGCCCAAATGCTCCTTCCCCTCCACTCGACCTTTCGCCGGCGAGTCCAGACCAGGCCCAAAGCAGCAGGCACGCCACTTTCGATTTAGGGATAAAGAGCAACTGCGAAGGCCTTCGCAAAGGATCAAAGGAAAGAGCTATCGCCAGAGACAAAGTTGACCAAACCCCCCTCCCTTTCTTTTCGATCACACAGCCTCAACAATCATTCTATTCAATTGTCGAGAATTCCGGGAGGCTTCATCAAACACACAACGAAAACCCACAGCTGCTCGCAATCCAGCGCGTTCACCATCACACCGAGTACTTCCGTGCTCGCATGGGCGGCGCGACAAAGAGTCCACCCATGCACTGAGGACGTTTTTGGTAACTCTTCCGAATAGCACCAAAGGAAAACTAAAATCGAACGACAATCAACAAACGACAAACGCAAACGGCAGCGTGCTTTGCCGTGCTCATCTTCTACTCATTTGTCCTTTGCAACATCCTGGCTCGGTTGATTGCAGGGCTAGTAGCAGCTCGTCAAGTCGCGAGCAGAACGACCCCAAGATCCAACATCTCCAACATTTCATCCACAGCAACTACAATCGATAATGTCAGCCTCTCAGCCTCTCCAGGTCACGCAGCCGACCTTTATCAATCTCCCACAGTCGCCTTCGAACCCAGATACGCCATCAGAGACTCCGTACGTTATATCGATGCGAGATCGGAGGGCTCGCAACAGAATGCTAACTGTGTTTCCAGAGGTACCCCGACAAGCACCACGACTTCTCTCTCCGCCGTGTCAACTACAGCTATCAAAGACGGCCACCGCGGCGGCCATATCCCTCCACTTCTCCTCAGCGGAGGCGCCGTAGCCGGCAGCACCAGCAGCACCGGCAGCGGCCAGCGCGTAGCCCACCAACACAATGCATCGACCAACAGCCTCGAGGCCGAGCGCGCCGATCGCATCTCCCGCCTCGCCGGCCTCTCCGGCATGACCACCCTGCGACCCACCTATGCGCCCAATCGAGGCAGCGTTACAAGCGGCGGCGGCGGTGGCGGCGGTGGTAACCGTTTTAGCAGTGGAGTTTCTTCCACTCAAACAACTCCTACTTCTTCAGGCGCCGGTGGCGGTGGTGGCGCTTTTATGTCGAGCGGCATGGCTGTCCCAGGTCCTCTGACACCCGCCTTTTTTGATGCCCAGGGCCAACCAGTCGCTATCACCAAAATGAGCACGGTTGGCACCGCCAGTGCGACGAACAGCGTCAGCGGCCGGACGCTCGGCGACGGCGACACCGTCGACGGTTCGACCATGACCGAGGACGACGATATAGATGACGACGACATCCGTAGCATGGGCACCAACTACCACTACAGCGGCAGCACGGGCCACGGTGCCGTCGGCGACACTATGATGATGCTGGACGACGACAACCTCGATACAGCCAGCCGCTCAGCTGGCGGTTATGGTTATGAATTCGACCGTATGAGCGACGACGGCACTGCCAGCCTCGTTGGGTTTGGAGAGGGCGCCGGCAGCACCGTATCGGGTCCTATCTACCACCGCCGCCCGTTGCCGCCGACCACCTCATCAGCCGGCGCCATGGCTGCGAACAACGCCATGACCTGGGCCACGACGCTCGAGCGCACAAACTCGGGCCTCAGTGATGTAGCTGTTATGGGAAGCACCAGCGGCGCCAGCACCACAGCCGGCACACCGGTTACGTCGCTACCTTCGCTCGGGGCCGGGTTGGGGAGCGGCGGTAGTGGTGGCGGCACCGGCGTGAACATGCGCCGCGAGTTCGTCCGCTCGCCGCTCGAGCATTTCCGCGATATGAGTGGTGGTGGCAGCAGCAGCAATCTGAGCAACAACAGCGACAGCGGAAACGCGGTGCTTTCTTCACGCGATGCGCGTCTCATTGATGGCATGGCCTTGACGGCTGCCGACGACGACGTGTTTGTCGATACTACCGGTCGCGGGCCGGTCCCTGTGGGTGGCAGTGCAGCAAACACAGCCATGTCAAATTCGGCTACTGCTGCTGCATCCGCACCCCCACCGTTGATGGGCTCGATCATCCAGGCGCACCCTAGTGCCTTGCGCGAGACACAGCGACCGCGGTCTCACCAGCAGCAGCAACAGAACCAGTACCACAACCACAACTACAATCGCAACCACGGCCACAACCACAGCCTATCATATGGCGGCGGCATATCCCGCGAGCACGAGGCCACCGAGCAGCCCTTACAAAGTGTGCAGAACGCAGCTCATGAGTTCGACGACCAGCGAGGGGGCAGCAGTGGAGGCGGGCCCCTCGGTAGCTTCGATTTTGAAGAGCGCCGGTAGTCACAAAGGAGAGACCGTGCTTGGTTCGTGTCATTTGATTTCTCTTGCCTCTTTTGCCTCTTCACAATGAAGCTAGTATCTTTTGAAGCTTTGCGTTCTCTGGGGGTCCTTTTTGAAGTTTAGTTTGGCCAATGGTCTGGGAAACTTATTTTTGGCCAAGTGTTTTTATTGGGCCTTGGGACTTTCTTTTCTGTCTTCTTTCTTTTTGCTCCCTAATATCTGGATTTGTTTCTTGGGAATCAGCTCTCGTGTTGGCGTTTGTTTTGAGATTTGGGTTGGTATTCTACCCCGGCCTGCGATACCTCGATATGTTCTCCACGAGAGACTCTTTTTGGCTCGGAATTTGGCACCTCTCTTTTGTTGCTTGCTTTTTTGTTTTCAATTCGCCTTGAACGGGCTTTTTGTTTTAACTACTATATTTTTTGAACTCCCATCTTTTTGCCAAACACTGATATTAACAAGCCTGGGACGCTGTTTGTTGATCTACATCGTATTGTCGACCTTGCCGGTTGCCGCCAGCGCTTCGAATCCTTCCCGAGACAAAGAGCCAAAACTCTGGAGCCCAAACCCCTGCAATCCTTCAATTCATCGTCGTCATACTGCTGCGGCAAACACAGCACAAAAGCACCCCTGGATGTTTGGTTGGGCTGGGCTGCTTTTTTATGCAGGCTGACCCCTCTGTGGGTAATTTTCATTTAGACAGTTTCGTTGCGGCTTACACTGCCACAATCCATGGAGGGAGGCTACCACAACGACAATACAAATCAAAACCTGCGAACGGCGAGCGGGGAAAGATAAAAGCACGGCAAGAGACTGTCGATGTCCAACAGCTTGTTAGCAGGGACAAAAGAAGGCAAACGAAAGAACTCAAACCACAAGACTTATAAACAGCATGCTCTTCACACACCAACCTTTGGATATTGCTCGGACCGAGTTCCGCTTGCTGCGGCTGCACCCGGCAGAGTCGTTTGATGCGCCACTTCGGATTGGCCTCTTCCACGCCAGCCTTGAAGCCGCACCTGAGTACGAGGCTTTGACGTACGTCTGGGGCAAGCCATGGGGTGACTTCTCCGTACTGGTGACGGACGCTAGCGAGGCCGCTGACGACGACGACGGCACGAAGCTACCGACGCTCCCCATCACGCCCTACCTCGATACGGCGCTCCGGCAAGTGCGCTTTCGCGGCCGGGACCGTATTCTTTGGGTCGACGCTCTGTGCATCAACCAACAAGATCTGGCCGAGCGCAGCCACCAGGTACAGCAGATGCGGCGCATCTACGAGTCGTGCGTGGCCGACGTGGCGTACCTCGGACCACACCCGCCGCTGCCGCTCACCGACAAGGACGTGGATGACGTCGACAGCGACAACGACGAGGCCCGGGAGGCACAAGAGGTGGGTGCCGTGGCGGGTGAGACGGACCAGCAAGCCGAGGCGCGTAAGCTGGTGGCCAAGCGGGCCTGGAAACGAAGCAGGGCCGAGCAACGTCGCGTTGGGAGAAGCAGCGCACGCGCACAGAAACTGCGCGACGGACTTGCCCTGATGCGACAGATTGCCGACCGCGATGCTGCGGCTCTGACGGTCATGGTGCAAAGGTGGAAAGACAACTGGGGCTTTTCGTTTACGGACGACGCCGAGGAGGAGGGGGACAAGGACAAGCCGGTCAAAGATGAGTACGACCCGGAGGATGCGCGCCAGAAACGGTACCTGGACTTCAAGCAGATCCGCAGTTTGTACGCGACGTTTTCGAACGCGGAGCTGTGGACGCGAGTGTGGATTGTGCAGGAGCTGTCGTGCGCGCCGCGTGTGCTCTTGGCCGTGGGCAAGTACCATGAGTATGGGAGTGGCCATGAAGAGGACGAGACTGGTGGTGCTGTGGACGTGCCAACAAACGCCGGCACAGATGACGATGCGGGCGGAAAGGCCGACATGCTCGATACGCTCGACTGGGACCGGGACATTGTGGGCGGGTTCCTCGACGACTTCGCCTACGCAGATGCCTTCCACTCGTCGTGGGGCCACGGCACTGTTGGCCCTGCAGCGCACAGAATCTTTTCACGCGTACGGTCGATCCATCTCCAGAGGCAGGTCATCCGCAAAAGGAGGACGCAGAATGGCGGCAACGGCTTGCTACGGCGGTCTGCTCGGGGCGGGTTCTTCATAGAAGAGGAAGAGCTCGAGCGGGAGCTGCTGAAGTCGACCTTCGACGAGGGCGGCGTCAATAACAAGAAGGAGGAGAACACGTCGACTGTTACCAACGAGGCGTCCTCTGATCCGAGCCTCATTAATGTGCTCGCCCGCTTCAAGTGGACACAAGCGACCGATGCGCGCGATAAGGTGTACGGACTGCTCGGTCTGGTAGCGGAAGCGCCGCGGCTGCCGCCCGTCAACTACACGCAGCCGGTGGCTCGTGTCTACAGCGATGCGGCACAGGCCATCATCGAGACCAGCGGCACTCTGGACGTCATCAGCCAGAACCCGTTTGACGGCGACGACGATGGCGACGGCAGCGGCAACAATGATGATAATGAGAACGGTGCCAAAGGACGTGCCCCCAACTTGCCTTCGTGGGCGCCGAATTTCGACCGCAGTTTCTACACGGACTACTACGACGAGTTTGCGACGATCCTGTTTGCACAGCGCGGGATTTATGCGGCGGGGAAGCCGGACTGCAAACACATGCTGCCGCTCCAGGTGGAGCAGGGCTCGTTTGGTGGCGTGGCGAGCGAGGGCGACGCCGACAAGCGGGCGCCGTTTGCGTTTCGCAGTCTCCGTCTGCGTGGCACCATGCTTGGCCGCGTGGCGCCGCTCAAGCAGGGGTCATGGGAGGAGAAGGGCCAAGGCTACGTCGATTTCGAGGATGGCGTTGCGCTGTTTGCCCATTACAAGAAGTTATACTACGACACAATGGAAGGAGACGAAGGAGGCGACGGGAACGAAGAGGGCAAAACCAGCAGCAGCAAAGTGTATGTCGCCACGGGTGAACCGTTTTGGGACGCCTTTTGGCGCACCATCAGCGGCGACTGCACGGCCTACCCGATCCGTCGACTGACAGCGGAGGAGCGCGCACAGTGCAGCAGCGGCCTGGCGGATGTGTGCCGATTGTATGAAGCCGAGCTGGAGAAGGAACGGGACGAGACAAAGGGCTTTGCGACCGACGAAGAGTGGGAGGAGTACCGCACAAACAAGGTGTACAACGGCGAACAGCCGTCGACGGCGCTCGTTGAAACGCTGCCGGCAACGCGGATGCTGCGGCGCATGGTGCGGCGGTGGGGCATGGCACAAACCGTGCAGGATGGCCGTCTGCCGAGCGGCGGTGGGCTGTTGCTGATGGTGCGCGCCGTGGCGGAGCCCGGCGACGTGGTGGCGGTCCTGGACGGGTCCAAGGTGCCGGTGGTGCTGCGGGCGCAGGACGCAGCGCTCCCCTCGACAGGGGCAGGCCACGGAGACGACGGCACGACGGCCTACTACAAGTACGTGTGTCCGGCGTATGTGCACGGCTACATGGACGGCGAGGCGGTGGCACAGGTGGCCGATGGGCGGTTGGCCGAGCAGGACATTGTGCTGGTGTAGTCGATGAATCGGCAAGGCTACTTTCTTGGGTGTTCTCTTCGTTCTTGGTTTTCGTGGAGGTTCGTGGATTCTGTCTTTCGTCACACGGCTTTGGTTTCACAGCATCGTTTCATCGTCTGCTTTTCTGGTCCTGTTTATTGTGCTATGCTAAGGTGCAGCATGACGACATGACACGAACGAGTCAATATTGTTTACAGGAACTTGTTGGCCACGTCGTTGACGACGTTGTTGATCTCGGGGTCGAGGGCGGCAGAAACACCCTCGCGCGAAGCCAGGCCGTCGACAGCTGAGACGATGCAAAGTCAGTTCAACAGGTCCCCCCAAAAGCCCAAGAGACGAAACATGCATCAACCGTTCTTGGTGGACCGACTTACCGCTGTCGAGGACGGTGTCGATGCCCGAGTCGGACTTGTTCTGGGTCTGCTGTTGGGCAGAGCTGGTGCGGTCAGCAAGACTGTGGATACTACCCTCCAAAAAGACTGGTACTTACGTCTGTCCGTCAACGGCGTTCTCGACTTCCTTGATCTCGTCGTCGAAACCCATTGTGACTGATTGTGATGTAGTGGTTGTGAAGGGGTGAAGCGATGTACGATGTGATGTTGGATAGAGAAAAGGCAAACGAAAACAATAGGGAAAGAAAAAACGAAAAAGAAAAGACAAGATAGGATGGATCGAGATTCAGCCACAGTATTTATACGCAACATCCTCTCATCTGGCATCCGGCCCCCTTCCCCTTTTTTGATTCTGTTTTCACGCTCTCCCCTTCCCCTCTTCACATCGACGATACGACGAACAGCTATCCAAGGAGCAGACTGACAAAAGGCAAGGAGGGCGTGCTGCATGCGTAGTGCTGTAACAGAAACCAGGGAATGAAGAAAACGAATAAGAGGACGTGGAGCGGGTCGCAAAGGGTGATAGATCGTCTATCATGCTTGCCGGACGTCGTAGCGTCCCCTCTTTTCCTTCTTGTCCCTCTTCCCCCCCTTCAGCTGCACGAACTTGCCCGGCGCCGCCCCACGCCATCTATCTTGCCCCGTCGATTCAAGGATGGCCCTCGATCGATGGTGCGCTGGCATGATAAGAGCAGCAAAGCGCCGTTAGCTCTGGCGGGCTGGTGACCTCCCTTGTCCCCACCTCGAGCTGTGAACAACAAAACACAGATTGCCTGCAGCCATGCAAGGCGACCAGGGATTGGTTCGACCTCGTCTTGTTTTCCCAGTCTTTTCGGCATGTGCTGCTGCGGTTTTCTGGCTATTGCTTCGGTTGGCGAGAAGGGGAAAATGGCGCAAACTAGCCCAGCCCGGCTTTGACGATAAGACGACCGAGGGGCTTGGAGAAGGAGAGAGAAGGGGAACGGGGGAACAGGAGACAAAACGGATGACGAGGCAGTGGCGTGAAGATCGTCGTCTTTTTCCTCTTCAAAATCCAACTCTTCCTTGGCTGTCTCCAAAAAAAAAAGGGCCAGAAAAGTGACTCTTTTCAACGCACCACAGCAAACCGCCTGTCTCGGCTGTCGTTTCCATTCTTGATTGGCACAGACATGATGCAAAGTAAACGCAATTTATCTTTAACACGGTTAGAGAGCGACGTAGATGATCTTCAGAGTTCCACTGTTGCCAAGAACACGAGGCTCTCGGGAAACGGAAGAAAAAAGCTTGGCTGTTTACTGTGACATTCTCCAGGGCCCAAGACTTACCGCGGGCGGGGTCCACAGAAGGAGCAACCAGCCAGTACTTGCTATTTTACAAGACGCTTAATACAGAAGCTACGAATGGCAGTCTCCCACGAACTGAGTGGCAGTGGCAGGACCCCTCTTTCTCTTGGCAGGCACAAATGATCGTACATCACGTGTGAGTTCCTGCTTCATACTGCAGATGTCTGCTTGGCCAAGCGGAAAGAACAACAAGGCAGGTGCTCAGGTTCATCTTTCCAGGCAACAACCTCAGGGGAGAGCAATTAGTACCGAAAACAAACAACAACCAACAAGCTCTGCATCTCCGCTGTCAAATGAGAACACAATAGCCATCCATCCTGTCAGCGTTCCATCGCCCACCCTGCAAGTTCCCGATCTGCCATCGGGGCTCATTGACCTGGTCGTGGCCAGGCTGCCCGGGGTGACCTCAAGCAGCTCCGTTCCGCCGTCTTCGTCTTTCTGAAAGCCACAGAGACATGGCTCTTTTCCATGTACAAGTCCATCGTGACGTGCTGTGAGCTGGTCCTCTCTGTCGACGACAAACGGCTCGGTTCTGATGGCTCGGTGCAAACAACTGCCGTGTGAGAAACAACAAACGTTCAAGTTACAATGTACAGGGCACAATATCGATAGGCGACGAGAGCAAGTGATTCGGTCGGCTTTACACTTTCATCGTGTGCGTACTTTTATGTGACATTCCCGTCGACAAGTCCTTCCCCACCTCATCTATGGCAGCGGCTCGTTCACCCACTCGCTTGTCAGCTTGACGCCGCTTAGGCGGAACAGAGCCGTGATGGGGCAGCGGCGCTCGACCTCGCTGACAAAATGCTGGAACTTGGGGCTGTCGCTGCCGCCATCAATGTCCGTCTGCACAGCGACTTTGAGGACCACGCTCTCCCAGTTGGGGTTGCCCTCCGGAGCGCCCTGCACGAGCACGGCCGTCGGCAACGCACCCTCCACATCCACCTTCCAGCGGCCCAGGCGCACGCCGTGGTCACGGCCCACGATGCTGCCCGTCACTTGGTTGCAAGAGCCGAGGCTGGCCAGAGAGTAGACAACGGGGGACGGCGCCGAATCGCCGCCGCCGAGTGCTGTGTATGTGTCGGACGAGAACGTGTAGGGTTTGTCGGGCACTGACAGCGATTGCTGGGTGCCAGAGCCCTCGCCGTGGACGCGCACAGGCAAGACCTGGTTTGCGACGCGGGCAGTTGCTGAAAAGGCGGCACGGGGGGTCATGCGGGGAGCAGCAGCAGCCGACAGGCCGCGCCGCAGGGTCGATGAGAAAAGAGTACGGGACATTGTGCCGTACTAAGTGTGAGAGAGTCTGGGTGCACGCTGGTCTAAGTGGTGTGGCGTGTGTAGCGGTACTGCCGAACAGAGGACGACATACACAGCTACTCAATTTTCAGTTGAGGGACAATGCGCCGTTTATATAACAAGACTCGTCGGTTGCACGACATCAAGACTGGAGAAAGTCGCCATCAAGCGCAAGCGACCAAAACAGGGATGATCGTCTGTCGTTTGGTTCCCCTCGCCAGATCTTCCTCGATTCATCATGGCCCAGAACCGTGTGCATAACCTGTAAATGTCGACTTTTCGACGGCAACTGTGCCAATTCGTTCGGCGACATGTTTAATGCAGCAAAACGTGTGGTTTCACTGCACCCGCCAAGTCCCGCCAAGTTGAGCCAAAGTCCGCCATTTTAGCCCAAATAACGCCATCTGTGACAGCAAACACCGCGCCGCAGCTGGATGCTACAGTGCGCCGCCAAGAGTATTCCGTAGAGACATGCTGAAATTGGGGAATGAAGGAAATAAAACAAAATAAAACGAAACGAAACAAAAGGCTCACAATTAACACATGCAAAATGGAAAAACAAAAGTAAAAGCCTCGTGTACGATCCTTGTTCAGGCCGACGGTCCAGCCGGGTCCGCAGAGTGACGCGGCCTTGCCTTGGCCATTCCACGCAGGTTGCCCTTCCGCTCTACACAAAAGCTGCAAACGGCGTCCCGAGCACACGGCCGCGGTCGTCAAACCGCACGCCCTCTTTCCGGAGCAAGGTCCGCTTCTCGGTCAGCGTAATGCCCTCTTGGCCCATCACCACCACCGGCCGCCCCGTCTTCTTATCCACCTTGTTTGTGGACACCGTCTTCTTCGGCGGGCCCACACCCTTGAACCCGCCCAGGCCACCGCCCGTGGCGACACACCGGTGGCACGGCACGTCGGGCGCAAACGGGTTGCGGCGCAGGGCGTTGCCGACGGCGCGCGGGGACGAACGCAGGTGGGCGGCCATGAGGGCGTAGGTCGTGACGTGGCCGGCCGGGATCTGGCAGAGCAGCGACCAGACGCTCTTTTCAAATGGGGTGCGCTGGGACGCCGCGATGCGCCGAAGCTGGTTGTCCATGTGGGAAAGGGTGGGAGACGGTTGAAAAGAGATGTCGGTGGGGGCCGTGGCCGAAGCGGAGCTCGCCTTGGCCGTCGTCGCCGCCTTGGAGGCGGTCGCCGTCTTGGTGCGCGGAGGCATGATGTCAGACGTACGGAGTACTATTGGGGCGGGAAAATAAGCAGTGATCTGGCGATGGATGGACGCCGTAATTTGGTGTGGTGATGCAAGATGCGACAAGGAGGATGTGGGTGGATGCGAGATGAGAAAAGGTGAAGAAGGTAAGCAAGTTCGCGTCAGGTCTGCGCGTCTAAATACTCGACGTCAACGGCGTCGCCACCCTGTCATCGCTGGCAGAGGCATTGCTTTCGAGGTCGCCAGTTTTGCTTTTTGCTCTGGATGAGTGTTTGTCTTCGTCAAAAGTGACGGCGCACAGGGCTCTTGCTGCCTATGTGGCGAATCACAGGGCCGGGATGTGCGGAGCCGGGAGCAAGCGGGGATGCCTTGGTCGCGCTTGCTGACCATAACCTCAATATGGTGACACACCAACGAGACGCGTGACCACGTGACCACTTACACAGAACGCAGGCCTTGCCGTCAACCTCGTCTTGACTCACACGTGCTTTGCTCTCCAAATGGTTCGACAGTGTGGCTGTTTTCCTAAGGACGCCAACCAGGCTCTATTCTTTCCTTGCCATTCGTTTTTTTCGTACCAATATTCGGTAAGTTGTCTCTATGTCCAGCAGATCACGTTAGCCGTCCAAGCAGTGCCAACTTGCATGACAAGTTTACGTCACAAAAGGACACGTTAGACTACATAACAAGGTGAGAAATCGCAAAGATGCCGACGAGGATGTTTTCCTAGAGTTACCATTCATGATCGATGGGGCACTGCGGGTAGCATGGGCGAGGCACCCTATCAGGCTATCAGGCTATCAGGCCTCCACTGTGCTAAAAGGAAGGAGGTTCACAGAGAAAGAACGACAACGGTATGCATGGGCAAAGAAAGCAGGAGAGAAGGCGGTGAGAAGCGTATGGCAAGCTGCATTCGGCGGTGAAGTAATAAAGAGGGTGTCGCAAGTAGTGGTATCAGTGGCCAAAGCAGCAGGAAGTGCATCTAACGGCAGAATGCAAGACGGACGGTGGGATGAACGTGCAGTTTATTTCAAGCACGTGTTCCTTCTGCGCCCAGATGTCGTACTCTTTCGCTTTTTCCCTTATCTCCACTTCCATCCAACTTCCATCCAACCAAGGCAAAACAGCACAATGGCGAAAACGAGGCTGTCCATCCTGTGCCCACCATCCAATCAACGACGAGGAGGTGCCAATCCGCTTCCCCTCGGGCACTGCCCAGCCTTGTGCAAAACCGACGAAGCCCGGGAAACCCATGGCAAAAGCACTCCGTTGCACACATAAAGTCCCCCAGAAATGAAGAACACACGGAGATGTGTGCAACACAGCCACAAAATGAGGGTGTCGTCAAATATGGTGCACGACGTATGGTGCCCGGCATCAAGCATTAAGCACCACCGTACATGAGGCTCTCGGCCCGTCTGCTCGTTATTCTCTGGTCTGACCGCCGAAGCTTCGCAGCGTCGCATACCTGGAAACACCAAAAACAGAATCTCCGTTAGCAAGGCTCGCCAGCCTCCCCCTTGTGCTCTGTTAAAGGCGGCCCTGTCAGTCGCGGCATATTTCCCTGTTGAGCTGTCTGTCCGTATTCATAATAGTGTGTATGGAATCATCGTGTATTTATATGTGAGCCGTTTCCCGTCGGCCATTTCATAGCGGCTTTGGTTTATTTGTTTCTCTCCTTGTTGTTGCTTTCATTGCATCTCCATACAAGGTTGTTTTCTTATGCAACATTGCATACACCACACAAGTCAAATCCACCCGGAAGCCTCTACTTCTCCTTCTATATTCTTGCAATGAACGCCACTTCTTACGACACGACTCGCGCTCGAGCCAACGAAGATGGCGGCCGGGCCAGTCGAGTTGCCAGTGACAGCAACCAACACGACTACCATGGGACGAAACAACGCACCAGCCTGGGCTTCTCCTCCTCCAACCGCCATGAATGCAAGGACAAGGACTGCAGGAAGCCCGTCGCCTGGCGCAACGTTGACAACATTGGCGGCATCGCCCCCGAAATCAACGGCCACAACGCCAGCAACCACAACAGCAGCAACATGGGCTCTGCCCTCGTCCCGTTTCACGCCAACCAAGAAGCACGGGAGGTCCAGATGAAGCTGTATGACATTTTGTCGGCGACGGGCTTGCCACAGGGCGACATTCCCGTCCTCGGCAACAGGCCGCTCGCGTTTGCAACGCTTCAGCCTGGCCCGGCCTCGTCTTCTACGCCACAACAGTCGCCGCTGCAGGGCAGTGTTGCTTGGTTGTGTGCACAGTTCAACGCAGAGCGCGATCGTCGAGAATGGTACTACCGCCAGCGCAGGTCGCACCTGCCGCGCATTTTCTCCGACTTTTGTGAAGACCGTTCGTTCTTGCCTTTTCGTTATTGTTGCGCCGGGTCGCCCCTACTCCAACCATCCTTCGTTCTGCTAACACAGCAGACACCTGTCGCTACTTCTTTACGGCGGAGTTTTGCTCCACCAAGAAGCCAAGGCACGACGCCATGTGCAATACACGTCCGTTTTTCCTTGATCTTTTCTGTCGTCCACATACCACAACGCCAACACTCTGCTGACCGTCTCTCTAGATGCCTTCTGTCCGGCGTTTCGTTGTCACGAAGTCAAAGGACAGGTCGCCGACCTCAGTCATTCCGAGAAGAACGCCAGCAAGTTCCTGCGGCACGAATTCTGCCCAAAGCGTGTGTTCGGTCCTTTTGGCTCTCCCGTCTGTTTATCTACGCCTGTGCTTTTCTCTTTCTGACTACCATATCAGACAAATGTGAAGTCGACAAGTGCGAGCTTCTCTGTGACGAGACCAAACCCAACATTCTCGGAAAATTCTGTCCAAAGCGTACGTAACATCGACAGAACGGCACAAAGCACATAACATGGCAACAAAGAGCCTCATTCCACGTCGTTGCTAACGGAAAACCAGACAAGTGCTACTATACAGGCTGCGTGAGGCCGGCCCTAGATGGTCGTGGATACTGCGGTGAACGTATGTCTTCATTTCGCCTTTGCCAGGCCTCATGTCCAATGCGGAGCTAACACACATTCAGATATGTGTCGGTCTACCAATTGCCAAAAGATCGCCGTCGTCGGCTACATGCTCTGCAAAAAACGTACGCACATTCGATACGAACGATATCGTCGGTCATCCTTTCTTTTTCTCTAACATGAACAGACCTCGAATGTTCTGAGCGTTCCTGCGTGCGTCCTCGCTTTGTCGTTCCAACAGACCGCGTCCTCGACCCCAAGGATGTTGCTGAGTGCTCGATCGAGCGCTACGACCGTGACTATTACCTGACATACTACCTGGCTTACTGCAAAGATCGTGCGTCCTGCTTGTCCTCGTCTTACTCGCTTTATTAAACGCCTTCAGTTCTCACTCTCTAACCAACTCAGACGGCATCTGCGCCGACAAATCGTGCTCCAACTTCCGCATCAACTCCAGTGTACACTGTCGCAAGCATGCCTGTCTTGAGCACGGCTGCCGCAAACCCTGTCGCAGTGGCCTCAAATACTGTGAAGCTCGTATGTCCACTTCGTGCCAGTTCCCACAATTGCATATACTGCAGTACTACGTTGCTGACCCGTTGGTTCACATCCAAACAGACGGATGTAGCATGAAAGCGTGCTTTGGCCCCAAGGGCTGGAAGCAAGATGCAAAAACCCGCGAGGTGTATTGCTTCAACCGTGCGCCAACACCCGGCCTCGTTTCGTTACCATTTGTGTCCGACTAACATGATTGCATCTAGACCTCTGTCGAGAAACCAATTGCTCGGAACCTGTGCCGGACTTGCACCTATACTGTGGACTCCGTAAGTCAACAGAACCTCTAACACTCGGTTAACGTCAACATGCCACTCACAATTGCTTTACCACAGACGAATGCGAAATCGAGACGTGTGTCGCCAAGGTCGCCGAAGATGGCGGGTGCATTCAGCGTACGTTTGTTCCACGTACTATCTCCCTTACCGCCCTCATGCTCACATTCCGAAGACTTCAAAGACAAGCACAAAAAGCAAACCAAGGCGGCCGTTCGGCGGGACACAGAAGACACAAAGATCGCCGTCCAGCGTGAGACCCAGCAGTGGGCCAGCACGTTTGGTGTGTCTGTTGGTGTCGGATCCAGTGCTGGGAGCCTCTACGGTGACCAGGCGACCCGCCGCCCGCTGCGATATTTTCCCACATCCAACCTCTCCATGAGCAACCGGTCTGCCGGATCGCGCTTAGGCGGGTCGCCGCCGCGGCGATGGCACGACGACCATGACTTTGATGGTGACGGTTGGGGGGATGAGCAAGATCATGACGGAGACCGTTTTCGCCCCGAAGGCCGTCGCCGCCGTGACGAAGGCTCCAAAGGCAACTTCCACATGCACACCCCCTCGTCCTCGGATGCCGGGCGCTCCCGGTACCACGACAACAACGACTTGGACGACAATAGCCCCAGTAGCCAAGGGATGCCAAAGCAGTCGCTTCCTACAATGCCGTCAGCCACAGGTCATCCCGGGCCTCCAAATAGACCCATGCAACAGCAGAGGCAACAACACCAGCAGCAGCCGTCGATGCCGGGGATGGTCAGATCAACGCCACAGAATCAAAATGCAGCCAGGCCACCCACCGGGACTGGTGGAAACAACTCACCCAACACAGGAAATACCAACACAGGTAACAATGTACAAAGTCAGAACTTTGTCCTTGTCAGCAGAGGACCACAGCTTGGTAGTTCGGGCAACGAGCCCATCATACATCAACAACGTGCGTCGTATGACGACGAAGATAGCGATGACGGATATGGCTCTCCAAGGTGAACGGGTCAGAGGAAGCAAGAGAGACTTACTAGCGAAAAAGTCTGTGACAAAACTTGTATCTCATATATTGTTCATTTTGTTACTCCGTGCATTTATTTTATTTTCTTTTTATTTCTTGTTTTCCCACTTTGCAGCTTTAACTTTTCTACCTTCGTGTCGCTGTTGTCAGCATGTTAGTCAATTGGCCAGACTCGATCCACTCATTGTTTAGGTGTGTTCTGCCCAGAATGCAGAAAAAAACAAATGTTGGTCAATATGTCAGGGAGGGAAGGTATATTCACTATTGAGTCTGTTTGTTTAATTCTGCTTGCTTTATTATATGATTTTTTTTTTCTATTTACGAAATTTTGTTAAAAAAACAATCCACGGTGATACGTATAAAAGAAAGAAAAAAAATCCATGCTTATCAATAAGAAACCAATATTTGTAGCTTTCGTTATGTTTTAGTTAAATGGGGATACCCGGACGATTTAGTTTTTATTGCGGTCGCTCCTTCCTCCTGCATCAACTCAAGGACCCTCCCCTCCAAATTTCGTTTACCTTCCCAAACAAGGAATAAAAGCCATGTCCAACATTTATCGAGTCCTCCGACCCTTCCCGTCCGAGACTCGCCAGCTCTTTCCGTGTTTTTACACAGTAAACGTCGCTAAGATGTTTCATGAGACGACTGATAACAATAACCTCCATTGTCACACGTCCACAATTGCATCTTTCGCTTCCACTTCCACTCCTGCTCCCGTCGTCTCCCAACCTCTACCCGCCGGCTGTCCTGACCCTTCCATACAGATTCAAATAGGTACGATATGGGACGAGGGACCCGTGCCTTACGTACTTTGTCCTATCGTCGGCCACTTGCGATCGGGAATGCATAATCCAGACAGATTCATCAATAGGAACACAAACAGGGAGACACAACCATTGGGGCCGGCTAGAGGCGGGCGGTAGTGATGCGACACATCGAACGACCAAAAATAACACTCCGAGAGACACATTCATTCGACGACGACTAGACGCATCAGACTAGCTGTATAAAAACTCGGCGGTATTCCCATTCCATTTCAAATTCTGCCAACTGGCCTCGCTCACATCATGACATTTTCTCGAAAGAGCACCTTTGATAACAGAGTACCTAACACAATACTCCACCTCTTCCAACTCGAGGAAGTATCAGCGTCTCACAATGGCGTTCTGGCGAAGAGTGTGGAACGTCAACGCCCCAGAAAACTTCCTTCGATCCCTTCTACCCAGCTTTGTGGCCGACGCCGTGTGGCCTAAACAGCCCTCCCACAACCGTTCTTGCCGCCTCTACCAAAAGCTACATTCGACGTCCTACCTGGATGGCCTCCGCGGTATTGCCTCCGTTATTGTCTTCATATGCCACTATACTGAGAAGCGTCATGACCATCTGCTACCCACTTACGGACACTACCGGCTTCCTTGTACCGACAGCGGCGATATTGGCCTGACCCCCGGCTCATCCTTTCTTCAGGTCCCGATTGTTCGTGTTCTGTATTCCGGTCGGCCGGCAGTGCATGTGTTTTTTGTCATCTCTGGATTCGTGCTGGCGTACAAACCACTGCGCCTTCTCCACGGGCCCGAAGGTCTCAGAGCATGTTACGCTGCACTGGCGTCTTTGGCCTTTCGCCGGCCCATCCGCCTGTTTCTGCCGTGCGCGGTGTCAACGCTCGCCGTCGCTGTTCTGTGCCAGACCGGTCAGTTGTACGCCGCGGACATCACGTGGGCCGGACAGCTGTACAGCTGGGCACAAGTGTATGCGGGCCGCATTGCTTGGCCGTGGGCATGGGACCGCGACTTGCGGCCCGGCTATGACATCCACTTGTGGACCATCCCGATTGAGTTTGCACACGCCATGTTGCTGTTTGTCGTGCTCCTGGCTCTGGCGCCGCTTCGCACGCAGTTACGGCAGGTGCTCACTGGGGTTCTTGCAGGGTATTGTTTAGCATGCGGGCGATGGGCGGCATTTGAATTTCTGGCGGGCTTCTTTTTGGCAGAGGTGCACATCCTGCGGGCGGCGACGGCGGTGGCTGGTGATCATCGGCGTACGTTGTATCATGTCGCTGGAGGGGCCTTTTGCAGCACAGTGCTCGCTGCCTGTCTCTTTGTCGCCGGATGGCCCAACGGGGATGCCGACAAGACGCCAGGAATCCGGACGCTCCTGTCCAATACACCAGCGTGGTTCCTCAGCAACGGGCGAGACGAGGCGTTGACCGAGAGGGAAGACTGGGGCGAGGCCCTCTTGGAGCAGAAGTTCTGGTTCGGCTTGGCCGCTGTGCTTTTGGTGTGGTCGTGCGGTGAGTTCGCCGCGGTACGGCGGCAGTTTGAGCGCCCTCTGGCGCAATACTGCGGCCGCATCAGCTACGCCATGTATCTCGTCCACGGACCGGCCCTGGATTACTGGAAAGACCCGACGGACAGTCTGGTTAAGCCCATCGGCATGGAGACGGCCGTACAGCGGATGACGACGTGGCTCGTGGGTCTCCTCTTCATGGGCAGCCTCGTGGTATGGCTGGCCGACCTGTTCTGGCGGCTGGTGGACGCGCCGATTGTGGCTCTGGGGCGCTCTATCGAGCAGGTGTGTTTGCAAACAGACAGAGGCAACGAGACGTGGTTGTGTCCAGAGCCAAAGAAGGTTGAAGACGCACACGGGTTTGCTGTCCTTGTTGATTAGTATTTCAGGCGCTGATGGTTGAATGACAGAAGAATAGCAAAATGTCCTGGGTAGGTATATCCAAGAACCGCACAGAAAAGTCAATTAAAACGTCATACAAAACTCCTATGATATGTGTATGTTAAATATTCCAAACAGAAGTGGCATATACGCCAACCAACAACCAACGACCGGCAACCCCGACCCTACAAAACACCATTTTAGTCCAAATAAACTCATGGCCAACAAACCCAACAGAACCTCACCATTACCACATCGTCACCGTGCATATATCATTCGTTGAAGAATGACAGGGATAGGAAAGAGAAAGAGACAAAAGCCCCAAGTGGCAAAAAGGACGGGAAAGAAAGAGAAGCAAAGCCCCAAAGTAAACAAGCAATGGGAAGACGGAAGTAGCCGTGCTGTCACGACTGACAACACTTAAGGATCCAGCGCGCCGTCACCACCGCTGCCACGGAGCATCTCTGGTTGGTCCAGTTCTTCCTGGCTGGAGCCATACTCGGTATAGTCGGCCTCTTCCGAGTGGCTCTCGCAGCCTTCGGGGATGGGGACCATGGCGGTTTTTGTCCAGATGTGAATGGCACTGCGCCAGTCGAGGCCCTCGAGACAGCCACCTTTGACGGAGACGACGTTTTTACCCTAGAGGCAGGAGGGAAAAGGATGAGTCACAGTCAGATGCAGGTCCCACATGAGTCATCCATGCAACTGGAAAGGTACGATCATTGGGGGATCTAGGGGATCGGGGGAAGAGGGAAGGTATGCAAGATTATCTTACCGGCGTGGTGTGGAGTAGACGGGTGCCACAGCCTTTGCAAAAGTAGCTAATGGAAACGTAACAAGAAGGTTTAGAACGTGTTCCTATATGTCAATTGGCTTTGAAACATTGGCAGGATGCCTTTTTCTTATTATAGAACGGGACAAGCCGTTCAGGGGCAGGAGACAGATGACACAACGATTGTAGGAAGAAAATAAAGAATGCTTACCAGTAAAGTGTGGCACCCGACGACGTTGGACGGCTGCCAAGAGTTAGACAGGCTGGAGGGATATGATTTAGCATTTGCACATGGCTCGACGGGTCACTCACGTATAACAGCTTATGAGAGAATCGTCGGGCAGGGGAAACCGCGGGAAGATGGCACTGGTGCCAAAGGCGGAGCTTGACTGGCGACGACAGTCGTGGCAGTGGCAGATGTAGAGGGCGAGTGGTTTGGCGGTGGGCGTCATGAAACTGACAGCACCACACTGACAGCGGGCTTCCATGATGAATGTGAGGGGAGAAAGAGAGAAATGGGACACAGAAGGGGGAAAAAGTGAGGCCGAAGAGTCAGAACGTTGACGACTGGCCGTGGCGATATAGATTTGGTATCATTCGATGACTTGGAGATAAATCGAAAGAAATTGAATGCGACAAGTGGTCGAACAGAACAAAGACTCACAGAAAGAGAAGCCTCGCGATTCAAATACAAAAATGGTTGTCAGCCAAAAGTGTCATGCCGTCATCGACGAGTCATGGGGAGTCAGATGAAATGACAGGTCTTGGAAAGGGGTCAAAACAGCGGTGTAAATACAAAGGCGATGGAAAAAGAAGGCAATCAAAAATAAAATAAAATGGAAATGAAAATGGAAAAGAAGTGGAAATGGATTGAAACACCAGGAAATTGACTTCAAGATTGCCGTCAGTTGTGAGCTGAGCTGCTGCAATTTGAGCGCTGCCCGTGACTCACAGCAGTCGTGTATCTGGGACAGAGCACCGAAACGTCAAGCCAGGCGGTGGAGAGCGACTGGAGATTCGATGCACTAGACGCTAGGATGCTGGTCGGTTTGGACATACGTTGTAGGGCCCGGCTCATGAATTCTCCCTCTTTTTCTTATCGGTATTCGCCTCGAAGACAATGAGATGTCCAGCGACTTGTGGATTGCGCATTCGCGAGATCGTCTGTCGTTGATCTTTTGTCTTCTGTCTCTATTGCATTAGCCATTTGCCAATTGTGCGAATTTTGTGTCAGTCCTTGGGTGGCAGCAAGGCAGAAAGGCAGACGCCGTCGTCGTAATTCGTTGGAGATGTCGGACGCGAGAAACAGTTGGGGTAGATGGAGGGGCAGGGAGAAATGTCCCAGAACTTTCGGAAAGCAGAAATTGAGAAGAGGGAGAACCGTCTTAATACAGGCGTCATCATTAACGGCAGGTGGGGATGTGTTGAATTTGGTCGTCGAGAAGGTGCACCACCCTGTCGCGTGGTCACATGTTGGGTTGCCACTGGACTGCAGTGTACAGGAACGGCCGGCCTGTTCTTTCCTTGCTGCCAACTTGCTCTTACCTGTCACGACTGCGGCGGTTTGTTCTCCAAGGGAAGGTGTGCCGGAGGCTTGTACTCCAAAGGAAGGAGCAATTGAGGCTTCGTCGCCAGAGGAAACAGCGCCGGTCTGGCTTCCGCACGTTCTCGTTTTGCAGTTGCCTCTTCCTTGATTTACAGGCAAAGATTGCTATGGAAGACGGAAAGAATGGCTCATTTGTTCGTTTCGTTCGTTCGATCCTTCCTGACTTCGCTGACATACTGCGCGGAAGCGGCTTCCCATGGAGGCTCTATTACCCGTGCTGGCGGCGCGCCCTTGCCGTGACGCACAGGTCGTGTCCCTCTTTTTTTCCCCATCACAAGGCCCCGCCAAAGCCTTGCCAGTTGCAGCGCCAAGACTTGTTCCCGACTGGGCCATTCTCTTCTTTGTTACAGAGACGGGAGATGGGCTAGCCATCCAGGCAGCTACCGGCGCAGATGCCTCCAAGGTCGTTATTTAAGACGTGCTACAGAGCCTGGTTTGGGGCGAAGTTTGACTGGAGTTACCGAGTGTACAGCCCGGCGATTCGGACATAATGAAGGAAAGAGCGACTGGGTGCATACAACATACTTTGAAATGCACCAAATGTACGCACTCTGTCAATATGTGGAGACTCTGATCACGTGGTTGTCAGGCAACACGGCAGAATGGCGCCAGGGGTCCGATAAGCGATAACGCTCTTGCCCGGTCTAAGTCGACTCCGACCTCGAACGTCGTGCAGCCCCTTCCCCCTTCCTCACTCTCCCTCCTACAAACTTTTTTCCTTTTCGCCTCGTCAACAAACTCGTCGGACGATCTGGGTTTCCATCACGGAAACCATCGAAAATCATGGGCCGGGCATACCGCCCGACCGTGCGACGCAGTCTCGGTTCCACTGTGAGCACTGGTCGTCTCGTTTTTCCTTTGCCACTGGGCCTTCGAGGTAAGATTATATTTCTTTTTCTGGTTGTTCTTCCTTTTTCGTCTCAGCCTACATTGTCTGGGAAATGTCTGCGATGCATCTACCGCACTCTGCCTACCGTCACTGCCTCTTTCCTACACTGCAAGAAACGCAAGCATGAGAGTCGAATCAATTCGCTGCTTTTTGTTTTCCTTTCATGTCTTCTGATATCCGGCGTTGGCATAGGCCGCCAGTTGCTGAGAAACGCGACAGACCATGAGTTTTTCTTTACCGTCCACCAGATCGCAAAGCTGGGGGCGGTCAACGATACGACTCCGCATCAAGATGTCGTCAATCTCGTCTCGAGCGACGACGACGATATTGAAGTTTCACAACCACCTGCAAAACGTGCAAAGACTGAGGAAACCGTCAAACCTGACACCCGCAAGGACTATGTCCCGCTCGCAAGATGCACTCTGAGGTTCTCACGCGCAGCCGAGGACGACGCACCGCCACCAAAACGGCTTCGCCGGCTCCCAGCCAACTCATTTTATGCTCTGCGCTACGGTGGTGGCAAGGGCCTATCGATTACGGCCAGAGGCCGCAAGGTCCCCGCAGTCAGCGATGGTGCTTTTTCACCAGACGATATTGGTGGTCTCAGCGATGCTGACAAGTTGATCCTGGACCACCTCGCAAAGAAGAGCACGTCGGTCGATCCACTGCCGGGTTGTTTGTTTACGGCCTACTATTTCAGCGTTGATGTGGACAGCAACGCGGACACTGTGTCTTTAGTCATTGACCTAGAGCTGCGATGGATGCTGTGCTCCTATGTCTCGAATCTCATGCACAGTGAAACGGAGCGCTTTTGGCAAGCGCGGGTCCAGGCAACACTCTTCCCAGACGTTGTGCCCGGCGGCGGCCATCAATATAAGAACGCCACCGAAAACGATACCTGGTCACCCCAAGACTTTTACGAGTCTGCTCATGTGACGCGCAAGGACGACAGCGAACCAGACGATCTCTATGTGCCAGGCCTCACCGCCAACCTCTTCCCCTTCCAGCGCCGTGCCGTCAAGTGGCTCCTGCGGCGAGAAGGTGTTCGATGGGCGCCTGATGAAGCAGCCTCTGTATCGCGCGGCACTGTCGACGATAGCGAGCCCACCGTCGTCGTCCCCTACAAGGCCCCAGAAGACCGGGAGACAACCTCGCATTTTGTCGCAGTGAAGGATGCGGACGGAAATCCTTGCTACATCAGCGAACTGTTTGGCGCAGCGACGCGCGACCCCTCCTACTTTGAGGCCTATGAGAACGGCATACGTGGTGGCATTTTATCCGAGGAGATGGGTCTCGGCAAAACAGTCGAAGTCATCTCACTTGTTCTCCTGCACCCTCGACCAGCAGACCAACTGGGTGCGCCAGTCTCTCCGAGGAGGGAGCCGACGCCAGCCCCTCGCCCTACAGGCGCAACATTGGTGATTGCCCCGCCAGCCCTCAAGAACCAGTGGATCTCTGAGATCCAGCAGCACGCACCGCACCTGCGTGTCATGGTGTACTCTGGCATGGCGCGGTCGTGCTCCACCCCCGAGGACGAAGCCAATGTCGTGGAGCAGTTTGCGACGCACGATGTGGTTGTCACGACATACTCGGACCTCAAATCAGAATTGCATTTTGCCGTGGCCCCGCCTGAGCGCATCATGCGCAGTCATTCCGACGACGTAAAACGATACCGGCCGCGGTCACCTCTAGTTCAGATGTCCTGGTGGCGCGTGTGTCTCGACGAAGCACAGGAGATTGAAAACGGTGTCAGCAATACGGCGACGCTTGTGCGCATTGTGCCGCGCGTCAATGCTTGGGGTGTGACCGGAACGCCTGTCAAGGACGACGTCCAGGATCTGCGCGGCTTGTTGCTGTTTCTTTCCTACGAGCCGTATGCTTCCATACCGAAAGTATGGCAGAACCTCACACGAAACCACAAGCGCGTGTTCCGCAACTTGTTCGGGCGGATCGCCTTGCGGCACTCCAAACGAACGGTCGGCGACGAGCTGGTGATCCCACCGCAGAAGCGCTATGTTATCACGATGCCCTTCACGGCGGTCGAGGAACAACACTATCAGAGCCTCTTTCAACAGCTTACTGAGGCGTGTGGTCTCGACACGGCGGGTGCCCCCCTCTCTGCCGACTGGAACCCTAATGACAGTGCCGTTCTCGAAGCCATGCGCACGGCGCTCAGCCGCCTACGCCAGACCGCTTTGCACCCCGAAATTGGTGTCCACAATCCCCGTCTTGGACATCGTGCAGGGCCCATGCGTACAGTGGAGGAGGTGCTCATCGCCATGATTGAGCAGAGTGAGAGCGCTTTGCTTGCCACCCGACGCGCGATGTTGTCTTGCAAACTGAGACATGGCCAGTTATTTGAAAACTCGCCACGCGCGAAGATCGCCGTCGATATTTGGCAAGGCGTTCTGGAAGAAAGCAGAGTGCTCGTCCAGGATGCACGTGACAAACTCGAAAAGGCGAAGAAGGAGACTGCCCTGGAAGAGGAGGCGGCTGGCACATCAGGTCCCCACAAAACGAGCCCAGACGACGAGAGCTCCGACAACGACGATGACGATGACCTCCTGGGCGATGAAGATGGTCGTGGCAAGGCTGGTGGACGTGTTGGCGAGGCACAGCGCGATCTGCGGTTTGCCCTCGAAATTCTACACAAGGCCGAGTTCTTCTGCGCCAACGGCTATTTTCAGGTCAAGTCCAACGAAGAATGGACACAGCCGGATTCGGACGAGTTTCGGCGGCTGGAGAAGCTCGAAGTTGAAGGATACGAGCGAGCCAAGCGCGTTCGGCAGGAAATTTTGGCAGACAACCGCAGCAGGGCCATGCGCATCATGGCTGATCTGGCAGGCAAAGCCGGGACGCAGGGCTTCGTGGAGATCCCTGAGGCCGAGTTTGCCAAGCCCGAAGGCATTGAGGGTCGGCGCATCAGTGACGAGCTGGACCACCTTGCCGAGGTCCTGAGCACGCAGGCAGCGCAGATGGATGCGTGGCGCGAGGCTGTGATTCAACTTCTTCTCAAAGACCTGGTGGATGACGACGAAGACAAGGCCGGTGAGGCCGTCGAGATTACAGGCGACGAGTACGAGGACTCAACCAAAGTGCAAGACGAGATCCAGGCGTATATTACGGTTCTGAAAGCCGGCATCAGCGACCGCAACATGTTGCTCACAGGCCTTGCACCCAGCGGCCTCGCGCTCTACGAAGAACGGCTGGCGCTGCGCATGGCCAAAGACAACGAGGGACCTGCGCCCGAGCTTACGCTCCGCTTGTTTGCGGAGCGCCAGGCCACGCTACCGAAACCGACCACAGGTAGCGCTGTCGTGCGTTCCCTCCGCGCCGCTGTGATTGATCTGCGCGACATTGCGTCGCGTCTGCGCGGGCAGCAGTCGAGCGGGTCAAGCCTAAACAACGTTACCAGCCAGCGTGCACAGATGGAGCTGGAGTACGTGATCCGGCAGCTCAAGCGCGCCCAGGATGAGCAGACGCGGCAGCTTAAGGTCAATGCGGCACTCGAGAAGGAGGCAAACAAGGTGCGCAATGCGCTCAACTCCCGCATCGCGTTCTACCGGCAGCTGCAGGCTGTGTCGGACATGGTGGCGCTCTACGAAGGTCCCAAAGACGAGGAGACGATTGCGACGCAGATTCGCGAAGAGAACGAACTGCTCCAAGTCCTGACCAAAGCCGAAGCCAAGCATCGTTACTGTAAGTCTTTGCCATTTCCCTTTTTCTTTGTTTGGTTGTTTTGGAGTTTGCTCTCATGAAGCTAACGATGCGCAGTGGTTCATCTCAAGGAGGCTGAATCGAAAGCAGACGAGTCACGCATGTGTGTGATTTGCCAAACGGAGTTTTGGACAGGCGTCTTGACCGTCTGTGGGCATCAGTTCTGCAAGGAATGTATCACGCTCTGGTTCAAGGCGCACCGCAACTGCCCGGTATGCAAGCGCAAGCTCACCATCGACAACCTGCACGACATCACATTGAAACGACAGGCGCTCAAGGTGACTGACGAGCATGGTGGCGGCGACGGAGCTACTGACCGACAGGACGGGCAAAGCCAGCAAGGCGAGCAGGCGCTGCAGCGACAAGAACAACAACAACAACGAGAACTGCTGACTGAGTCGAAAAATACAAACATCTACGCAGCCTTTAGCACGGACAAGCTGGAGGAGATCAAAAACATTGACCTGCCTGGCCCGTCGTTTACGACCAAAGTGGATACGATTGTGCGGCATCTGCTGTGGCTGCGAAGCACCGACCCGGGCGCCAAGTCGATTGTGTTCTCGCAGTACCCGGCCTTTCTGTCGATTTTGGGGGAGGCGTTCCGGCGGTACCACATTGCCTTCTCGCGCTACACGGATCGTAACGGCATCGAGCGCTTCAAAGATGACCCGAGCCTCGAGTGTTTTCTGCTTCACGCACGCGCTCACGCGAGCGGACTCAACTTGGTGAACGCCAGCCACGTGCTGCTGTGTGAGCCGCTGCTCAATACGGCGATCGAGCTGCAGGCCATTGCGCGGGTGCACCGGATTGGGCAGCAGCACGAGACGACGGTGTGGCTGTACATTGTGGACGGCACAGTGGAAGCGTCCATCTACGATTTGTCGGTGAAGCGGCGCGTGGCACACATGGGCCGGGACGGAAGGGGCGGCGGCAGCAGCAGCCTGCTGCAGAGCGGAGGAAAAGGCAAGGATCGAGGCAACGAGACACCGGAGCTGCTGGACAGCAGCCTGGAGCTGGCCAACTCGCTGGAGATGCAGCAGGCACAGCTGTCGAAGCTGATGAGCAAGGGCAAGATGGCCGGCGAAGAGGTGGCCAAGGGCGACCTGTGGACGTGTCTCTTTGGCAATGCGTCGTCGAGCGCGAGCGAGGCAGCGCACGCGGCCAAGAACGAAGACCGCCTGCGCAACGACCTGGTTGTCCGGCGGCACTTGACTGCCTCGGCGGCTGAAGCAAGGCAACTACACAATGACGAGGGCGAGGCGTCTGGCGGTGCATAAGCCGCAGTAAGGGCAGGGATGAGTCTCCGGGCTCAAAATCGTGAGGCTGAGGGGCCGCAGAGAGCGCAGAGAGCGCAGAGAGCGCAGAGATTCGTTTTGGTATTTTCTTTTCATGGTTTTTTTTTATATTTACGAAAGTGATGATGAACGATTTTCTTGGAATATCATTTTTATTTTTGCCTTTCATTTTCACTCTTTACTCTTTACTTTCACTCTTCTTTTCTTTTTTTTTGACTCAACGCCTTTTGAGGACGACACCTTTTGGCCTTACTCGTCTTTACCCATTACTCTGAGAGTAGGAAACATCTGACCGCAGGACGTACCACCTGCCAAGTACGGGAAGATCTGAACCGAATACGACCAAGACCAGGATGTGGAAATAAGCAAAGAAATGTCGCATGCCTGCAGGGTTGCTCAAGAGGGCCGACGCCTACTAGGGCTTAGCGAACGGCGCTTGGCCCAGCGACACACTGGCTTAGTAATGCGGCACGAGCACCCGCTAACGGCAAGCCAATGTCCGGTACCAGCAAGGCGGCCGGAGCGAGGAGGCAAATCATGGACAACCAAGGCCCGACACGGCAGCAAATCTCACTCTGGACCGCCTCGGACAACATTGGACAGCACTGGACAGCATTAGACAGCCTTGGACAACAGTGGGGGGGCAAGAAACGGACGAGACTCGCATATGAGTGCGTCCTGTGAATGCGTCCGAATCTGCAGTCGACCCCATTTTGGAACTTGGAACACACTAAAACCACGCATTCACCATGTCGAGAATGGAGGTCGAACGGAACCTGGCGATGCTCGACGACATGGAGTACGGCGACGGTGACGGCTTTGGGGCAGGAAGCGGCGTTGCGTCGACGACGGCAGCAAGTACGGTAGCGAGCACCACACCGAATGTGGCAGCCAACCCGGCAGCCAGTGCGGCCGGCGGAGAAAATGCGCAGCCGAAGCGGACACGCGTGCTGTTGAGCTGTGCGCCGTGTCGCGTGTCCAAGCTCAAGTGCGACCGCGAGTCGCCCTGCGGCAACTGCCTCAAAAAGGACCGCATCGACCTCTGCGAGTATGCGCCGCGGCCCAAGAAACCCGCCAAGCCGGCCAAGGGCATGGCGTCGCGGCTGCGCCGGCTCGAGGGCATGCTGCGCGAGATGATGGACGACGACACCGCAGCCGCGGCCATGTCGAGTTTTGGCGTGTCGAGCGCCGACCTGCTGGCCAACGGGGGCAAAAACGGCGCGACCGACGGTCAGCCGTCCTTCGTGTCCGCGCTCACCGACGCCGAGGCCGAGGGCTACGACGGGATGGGCAGACCGATCCCCACGACATCCACGACGTCGGCGGGTGACAATGCCGGCGGCACGCAGAATCCGCATCCCCATCCGAATTCGCATCCACGCCCGACGCCACAGGCGCGCGGCAAGGGCCGTGTTGTGCGGGGGAAGCGGGGGACAACGTACGTAGGCGCGACGCACTTTATGGCGATGCTCGACGACATCGAGGACCTCAAGGCCTACTTTGACGACCCGCAGAACGTCCCCGAGGATGAGTGGCAGGACGTGACGCCGGCCGCGGGCGACTCGCCGGAGCACTTGATGCTGGGCGGGCAGCAGCCGCGCACGCGGGCCGAGCTGCTTGCAGTGATGCCGCCGCGCCCTGTGGTGGACCGGCTGATTGCGCGCTACTTTGGATCCAACACACCGACGCAGCGTAAGTTTCACGGGGGGCAGCTTATGTGTATTTGGATAAATAAAGAGAGCTCTCCTTCATGAGAGCTCTTCGTGAGAGCTATGAGAACCAACACTAACGTTCCAGACACCCTCCATCGACCATCGTTCTCGCGCAAGTACAAGGAGTTCTGGCAGGACCCGGCCAACGGCGACGTCGACTTTCTGGCCGTACTGTTCAACATCCTGGCGCTGGGCGTGCACTTCTCGACGTATTCTGCGCCGCACGAGCTCGACATGGACGGCACAGGCATGACCCCGACCGAACGGTACCGCGTGTACCGGGGCGCGGCCTCGGCGGCGCTTGGCCTGACGCGCTTCTCGAGCCCCAACCTGCACACGGTCCGCGCGATGCTCATGTTTGCCGAGTCCGAGTTCCTCGTCAACCGCGCCACGCAGACCAACTGCTTCCTGCTGCTGGCGGTGTGCATCCGGCTCATGCTCAAGATGGGCCTGCACCGCGACCCCAGCCGCCTGCCCAACATCTCCGCCTTTGAGGGCGAGATGCGCCGTCGGCTGTGGAACCTGGCCATCCAGATCGACCTGATTGTGTCCTTTTACCTCGGCCTGCCCAGCATGATCCACGGCATTCCCAGCGACACGAGCCTGGCACACAACCTGCTGGACGAGGACTTCAATGAAGACTCGCCCGTGCTGCCGCCGCCGAGGCCCGACTCCGAGTACACCGTCATGAGCTACCCCATCTTCAAGAGCATGATCTGCCGCATTTTCGGCCAGGTCGCTCGCCTCGCCCACACGCTGACGCCGCCCAAGTACGCCGAGGTCCTGCGCACCGACCGTCTGCTCGAGGACAAGTGGCGCCAGATCCCGGCCTTTATGAAGGTGCGCCCGCTCGGCGACTGTGTGGCCGACCCGCCCATGCAGGTCATCCAGCGCTTCGGCATCGCCTCGCTCTACCAAAAGAGCCGCTGCGTGCTGCACCGCCCCTACCTCGTCGAGGCTGTCCCGCTGCCTGAGCACGCCTACTCGCGCCGCACCTGCCTGCAGTCCGCGCTGACCCTGCTCGCCTACCACGAGGCCATCCACGAGGCCACGCAGCCGGGCGGCATGCTTCACCACATTGGCTGGTTCATCACGGGGCTGGGCATGCACGACTTCCTGCTGGCTGCCATGATTGTGTACCTGGTCGTGCAGAACGACAACCTGTTTGAGCCGGAGCTGCTGATGAGCCGTGATGGCAGTGGTGGCAGGACGAGTTGCCCCACGAGCAATACTGAAGCGGCGGCAACGGCGACGCCGTCTGGGCCTGCAACCAGTAGTAGCGGGGGCAGCAGCGGCGGCACAATGACGTCTGCCTCCGTCTCCTCCTCCGGGGGCGGTGCACCCGGGTCGACTGGCACAGCAGCAACAGCAGCGACCGCCACCACCGCCACCGCCACCGCCACCGCAGACTACGATGCCCCGCCCGCGCTGCCCGTGGATCGCAACGCCCTCATCGAACTGCTGCGCCGCTCCCACCGTATCTGGACCGACGCCGCTGAGAAGAACAGCGACACCCTCAAGGCCGCCGACCTGCTCAACGTTATGCTGCGCAAGATCTACGCCCGCGAGCTGCGCGAAAACGGCAGCCCGCCCGACTGGGCGCCGCCGCCCGACAACCGCCAAGAGAACCAGCAAGACCAGCACCAGCACCAGCAACAGCAACAGCAAAACGCTCGCTCCGCCTCGGCACAGTGGTCACACCCGTCGTCGCAGCCGGGCCACTCTCCCCACTCATTCAATACTCCACAGTCCACAGGAATGGGGGGTCTGCACGGCCAGGTCGATCCGGTCTTTGTCGGCGGCGTGCCGGCCCTGTCGCAGGCCACTCTCCAGACTCGTAAGCCACCTTTGTCCTTTTGTCATTTTTTGCTCTACACGACACCTAACAAGACAGTCGGCATAAAAGACACAATGATGCCCGCCGCCCACCCCCTGGGCCAGCCGCCGCCACCAGCGTCCCTCGACATGTCGACCAGCGATGCCCAGATAGGCTTCTCCCGCCGCGATCTCGTCCCGCCCTCCCAGCTGCCCGCCGGCGCCACCAACAACATGGCCGCCCCCTCGCGCTACGACTCGTGGATCCCGCTGTCCCTCGACGCCCTCGACTGGGGTACCGTCGACAGTGGCATCCGCGTCGTTAACAGCCAAGAAACTGAGTGGACCGGCGAGAACTCAGTCATCAACGACATCAACTACGTCGCCGCTGGCATGTGGGACCAGCCAGATCCAAGCTTGCAGTAGGCGCGAGCTGGTGTGCGAACCTGGACAAACCTGGACAGGTAGTACCTCGTACTACTGTGGGGAACGTCGACGGAGTATGATACGGAAGACTACAAAACTCGCCCGACGTGCCGTTCGTTGCGTGTCCATACATGTCCCATACATGTTCCGTCTCAGCGCAGCGCCTCCTCGGCCGAGGCCGTCTCGTCCTTGGCATCTTGCGGTGAGCAGCGTCGCTATGACGAGTCCCCAGTCCGCCGCAGTGGGAACGCACGAGGTGTCTCGAGCCCACCAGCAAAACGGTCGATTTAAAATTAATTCAAAACTAATTAATAAAATGGTTCAAATATACAACTGCAAAAGAGGCCTCGTCCTCGCACCACCAGCAATCCAAATGATGAAAAGGACGGCATCAACATGCATGTGTGCGCAGTACGACATACGCTGTACAGCCAACTGTTTCGCCCAAAGACACCATCGAGACCGCGTGAGCAGCGTCATGGCCCACCAAAAGTTAGGCCGCTGATAAGAAAACTGTCGCCATGTTGACAGCCAACTTTCGACCAATCACAGGCTCTAAATTCAGCAGGTTGCGATTCCGCGGAGATGTCCGCCTCGCCGCTAGCAAAAACGCGGCTCAAACGGTTCTCCTAGGTCCGTCCAGCCAAGACATACGTCGTAGATTGATCTTTTAGAAGCCCAATGCCCGCCCAAAAGCCGCCCCAAGACGCCTGGAGGGACGCTGATTGTACGTAATCGAAACGTCGAACGGCCCGCTTTCTCACAGTTTTTTCTTACTTTTTTCCAGACTTTTTTTTCCTGCTTTACCATTCTGCTCCTCCAGAGCCCCGTTCCCTGTCTTTCTTTGTGTAATGGAAACCCCTTTGCATGGCAAAACGCTGCGTTTTGTTTCGCTGCTGCCCTTTGTGTTAGTTATGGCTTTAGACAACGTTTAGACAACCATTCAGCCTTGGACCTATCACGGTGCGAGACCACGATCGACCACGAAACTGATAAGACCTTTTTAATTTTATGTTTTGACATTGTCAAGACCCAAATAACGTCAACTGGCTTGGACCTCGTCCCCTGCCCTTCCTCTCTTCGAGCAATCTATAACGAGATGGAATCCACTTGATGCCACGCTCGTGACCTGAAGATCCAGTCCGCTGGCCCATTTGCAAATTCTGATTGCTTCTGACGCCTTGGTTGGCGTCTCGTGGGATGCAGGCACTCGATGGCGACCACGATGCCACGATGCCACGACGCCACGATGCACGATGGTGATGGGATGTTCCCGTCCTCAATGGTAACATGAAAACAGAGAAACCTTGGTGCTGCTCACGTGCGCTGTCCTCCCCGTATTGAAAAGGGAAAGGCAGATCCCTTGCAAGTGGGTCCCAACGAAACGGGCAAAAGCAAATCCCGACCGTTTGGCAAGACATCGGAGCTGAGGGGCGTGTTGTGAACAAACAGGATGCTTCCGTCTCAATAAGGAAATCGCATGCGGGGTTCAACTGTGACCGTCCCGTCCAAAGTTTGTTATCAACGATGCTTATGTACCAATTAGGAAGCCGCGAACGCACCCAATCTCAGTATTACAAGCCCCGTGACGGACGTCATACATCGTAATTGCCCTTGCCTAGCAAGAACCGCAGGCGTGCTCTTGCCTCGTTGTGCACAACGCGCCTTCTGCCGAATATTGCCAGCACTCCGTTTCGAAAACATGGGGAAGGAGCAAGGTGCACATTGGGAGAGCCAGCTGCCAGGCCTGGGCCCTGTTAGGCCTGGGCCCATTTTAGACATTCACCTTGCCGTTTTCGATCTGTTTCTCTGATATCCCGCTTCTGAAAGAGATACAAAGATATGGTATGGGCAGACACACCGACAGTCATCGCTGCATCGCAGCACTGCACAGCTTTATCGCGCGCCGTGGGGAACTTGATAGTGACTCCAGCCCATTCCGTAACCTCCACACTGGGTCCCTGGATCGTGCCTTCCTTCACCCACGAAAGCTGCCAGCATCGTTATCAGTATGTCGTAGATAGACCGACCGATACGCAGTATGGGGGGAAAGAACGAATTGAGTGATCACGGATAAGGAGAGAAAGAGCCAGTCTCAAACGTCCTTAAATTAAGACAATCCCCTATCTGTCTCGATGTTCCTTCCGTAGCACTCTGGTCGTTATTTCCTCTCGATCTTTCCGTCTCTTGCAATCGCGGCATCCCTCTCTCAACGTCCCAGAATGCGGTGATGCCGAAACGGATTTATTCTTTGCTCCTCTGCTGGGCCGATGTGCTTGTTTACCGGGTCAAACTTGGCCCATGCGCCGCCAGGAGGAACTGGGGTCGGCATTCGACGCTCAACACAACACCAGCTTGCCTTCCACCAATTCGCGACTCGCTTTTTACCTAATCTTAACCCCCTTCCGCCGCCTCCCCTTCGGTCGCCCATCACTCTTTCCCAACCAAGTTCGATTCCTAGGACAGGCCCTTTCCTGTGCGAGTAATGTTCTAAGCAATATACCCCCAAAACAGAAAGAGGCAAGACAGGGCGGGAGGAACGGCAGGCGCAATCGGCCAACAGCGAAAGAACTACAGATACCCCCCGGAAATGCTTATCTGAAGGTCCAATCGGAGCATATTCACAGGTACTACGAGAGTAAGAAGTGAATGTCTTGTTGTACGGAGTAGTCGGCCGTATCGCCATTCCTGAACCCCTCCTCCCCTATGAGCCTTGCCCGGCGGCACCTGTTTAGCAGTGTGTTTTGCAACGTGCAAAGCCAACCAGAGGCGAGAAAAAGTTTTCCAGTCCGTTTCCGGGGGGAGGGGGGGGGGTTGGAGGAGCCTGACTCGCAGTTGCCCGTTTCACATCCAGCATCCGTTTGCACCTTCCTAGGCCCGCACAGAAGGTACGGCAGCTATCTTTCCTCGCTCAATCTGCTCTTTCCTTCCTGCTTTATCCCGTATTCCAATTTTTGCCCCCTTTGTTTTGGCTGTCTCTGTTCTTTGTTTATTTGCCCCATCGTCTTTTCTTAATCCTCTTTTTCCACGGCTTGCGTGAATAGGCCTCCTTGCCCTTTGACAATTTGCGTTCGTCATTTTTGCGATCCCGGTGTCTTTCGACCAATCACATTGCGTGCGCATCCATCGAAAGTTTCTTATCAGATTCGCAAGGGCAGCAGAAACGGCACACCCCTGCGCAGTCTCCCCTCTCTTCCCTCACCTCAACTCACTCAGAAGCGTTTTGGACAGAGAATCGCTGCTTGCACGTACGACGAAAAGGACTACACGAGACCGATCTCAGTGCCGCGTACGACGGACCTCCGTCCTGAACACTCCTCGGACAGAGTGAGCACTGGAATCTATTGCGGTGCACAACCGACGACCGCCTCTCTTGTCTTATCAGGTACTCGACGCGGGCTTCAATTCGCCCACTTGTCCCTAGCCTCGTGGTGCTACGTTGCCTCACACAACAGGCTTACAACATACAACCAGTTTTTCCTTGAAACGGTGCAAATGTGTGTCAGGTCAGCCTAAAACGGCAACACTATTTCCAGCCCAGCCGCAAATTGCAAGAGCAGATTGCGACATCGCTCAGAGGCAGACTCACTCACGCTTGGCCATTCTACCATCCTAAAGCCTTTCGCCTCTTGCAGCTCACCTTGTGTGCTTTATCTCGTCCTGGTCTTTCGCGACAATACCTGCCTCTTTGGGTGACACAAGCATCCCTTCACCTTTTACTCCGTACCCGTTGCTTCGATTGTGTCTCGCAAAAGCGACCAACTGCCAGTTCACCTTCGACGCACCTTTTGTTTATCAATTTGATATTCCCATTCTTTGTCATTGTTTTATTTCGTCTTTCTTCTCCTTGCTCATCTCTGGCATCTCGCTGGTTCGTGCTGGTCACTTGAACAAAGGTAAGCAGGCAAACGGCTTTTTCTTATCTCGAACTGCCTAGAGCGGTGCAACACATGTTGCAGCCCTTCATGCGACAACGCCATCCATCAAATCTCTTTGAATTCTCGTTGCTTTTTGTTGCATTTTAAACCATTCCACAATTTCCTCTACTCTCTGTTTTCCTTTTTCTTTTCTTTCATTTCCCCCTTGCCTATCGCGGCCTCCCACCTCCTTTACTCCGCTTTCCATCTCCTCCGCATCCACGTCTGAACATGCTTCTGGCCCGTCCTTTCGCTGTATTTGCATTTTGTCCAGCCCACCTGCAACGACTCTAGATCCCCCGAGATCTCACTCCTGGACTTACCTCGATTGGTTCATCAATACCTCCCCAGTCTCCTGCCAGCATCACACGACACTTCGTCGGCTCGGGGTCTTCTTCCCCTGTGGCCGAGTACATTTTCTTTGTGTATGAGGTCCCTTTCGGCAACCTCCCGGCTGGAAACGAAAACGGACAAAAGAAACGGCTCTGGGCGGGAATGAACTGAGAACAGACAAGGGACGAAAACCACAAGCACGACAAGCACAAACTCGACAAGAAGCAGCATTGTGACTGACGATAGACGGGAAGAGGTGACCACGAGGACAGAACTGAGTCCCCGCTAGTCCTGCGCTACTCCTAGGTTCTCATTGCACATCGACGCTCGTCTCGACCTTTGCGTCCAGCCGATCCGACGGGCTAAGAAGCACAAACCAGTACGACACACACCGTTCCAAAAAACTCACGATACTTCCGCATCCGCTCCTCTCTCTCGTGCCCACTTTCCTTGGACCCCATCGTCTCAGTTTTCCCTTCTTCCCGCCCACTTTCTTACGAGCACTGCCTTCTCCTGCAGCACCTCCATCTGTTTACTTTCACCCCGCTCTGAGTTTTTGTATTTTGTGATTCAGCTCGGCGGGCGCCTTCTATTACTTCCTGCTCACATCCACAGCTTTACACCACGACTGCGCCCTGTTTACGCCGATTGGCCGAAATCAATAAGTCGGAAAAAGACCCCAGGATACGACGCCGCCCAACCTCAAAACACTTGTAAGTAGCCACAAGGGTGTCGTTGACTGCTAGCCTTTTTGCTTTATTTCCTTGCTCCACCAATTCCTTTTCCTTCTCCACAATCTGCAAGTCAGTCGTTTTTGCTCCCACCCCTCCTACCACGATCCCCAGTCACCAGCGTCGTCCCTCCTCCATCAACCACCCCCCTCCCCCATCCCTAGCCCTACACTGGTCTACTTCCCTCAAACCAAACCGACGGCTAAGACCAAACACCAACACTCGGTCGGGGGGCATCTGCCTCATCTGCCTGGGCCTGGCCATCTAGTTCGTCTAGCAACTTGGCCACCTCCATCTCCAACTCCCCTCCAGTTCTAGGCCGATGTGGTCTTATCCCCTGTGTTTGTTGTTGTGGATAGGTTCGGCTAGATCTGAGTCCATACCCCTCTCTCGCATCACGTTGTTATTCTCACCCATATCGTCATGTCATATCAATTTTTAATTTTTTTTTGCATTTTTTTCTTGACTGCCTTTTGTTTTCATCAATCTCTTGCCCAACTGGGCATCAATGTCGCCATGATATCGCCATCTTCCTCTGACAACAACCCATTCTTCGACCTCATCATACTCCATCTTCCTTCTGGCTGCCACGGCCTCGAGCGTCTGTAGGCAGACATCTTTCGTCTCCTGCCACTTCTCTCCAAGTCCAGTCCACAGTGTACTTTATGCTGCAGGATCGTGCTTCCCGGTCTAAGTTTCTGGGCTTGCTACGTGCCAATGGGGCTCTCTTTTGCTGTCAAGGGCCAGCACGAGCATTACCCGCCAACTGGTTGTAATTATTAAGGCAAACTAAAGAGCCAGTAGCTCTAGACTAAAGCCAACTGCATGTCGTCCATAATGGGCGACTCGAGTCCTTGCCTTTCCTTCGTTTCTCCTCCCGCCCCGCCGAAACTACCAACTGGCGTGGACCCCAACCGTGTCATTCAGCCCGCCCAGCAAGAAGAAAGAAAACGGTTCCCGGATCCACTAACAAGAAAAAAAATGTAGCAGCGCGTTTGTTGCGCTGGAAAATTTTAAAGAGGAGACGTTTGCTTTGGCCCCCTGACCACTACCCCTCAGGGTGCACTGGCTTTGCCTGTATAGGAAACTAATTACTGCCGTCGGTCGATGACTTTCATCTTCTTAACGACCACGTATTTTCCCGTTCACGCAAACCGAGTGATTCACGATAGACTCAACAGTCTGACAAGCCACGAAACTCGAGGAGAAAAAGAAAGACGAAGAGAAAAACACATAGTTTTGTGGGAGTTTGCTGATTCTGGTCTCCACCTAAAACGGTACGACTGAGAAGAGTCCTGGGCATTCGATTCTGTTTTCTCTGTCCCCCCGGTCTCTTCGCAACTTTTTCGTTCTTTTACCGTTTTGGTCTTCCGTCTTGATTTTTTCCTCAATCATACAGCCCTCTCCCTCCGATTCGACATCCGCCCCTCCCGCCTTACGACACGCGCGCGCGCACACACACACAACGCCCTGTGTACTCACCCGCATAGAAATACCCCTACCTTACCACCCCCCCTTCCCTGGGGAAGCTTTCTTTTTCCTATTTTAGGAGGGCAACCACTTGCACCACGTCGAATGCCTGGAGAACTTCGCGCGGATCTTGCCATACGGCCAGCTCCGATAAATAACCACGGCATTGCAATAAACGGCGTCAGCAGTGCTCGTACGAACGGCGCTCCTGTCGGCATTCCCATCCTGAACGGCTCCGCCAACGGCCACAGTTTCGAAGACAAGCGCCAAAAGCACGCCCGGTCGTCGTACTCGGACGCCTCCCCGCTCATCTCTCGAAACAACTCCCTGACTTTCCGGCCAGCAAAGCGCTCCATGCCGGCCCCAGGCAAGACCATTGCCGTCATCAATGCCAGTGGTCGCCAAGCAGCATCGCTGATTCGCTATGCCACGGCTGTCGGCTACCATGTGCGCGCCCAGATGCGCAACCGGCTAGGCGTCATTGCTACGGAGGTTGCAACAAACGAGAACGTGACAGTCCTTGAGGGCGAGCTGTACACGCGCCTGCCGCGCTCCGACTCCGACAAGGCCAAGGGCGTCTCGCTCTCCGAGGACATTGATGTCACCGGCGAAGGCCCCTCACTCTCCGGTATCGGCGTCAACCACGAACTGATCAATGAGCTATTCCGCGGAGCACAGTTGGCCTTTATCAACACGACTTTCTATGGCGACGAGCTCGAGATTGGCCAGGCTCTCGCTGATGCTGCCAAGAAGGCTGGTGTCCAGCACTACGTCTACTCGTCGATGCCCGCACACAATGCCTACGATGCGTACTGGCCGTCACTGCCGCTGTGGGCGGCGAAGCACCGGGTGGAGGAGTACATCTTTAAGATCGGCCTCCCGTCGACCTTTGTCTACACGGGCATCTACAACAACAACTTCACCTCTCTCAAATACCCGCTCTTCTGTATGGACTTGCAACCAGACGGCTCCTTCCTTTGGGAGGCACCGTTCCATCCAGACGCCAAGCTGCCATGGCTTGACGCAGAGCACGATGTTGGCCCGGCCATTCTGCAGATTTTCAAGGATGGTGTGGCAAAGTGGGGACGTGGTCAGCGTATTGCCCTGGCTTACGAGATGCTTTCACCGCGTGAGGCCTGCCGCCACTTCTCAAGAGGTGTTGGCCGCCCCGTCAAGTACAAGCGCGGTCCCATCCGTATCAACGTGCCTGTTCCCGAGGGATATCGCGCGCAGTTGGTTGGCCTTGAGAAGCTTTTCATGCTCGGCGGCGACGACCCGAAAAAGCAGCCGCCCTACTTTGGCAGCCAAACCCTCGACGAGGATGTGCCGTCCGTTGCCTTAAATCTCTGGGAGGCGCCACGTGGGCTCGAGGAGTACGCGCGTGAGGTCTTCCCTCTCGAAGAGCAGGCAAATGGCCTGACATGGATGGAGGAGGACGAGGAAGGTGAAGAGGGCAATGGTGAGGAAGATAACGACCAGACTCCGAGCAATGAGCACCAGCAGCTTCATATGCCGGCACAACGCTCGAATGGGGGTGCAGTCGGCGAAGTGGTTGTCGCGCAAAATGAACAGGAGGACGAGGAGGAGGAAGAAGAAGACGACGACGGCTTGGTCATGCGCGTTACCGCACGAGACGACGAAGAGTGGCTGCCTTAGAGCCGTAGCCATCTGCGAATCCCACCGACTAATTACGGCAGAGCATGCAACATCTCTTTGATGTTCTTGCGAACTAATTCAACCCTCTCCCAACGACACCATCTGGTCTCGCATTCTGCCGTTTCGTGTCAATTCCTACCGTCGTTACGTTAATCATTTCTTTCTCATCTTGCAGCCAGATCCGGTCACTCGGCAAGCAATTTCTATTTTCAAAGCATCTGCAAGCGAGCTTGGAGCACGATTTTACGAGGAGAGCAAAAACTAAAAGTTATTTTGTTGTTTGTTCCAGAAGCAGTTGAATTTGCGGCGATGAGAGTTGGAATTTTATGAAGACCGGACACTTCATTGCCATGGAAAAAGGGCGGGCGGTTTATCTATTCGGTGGGCATATCTATATATGTTCCAACCTGATATATCTACCGCCTCTGCCGACGAGGCTTTCCTTTGTCCTGTTTTGCTTTTATATACACTGGCCGCGTTACGGTCTCTTCGCAATGACCCATCATCCCCACGGCGTTTTATTCCATTTACAGAGGGGTACGGTCTGGTTATCGAAGAGAAACAACAAAAAATCATTGCGCGTTGAAATAAAAAGGTGGATTGGAACTTTTTCGGTGTCAGGAACGGCGGTGTTTTGCGCTTTACGTTGGGATATCATTATTTTCTCTGCAGACGACAGCAAGGGAATCAACGAAATTACAAATCTTATTTAAATATGATGACGCATCACGAAATCAAATGTGCGCCTGGCGTAGATGCTTCCACGTTATGTTGTCCCCGTCTACGCGCCTTTTACACTTACTTATTTTGTAGAATGCCGTAGAAGCAGAACTGTGAATCATGACCCATAAACTATGAATTGTAAACGATGCAAACTATGAACCAGCGAGAGAGATACCTGAACGCCAACACCGCACACAAAGATGACTTGGGCAATAGACCGCGCAAATACAAAGCAACAGAAGCCTTCCGCACTCGAGACAACTCCCAGGGCAATGGGCTTATGACACCGGTGCACCTGGCAGGTTCTCGATGACGTACTTGCCCCGTGCGACGCTCATGATTCTAGACAGGCGAGATGTTAGTTTCGAAATTGGAACAAAATTGGAACGAAATTGGAAGACGACAAGACAGATTAGGGGACGAAGTATTCGGACTGCACTTACGGCACGCCGGGCACCTTGCGGACTCGTCGTTTTAGGTCGCGATCGTTGGTGGCCACAATATACTGCGATCATCAAGTTAGCATGCAATCCTTCGTTGGCCATGCTGGCTCGCACATGTCGTAGAGTCCGTGGGCACGGCCCAAGAATGGAAAGAAATATTCACGAGCAGTGAATAGAATATGTAACATACAGTACTATATATAAAGTTAGCTCGTGAATCGATAGCGAAGCAGTCAGGAGGGGCAAGCCGGGGTTGGAAAGGGAAGAGGTCCATACCGGTGGCGGACGATTCTGTCAAAGATACAGTCATCGGCATAAATACCCCTGTGGGTGCACTTGGACCGCTCCCACCGCTCGTCTCGGGCAATCTTCAGCGCGATACGGTACTTGGGGCCGAGCTTCTCCAACTCAGCCATGACGCAGTCGGTCATGATGGGGCGGCATGTTGCGTAGAGGCAGTCCATCTGCAAACACACAGTTAGCGATGCGTTGGCGGGCATCGCGTCTGCCAAGATAAATGACCTACCATCGTTTCTAATAATGGCAGCTTACGCTGAACAGTGTGTGAAAGGAAGTTCTGCAGCCACGTCAGCGTATGAAATGATGCAACGACAATCAGCCCAGCGGCCCTGGCAAGACGGAGGTAGCATACTGTATCGATGAGGACCTGGTAAGGCGGCACGAGCGCCGTGTTGGCCTTGTGGAAGAGAGAGATGGACATTTGCGGGCTGCCACAGCGTTAGTATACGACGGTAGGATGAGGCGATGTGAGAGAAAGAGGGCAAAGGCATAGAAACATACACAGAACGGATGAGCTCGGATGACGCCTCGGCCTCGGCCTTCTTTGTTCCTAGCTCGGCCTTGTCCTTGTTCTTCGTCAAGCGGGCATCACGTTGTCCGATCACCCTCTTCATCTGTCGGGTTGGACGGTACGGGTTAGCCGACGACCACTGTGCGAGGGCCCATCTCACGACGACGCCAAATGCATCGTCCGTGCAACAAAACAAATAAAAACTTGCCTGCCCAAACTTTCTTGTCTTTTTGGCGACACCCATGTTTGCGGTTGTGTGCAGTTGAGATGGCTCGGTGGTATGGAGTGAAACTACAAATAGGCGAAGACGGGGTGCTGTGTTTTGTATTGATGAAGGGCTGTCCGTTGTTGTGAAGCGAGCCATAGATATGGATCTCAACTTTTTTTTGAATTCTGCGCGGCAACTTTCCTTATCGCGATAACCGCCCGCCAAAAATGGTTATGGGAGAGTGCATCCGCGCTAAAATGGCACTCTGGCCAGTCATGCGTGGCTGAGCTGTGGCCAGTGAAACTGCGTGATAAACTACACCGTGCATTTTTACAGTGCAGAATCCAACCACTGTCCAGTTCCTCTTGTCCCTCGCACAGCGGGTGTGTTGGCGCCGTTTGACGTCTGTCTTTCTAGTATTTGCCAAAATGCACGATCAAGGAAAGACCGGCCCAACTCTCTCGACGGGTTGAGAAGGAGACCAGCCTGCACCGTGCGAACACCCAGCCACACTCAATCCCATCACAGTGTTGGCCCATGCAAATCGTGGTTACTTTTGATTGTCGTGCAACGTCACGCAACGGTGCGTTTACCGAATGCTGGGGGAGGGCATGGGCATATTGGCTGCAGCATGACAGGAGACTGGACCCCAAACGCAGGCACAGGCCGTTGAAAAAGCCGTCGCATCCGGGCATTGTCTCCTTGTGGTGATTATGGCACCTAACAGCAGCGCATCGTCTTATTCTTGTCGTCTTCCTTTCCTGAGCTCAGTGCTCCAGTGCCAATGATCTACTTCGCACTGTCTTTGAATGTCATTAACCCAAAGTGGCATCGGCAGCTGTCTAAGCTAAAACGGGGCACGGGGAAGGAGCAAGGCACCGCGCAAAACATCCCGCTGCGCACTGTTTCCCCTTTTTATCCCTTTTGTGTGCCCTGTGTTTCCCCTTACAGTAGCCGCTATGGAGGCGCTGCCAGGGCACTCCAGCGCCATGCAGGCGCCAGTACCGTTGTCCCGTCCTTCTCAGACATGCCATTGAGACCCTCTCTTGCCGTCTGCCAGCCAAATGGCGTACTTTCCTCGACACAGCCCAACTCAACATTTTTCACCTACAACGAGCAAGTAACCCCCCCTTCCCCCGTGCCTTCCCCTGCGTGTTGCTTGGCGTGCTTTCCGTTCTTTTTTGGGCCCCGGTCTCCATAATATACGAGAGTGTCGAGTCCTGTAGTTCGCCCGCATCTTTCAGCGCACCCACTGTGCCTACTTTCCCTGTTTCCTCATTTGGCACATCCTTTCCCCTTTCTCGGTCTGCCCCCATTGCCTCCTGCCTCGTGTTCGCTCGTTTCCGCTTGTCCCCAGTAGTCGTTCACGATTTCTGCTTCGCATTCATTTTCTCTTTTCTTCTCCTTTAGCATCTCACGACAACAACGACGACACATCGACATCCGCTCATCGTATTGCTGGCGGCCATCGACCTTTTCTTCTCGACCGCGTCCTTTCGATCTCTTTCCTTCATTTCGATTTCGCTTTCACGCCGTCTTACTTTCGTTTTTTTTACGCGCGCTTTTGCCTCATTTTTCGGCCTTTCGCATCAACCCTCCTTTCAATCTCCTACGGCGTCTTCCTCGCAATACAAAGTTTGATACGTAGCCATCTGCGGTCTCTCGGTACTTCGCTGGCTATATTGAGCACGCTCGCCTCTTATTGCCCTCGCATCCAAATCGCTTTCCCACCTTTTTCCGCGTGATACAGCATAGCGTGACAGCGTCTCGGCCGTTGCACCGCGTCTGGCTCACCTCGTCACCACAGCGTTACCCTACGTCGTCTCCTCAGCACACACCGGACAATGAAAATGAGTCGGTCACGCGTCTCGCTGAAGCGGACGCTTCTCCTCTCGGCGGTCGTCGCTGTGTCTCTCTTCTCCGCCACCGCCATGGCCGCGGATTCCACCACACCGAAGAAGCAAACCAACACGCCCGCAACCCAGAAGACACCGACGACAAACCCCAAGGGTCCTACTAGCCCGGCAGAAAAGTCCACACCCGCTCCAGAATCATCGAATCCGCCTCGGCCTGCATCGACGCCGGCCAAGTCGACCGCAAAGAACACGCCCAAGGAGTCGTCGCCCGATCCAGCCTCCAGCTCCCCTGCACCCGAGAGCTCGAGCGCACCGGGTACTGTCGTCATCACGCCGACCGGCGGGCCGAAGCAGACCGACACGGCCTCGGTGCCTACCCTGACGACTCCGGGTACCACCTCCTTGCTAAACCTGCCCACGCTCAAGACGACCGACACCGCTATACCCACGTACCCGGCGCCGACCGTTCCCCCGACTGAGAACGCGCCCTTCATGCAGCACTCCAACCTGCCGGATGGCACGGTCTTCATTGCCGTCGGTGCCATTCTCGGTGGCTTTGCTGCCGCGTTGCTTGTCTGGCGTGCCATCGTGGCCTACCTGCTGCACCGCTCAATCGCCCGTGCCGCCCTGGCCCAACACGCTGCAAATGACAAGGCTCCCTTTGCTCCCGCCGCTGCGCCCTTCTATAAGTACTCGGATCGCGAATCGTCGCTCAATGTTGGTGCTGCCGGCGCTGGCAGCGTTGCTGGCTCGGGACGCGGCGTCCGCCGTACCAACCGTGGTCCCACGCCCTCGGCTACGCCGTCGCAAACGAACCTGTTCTTCTCGCCCACGGCTCCCGGTGCGAGCGGCATGGGTGCCGGCGGCAACCGCGACTCTCGACTGCTGCCGTCGGGCTTCTACGCTGCCGGGACCGCTTCGCCTGCGGGTGCAGCACAAGGACAGGCTATCAACATGTCCAACCTGCGTCCCGACTCGCGCCACGGCCGGAACATCGGCCCCAGCCCGCCCGACTCGCCCAACTTTGGTCCCATGCGCACAAACCTCGCTGGCCGCAACATGAGCGGCAGCTCCGTCAGCCTCAACCGCCCCGCGAGCGGCCGCGCCCCCAGTGCATTCCTCGATGACCTGCTGGACGACCAGCCGCATCTGTTCCCTCCCGGCACGGGCCCATCACACAACCACTCGTACAGCCAGTCCAGCCACGGTGGCAGCCGGTACTAGTCGGTTCTAGTCGGTTCTAGGGCTAGAACGATACAGCCGCTGGGGCGTGTTGCGGCGTGTTGCGGCGTGTTGTGGCGCGTGTTTGTCTCCTTACACCGCACGCATCTGTGCTCTGTACATGACATTTGCGTAATATACATTTCCTTGCGGGCGGGAACGGATGTTGGCAGGGCAGCAGTGTCCATGCTTGCTTTCCATCCCGTCCCCGCCGTATCTTCTCGATATATTTGGCCATCTCTAAGCGCGATGAGTTCGACGGCGTTTTTATACGGTTCGGCGGCGGATCTAACGGTTTTATTTCTTTACTTTCTCTGTTCGATTCATTTCCTTTGGTCTACCAGGCTTCTTTGCTCTTTCCTTTTCAGTCTGATTTTTTTTCGGCTCTTTTTCACTCTTTTATATCTACGCGGCTGGTGTCTACAAAAGATGAGCTCGGCTCGTCAACCTAATTTTGGAGTTTGGGGGGGGGGGGGCGAAGGTGGGAGAGAGGTAGCATGTGTGGGCAGGCTCTGGCCCAGTTCCACGTCCCAGCACTGCTCATCAACTCTCCTGCAGCAGCCTCCCCTGCCCTGTACTTGTTTTCTTTGGACAAACGTGTGTCCCAGCATGAAAGAGGAGTCACGGCTGACTGATTATCTCGCCATGATCTTTGTCCTATCTACACTATTCCGCTTTCCGTTTCGTGGTACTTTCGCAGCATATGCCATAGCCTCATATCCTATATATTTTACTATGTTCCATCATTGCTCCAATGTTGTGTCGGTGGTCAAAACCGGCTCGACTGTTTCGTAAATTTTCTCATTTTGCTCGCATATATGCTGGCAGGTGAGCATCGAGGTAAATACATTTCGACAAAGTGATTCTGTGTTCGATGGTGGCAGACGCAGATTTCCGCCTGCTGCTCTACATCGGAAGCAGATCGTATCTGTGTCTACAAACATTTGGAATGGTCTGTGCCGTACCTTGTCCTGCCGTGAGACTCAGCCCTGTCTCTCGCTTGGAAATACGACGTTGAGCAATTGGCTGTTTGGAGACACCAATATCTTAGTCGCATCCTTCGTGGACATGTCCAATGTATAGCCACACCGGACCTTCCACTTACATTCTGCGTTTGAGCCTTATGGCCCACCTCGTCTTGCCATTTTTGGTCGCGGCGTTTGGCCATATCGCAGCTACCGTGTTATCACCTTGTATTCGCTCACGGCTCGATAGCAACCACTACTTCTTCATTGGCCGAAAGTGTGGGAACGAGCGATCCGTGAGACGTGAACATCGCCTAAAGTTGCTGTTTTGGTTCGTCAGACTAGGAAAGAACACGTAACGCGCCGTAAGAGAAGCCTTTTGTTTCAGTAGTAAGAGCAAACGAGCACAGATCGTCGTTCCTGCCTGTACAAAAGACAAACAAAAGAGCAAGAACGAGCTTCGGGGGGGGGGGGGGTAACACAGGGGAACACTGGGAAGCGACGACCATCTGACTCCTGCCCACTTGGGGCGTTTGGAATCGACCGTGAGATTTTTTTGCTTTTGGGCCACAAAAGCTTTTCACGAAAACAAATGACTCTCAATTTCTCCCTTCTTCTCAATCCTTCTTATTACTAAACGACACCATCCCGCAAATGACGTCAAGCGAGCCTTGCCGCAACAACTTTTGCGTACAAGGTCACCCCCCGATGCGACTAGAACAGGGAACGAAAATGGTTTGCTTTTTTTGTATTAAGTTTACTAATTTTTCTATGGGTAATAAACAATGAGCTCGCTCAATGAGCTTTTCCATGGACGAAGAGCAGACGTAACTAACGGCAAATGGCTTTCCTTCTTCTCCTTCTCCCGGTCCTTCTCTCGGGTTTCAGAACGTCCAATATAAAAAGCAAAGGTATCATAGTTGGTACTTGGCGTCTTGTTTCAACGAAGACCGCCGATATGACAAGCAAACATGCAGACGCTTCTACACCTACAACTGCGCCTTCTCCTTGCCCGCCTGGCTTGCGACATAGCTCTCCAGCTTGTCCTGGGCAGCGCTGATGTCGTCCGCACGAATGCCGCTGCGGTCGCACATGCCACGGAAGATGCCGTTCTCGTTCTGATAGAGCACCATCGGGTTGTCCAGCTCGGTAATGGCGCCCTGGTCCATGACACAGATGCGGTCGTAACCAATAATGGTCCGCAGACGATGCGCAATGCACAGTAGCGTCTTGCCGCGGAAGCCCGAGGCGATGGTCGCCTGGATCTTGTCGTCCGTCTCCATGTCTACCGACGACGTGGCCTCGTCGCACACAATGATCTGGCTGCCACGCACCAGTGCACGGGCCAGGGCCATCAGCTGGCGCTGGCCCAAAGAGAAGTTCAAGCCATCTTCCTCCACGACGCTGTCCAAGCCGATGCGCGTCGCATCACGACCAGCCGCCACTGGTGAGTTGATCTCCGGCACGACAGAACTGCTCGCAGCGCCAGTCTTGTTGCCACTACCACTGGCGGCTCCGGAGATGGCCTGCTGCTCGACCTCGTCCGTGACCAGATCGGCTTGGCGTAGTGCCGACCACAACTCCAAGTCGTTGTGCTCATTGAACGGATCCAAATTGCTGCGGACCGTGCCACGGAAAAGTGTGGGATCCTGGGGAATAATAGCGAGACGCGAGCGCAAATCGTGGAGACCAATGGTCGCAATGTCAATGCCATCAATGCTGATGTGGCCGCCGCTAATCTCCACAAGTCGGAACAGCGTCGACATGATGCTGGACTTGCCAGCACCGGTCCGGCCTACAATGCCGATACGCTCGCCGCCCTGCACGTGGATGCTGAGGCCGCGCAGCACGAGCGGAAGACCCTCACGGTAGCGCATCTCAACGTTGTCAAAGACGATCTCGCCCTTCTCGGGCCAGCTTTGGCGCACGTCAATGGTGTGCAGCGGCGCTTCCTCCTCCAGCTGCTGGCCATAGTACTGCAGGCGCTCCACGGCGTTCATACCATTCTCCACCTCGGCGAGCTGACGAACCGTGAACTGGATCATCTGCACAATGGCCAGGATGTACGACAACACGAGGCCGCCAATGGACGGCGAGACGTTGAAGCGCGATGTCACGACGAGGATCCCGGTTGTGAACACAAGCAGGTTGCCGATCATGTCGAGACGCACAGACAGCCAGCGCTGGTTACTAAACGTCAAGTAATATGCCGAGTTCATGTTGTCAATGGCGTTGCGCAGGTCTGCCATGAAATGCTCCTGCAGGCCGTAGGCCCGAATGCAGGCCACGCCGCTGAGGCCTTCGCCAAACTTGGCAAAGACGGTGGACCGAAGCACCGACTCGAAACGCTTAACCTCGCGCGCCGACGACCGGTAGAAGGATGTGGCGAAGAGGAAGATGAGGAAGAGCGGACCAAGGGCAATGGCGAAGTAGTGGAAGAAGGCGATGATGAGGGCGAAAACCGAGACGATACTGCCCACGCTGAAGAAGTACATGCGCATGGCGTCAGTCAGCGTGTTGTCCATGACATCAACGTCGCGACTGAAACGGTTGGTGATACGACCAAGGGGAGTCGTGTCGAAGAAGGACATGGGCGCACGCAGCACACGCCCAATGGCGCGACGCAGCATTACCTTGGACGCGCTGGTGCCAAAGACGGTCAAAGATACCATGAAGCCGAACATAAGCAAGGCCTGGACCGCACCGAGAGCAGCATACACGCCAATGTACACGCCCGTCGTGAGGCCGAATTTATCGGACGTCCAGTACGAGAGCCACAGAGATGTCACAATGTTGGAGCCTTGTGAGACGGTGAGCAAAAATACAACCAAGGGGCCGTTCAAAATGGAGCCAGACGACCGAATGTAGTCGGCGATGGTGGACCACGGAACACTTGAGACGGCGCGCTCTTCGCTCTGCATCAAGGTCTTGCCCTTCTTCGTCTTCTTCTTCTTGCTCTCGGCATCCGCAGACGCTGCCGCAGGGGCGTTCGCCTCCTGCTCCTCCTCGACCGACGTCGACTCCATCAGCTGCTGGAAGCCCTCGTGGTCACGCATCAGGTTGTCGAACGTGTCGACAGCCTGGATCTTGCCGGCCTCCATCCAGATGATACGGTCGCAGCGGTTGAGAACCCAGAGCTGGTGGGTGGCCAGAATACGGCACTTGTCCTTCAGCAAACCAAGGATGGCATTGTCAAAGATGTGGCGGCCAACGTGAGCATCGACAGCACTCAGGGGATCGTCCATCAGCACGATGTCGGCGTCAAAGTAGATGGCACGCGCAATGTTCAGGCGCTGCTTCTGGCCACCCGAGATGGTGATGCCGCGCTCACCAATCTCGGTTGCGTCGCCAGCCGGCAACATGTCCAAATCAGGCTGCAGGGCACACGCTTTGATAACATCTTTGTACCACTTTTCACTGTACTCCTTGCCGAACAAGATGTTCTTGCGGAGAGTGGCGTTCTGAATCCATGCGTACTGCGGACAGAAGGCGCGAGACGCGCCCAGGACAACCTCGCCGCTGGTTTTGCGCATATCACCGGCAAGCGCCGCCAACAGGGAACTCTTTCCGCTGCCGACGGAGCCAATAACAGCGACCAATTCGTTGCGGCCGATGCTGAAGTTCAGGTCGTTGAGCTTGAACGGCTCGAGCTCCTCGACAAGCGTGCTGGCTGTGTCACCAGCGCTCCCATCCGACGAGCCGGGGCGGGCAGCCTTCGCGGTCGCCTCTTTCTTCTTCTGGCCCTTCTTAGAAGGAGCACCTGGTCTCTTGCTGCCAGCCCCTTCGTCGGTCTCCTGCGTAGGGGTTCTCTCCCAGGTAAAGCAGGCATCGTGCATCTCGGCAGCATTGAGGCCTTCGGGCTTCCACTCGACGTCCTCCTCCTGCTCCTCGGCAAGCAAGAACTCCTGGATACGCTTCACGGACGTCCAGGCATCGGTGACCTGGCCAATGACAAGGGGCAAGAGGTTGAGCGGCATACGCAGGCCATTGAACAGAGCCAGAGACGAGAAGACCTTGGCGGGAGCGAGATTGTGGTGCGACAGGGAGAAAGCGATGAACGACAACATGGAGGCGAAAATGGGCAGGGACAGGCTGATGGCCATGATGGCATTGCGGATGGACAGCAGGACCTGGATCAAGGAAATCTCATTGGCGCGGTACTCCTCGAGGCGGGCCAAGAACGAGCTCTCCCAGCCAAAGTACTTGACGAAGCGCACGGATTGCAAGATCTCCTGCGTAAGAGAGACACGCTGGTCCGTCACGCGGTTGATCAGCTTGCGGCGTTTGAAGAGGCTCTTGATGGCCCTGGTGAGCACCGGAATGCCGACGACGAGTAGACCAAAGCCCGCAAGGGCGGCATAGGTCAAGTTGACGAGCAGAAGAACAAGGGTGATCAAGCAAGAGATGGGGGCACACCAAATGATGTGGAAGAGACCGCAGGCCTGGTCGATGCGGTAGGTGTCGACGCTCATCAAGTTGACGATGCGACCGTTGCCCCATCCGATACCATCGCCGGCAACCAGAGCACCCGACTTGGCGGCAGCAGCAGCGGCGGCGGCGGCATCAACGTTCATGCGCTTGGCCTTTTCCTTGTCCGACTTGTCATCGCCGTCGCTCGCGTCCTTGCCACTAGCATCTTTGGATGCGTCGGCAGGGTCGTCGGGGCGCGCGCGGCCGCCAGCCTTGGCACGGCCCGAAACAACCATGCTCTTTTCATAGATGAGGTTGATGAGGGTGGCACGGACCTGGCCACCGATCATCATACCGCGGAAGATGAAGTGGTTGGTGCCCAGGCTCTGGAGGATCTGCATGATGGTGACGCCAAAGACGAGGCCAAGGCCGCGGCCGATGTGGGGAGCCGGGCCGCCATTGTTGCTGGCGTTGTACGCATCAGTGGCGAACTGGATCAAGAAGCGCAGGGTAAAGGGCGATATGACCTGCAAAATCGAGGACGAGAGCTGGCACATGCCGCCCAGCCAAAACTCGAAAAAGTAGGCCTCGTGCATGGCCCAGAGGAGGGGATACTTGTCGCCGCGGGCCACGCGACGCTTGAAGGAGGCGCGGACGCGGTCGGTCATGGGCTCGACGGCGCGGCTGGGGTTGACGAGCCAGATGTCGTTGAGCTCGAGGGGGCGAGAGTAGCCGGTGCGCATGAGGGGGCCCTGCCAGTGGAAGATGAGCTTGCTGAAGAAGTTGGCCTTGTCCTCCGGGGACACGGTGCGTTCATCTGGGACAGCGGGAATCTTGCCCCAGCGCAACGGGTTGATTTTGTGCATGAACGACCGCTTTGGCGGGAGTGCGGACGCAGCAGCAGCAGCCGAGGTGGCGGCGCTGGTGGCGCTGGCGTCAGTGGCCGTACTGCGGACGCGGTGCATCTCCTCCTGCTGGCTCTGCTGGGCGCCGCGGCCGATCTGGCCGTCGTCGTCGTCGTCGAGGTCGGAGTCCTGGTCCATGGCACCCATGGCGACGTTCTTTTCGCTTATGACATCCTCGTCGCTTTTGTCGGCGGCAGCGGCGGCGACGGAGCTGCTGATGGGGTCGGGGACATCGGCGACCTCGCGCTCGTGCTCCTTTTCGTTTTCATATTCGGAGTCGCCCATGATGGTGGGCTTACACGCAGTTGGGCGGCGATGTCGTCGAATGCGGCTGCCAAGGCGTCTGGTCAAACAATGTCGGCTCGAATGGACCGCTCTGGCGAAAGGTCTGACGATGATATTATTGTTGATTTGTCTTGATTGTCCCCAAAGGTGTGTCCCGTCGATCGGCGCGAGTCGACGTCAGAAAGGGACAATACAAAACAAACAAGGTGCGTGGAAACCAATTAAATACAGAAGGGAGCGAGCCAAAAAGATAGCAGCTGAACACGACAACAAAAGAATGAAAACAAGGAACGGATCAAAACAGGAAGAAAAAAGAAGGCAGGAGGAAAATACGGCACAGAAGTAAAAGGTAGGTTCTCCAGTCTCAAAGTCCTGATTGCCACGCGGGATGTGGTTAGTTTGCATCGTTTGCGGGCGGGCTTGTTTTTTTCTTTTTTTTATCCGCCACTCCTCTTTTTCTTTTCTGTTTTCCAAAGCCGTCATGCATGTCGTACGGAGACCAGAATGCATGCGACGGTATTATCTAACTTGTTCTTTTCTAGGGCGTCTGTAAGACGCTCTAGGCCGATTCCAGCAGGCGGTACGGTGCTAGGACTCGGAGGTGACGGCGATTGAGGGTGCCGACAGGTGCATGGGTCGCCCGTGCTAGGCGGGATGAGTTTGTTCATATTGCGTTGATTTCCTGGGCCACTGTCCACTGGTTCGCTACCATAACAGAAAACAGAAGAGATGCCTTTGCGGCAAGGGCCCGCGGCAGGCAGCAAGCTAGCCACATTGTCGCCCCCGTCGCCCAAAAACCGGCCACAAAAAAAGAATGGCAAAGTCAGTCCTGCAAGTGAATGGAGCCGACTCGACAAAGTCCAGGCAATCTTGAGGATGCAGGACTTGATGCAGGCCTAGGACCATCAACCACTGACCAAGCTGTATGCCAGATTTTTGCTCCGGCCGTGGATCTCTCAGAAAACGGCATCGCACGCAATCGGAGCTGAGTCACATCGACAGCCGTTTGGGTATTTGATCATAACGGCCCAAAAATGAATGGGAAGGTCGTCAATCTGCCGGCGTGTGGAACGACCGGGCACATGGGTTGCCGTCCCAGGTTGAGCTGAGCCGCAGGACGAAAACACCAAAGCGCAATGCGAATATCGATCCTCGACCTGCTGTAGATGGTGTCTCGCTGAAAGGCCAGGCCAAGTGTTCAGGACGGAGTATGTCGTACTTTTGTTGGCTAACAGCGGTTGGTTGGACGGCCCGGCAAATCGGCACCGGAAAGGCTATCATCACCACTGCATGACCAATGCAGCAAGCCACTGTGGAGCAACACTGGCGCGCAACAAAATCGAAGAAAATGATTCTGACACGCGAGTTTGCTGCATTCCAGCAGGGTTGCTCGCGTAAACCACAAGCGTTTTTGTTCTTGGAAATACGGAGGAACGCATCAGCGCATGGCGAAAACGACGTCCACTATGTCCCTGTCGCGTATTTTGGCTGGCGTCCTCGCGTACTTTTGTTATCTCCGTTTTACGGGATGATGGCCTTAGCCCGTTTGGTCAAGCTTTCTGCTTTTTCTTTTTTCTTCGTTGCTGGGTGGCGCCGTTGTTTACCCCTGGCCGCCCAGAAAAAGGCGGTAAAGACACCACGAACACGCTACGATGCACGAAATTGAGAATGGGAATGAGCGCAACACATCCAACGGCTCGCACAGCACCAAAAGACAACACAGAGAACCAATGACGGGCCGGGGCAGGGAATGGATCCTACCCGCCCAGTCATGCGGCCGTGAGTCAAGGAAGAGTCCAAGAGTCGTCCAGGCCGGGGCGACAACAAGAAGCCAAAGAAAAGACAGAAAGAAAATGAACGAAATCGCCAAGAGAGTTGAAACCGAGCAGCAGCCGACTGCGGGGCAGGTCACGCTTGAACCATAGCAGCCACCAAGAGGCTGCTGCTCCCTTGGCCGGTGTCGGTGCCGGCCACGAGAAAGACGAGGTCTCCCGTGGTTGGTGCTCCGAGGATTGGACTTGGACTCCGAGGTTGGTGTTTGCTATGAAGAACCAGCTGGCTAGCCACACGGCCGCGTATGCACAAGTCGAGTCCCACTCCCGTCCATGCACCACGGCACGCGGCAGACTTCACAAAAAAAAATGTGCACCACGGACATGCAAAAGCTCCGACGTTGTATCTGCTTTCGGCACAGCTGGTCAGCCCCATAACCAAATAAACAGAGAGAAACCAAGGCTCAATCTGTTGCGGCGCGTCACGACGACACGGCATGCAGGACGCGCAACGTTGACGCGCATAGCAGTGCACGGCGCACCATACAACCATCCTCCGTATCGATCAAGCGATTGACGAGTTTCTGGTCTGTTCCCTTCAATCGTTGAAACGCTGCCATCCGTCCCGACTTGTTCATGCTTTCGGAGACAGGGCCTTGTGAGTACAATGTTTTCTTGCAACATAACTGGCCAACACCACCGGCCTGTTTTCTAGAGCTTTTTTTCTTTGTTTTGGTCATCTTTGCTTGTACCATTTCCAGTTCTGCGACCGTTGTTTCTGGCCCCCCTCTCCAATGCCGGGATCCATCCCCGTCCCCTGCACTTCCCCGCGCTATCTTCCCTTCTCCTTGCAGTTGACTCTAGGTGACTCGACTTGTCCCCCAAGTCAGTACCGACCGTCATTGCCTACCTGTCAGTCCATCCGCCTCATGCACCACATATTCGACGGCGTACACGGGGCACCGGCCCCGCTGCATGCTCCTTCTCCAGGCCAGCTTTGACGTACGACACAGACATATGCCGGCAGTTACCCACTGCGACAGCAGACAATCCCGTGGACAACCTGGACTGCTTGGGGGGACGGGAATAGTCAAGGCTATTTACATTTCACGGCATATCTGGCGTGCAATGTGTCGTTCAGAAAGTTCTCCGGAGAAAGCGATCCAGGAACCACCAGCGGCGTATGATGAATTACTCCGCACTACACTCTACAGAATGCAATGTCGGACGTTATCTGCACCGACTTCCCGCCGGTATTGGACCGTATTAGCGTTGGTTTGTCCATGTCGGTTGGGTCTGACCTTTCGCATCGCCCCCAGTTTTTAATTAGACTTGTGTCCAAGTGCGCCAAAGCACCATGGCACATCGAAAAAGGCTTGGTTTTGCACTTGATTGGTAATACAAATGCAAAGCAAAGAAAACAAGGAATACAAAAAACGAACGGCCTAAAACGGCGGACAAACAGTATCTTGCCATACAAACAACATACAAGCCAAGGCAAGGGGAAGGCTCACCGCAGATCTACATCTGTCCAGTGTCGAACACACTGAATGACGACTGACCGTAAAACCTCGGAGATACCTTTGTAGCATTGGACCGTCGCGGATTGGACTGAAGTCGTCTCTCATATTCGGCTCATTCAAGCCTTGAAGGATGCGGACTGCTCTCATTTCTGGCAGGCAGTATTTGACTTGACCACTGGGAGCTAGCCCTAGAGGGAGGAAAAGCATGTCCACAAGGCGTCCGACTAATGTGGAGAAGAGGGGAGGGGGCTCAATGGGAAGGGCCACCTGAGGGAATCCTCCCGACATGCTATCGGAACCATAAACCAGGCTCTTGGTGCCATACTGACTCTCCAAATAATATGTTATATTATAAAAGAAAACACATGGGGCTCGGCCAGTCTTGTTCTTTCCTGTTTTGTTCTCCGTTTTGCTGCCCTCCGTCCCATCTGTGCAAGGAGCGAACGCCACGTCTGGACGGAGGGAACTGCATTACGTCGTACGGCATACAGGAGGAGTAAAGGAAGTGGGCGCCGTTCTCGGCAGACATTCGTGTCGGTTGGCAGATGATTTGCCTGCTACCAATTGCAACAGGTGGTGTAACGGAAGGCAATTGCGACAGATGCCTCTAATGACTGATTTATAAATGAATAGAAAATAGAAAAATGTGTGTATTAATAAAATAGGATGTCAAGCCACATTTCCGACATCACAGAAGTGGCGACAGAGACACATCGATACACATGAGAATAGGACGTATCGATTAATAAATGTAGGCATCAACAACAACAAAACACCGTGCACTCTGTTACCCGTATCCATCGCCAAGTGAAAAAGTGAAACCAGCGCAATAACACTCAAACAGAATCAAACAGACTCCAACGTCATCTTCTGTATCCCCCCAATGTTGCTGTCCCGGGTGGACGAGTGAAAAAACAAGTAAAGAAATAGACAACGTTGTCCCCAGCCAGACAAAGTCAATAGAAAACCATGACCAAAAAAAATCCTACCCCGTCCGTTGTCCTCGTACAAAGTCTAAAACAAAATGAACCAATGACGCAAGGAACAGCTCTCGTCCCCATGCAGCATCGTTTGTACAAGGCCTACTCCGAGTCCGAGCCCAAGCCGAGCAACGTCTTATCCACATCGTTGAGCTCATCTTCGTCGTCCTCACCGCCACCGGCCCCATTGGCCGCCTCGTTGCCATCCTCGTCCTCGCGCTTGACCTTGGACGCCCGACTGCTGCTGCGTGCCGGCGCGCTGGCCGTCTTCGTCTTGATCGTCACGCGTGTCTTGTTGACCGGCGCGGCCGACACCGACGCCACGTCTTCTGTGTCGTCAGCACCATCGGCACCATCGGCACCGTCCGCGTCGTTGTCGGCGTCACCTTCGCCCTCTGCGCCGCTGGCCAAGACCGTCGTATCCTCGCCGCCAGCGTCGTCCGCGCCTATGCCCGCACTGCCGTTCCGGCCGCCGGCGTCGCGTGTCGCCACGTCGCCGCCGCTACTGGCCAGAAGAGCGGCTGCCTTGGCCGCGCGCCGCCGCCGCGCCGAAATGGCGGCCGGCGTGTTGCTAGGCACACGGCCCGACGAGACGCGGCCGCCGCGCGCACGGCTCAGCGCTGCCACGGCCGGAACTTGGCCCGTTGCGCCGGCCGTGCGCCGCTTCTTGGCGGCCGGTACGGGTGTCGTCTCGACAAACGACATGGACATGGACGCGTCGGCGTCGCCGCCCGGCTGGTCCAGGTCTTGCTCCTCCTCCGTCTCGTTGGGGTCCCGGTACTCGTCCTCGGGCGGCAGCACGTGGACGCGCGGCCGCTTGATCGTCGGCACCACCATGTTCTTGGCCATGCCGTCGGTTTCCCAGCGGTTGAGCCGACGGCAGGCGCGCCGCATCGCCGAGGCATACGTCGACACTTCCTCGCCAAAGTCCTCCGGCTCGGTCTTGATCTGCACCAGGCCGTGGAAGCCGCGCTCGCGGAACGCGGTGCCCGTCGCCATGCTCTGCGGCGCGCCCATCGTAAACGTGAACAGCTCCCGGTTGAACGCCAGGTTGGATTCGTCCTCGCTGTTCTCGAACGGGTCCTCGACCTCGTCCAGGCGCCGCAGCGCCCGCACAATTGCGCCCTCGGTCCGCCGCGTCTTGCGCGACCGGTGGTGCTTGCGGTGCATGCCGCGCGACAGCAGGTACTCAATCCGCTGCTTGCGGTTGTTCTCCACGGCAATCTGGTGCGCGGTCGGAGGGCGCGGCTTGCGGCTGGGCACCACCGATGTGTTGGCGCGGACGACGTCGTCATCGTCGTCGTCGTCGTCGTCGTCGCGGCGGTGACGGCTACTGCGGCCGTCCGGCTTCGCCGGCTTGCGCTTGCGGCGCGTCTGCTGCATCTGCTGCTGCTGGTGAAGCTGCTGTATCAGCGGCGGCTGGCGCACAGGCGACGGCCCACCGCCCCCGTCCCCCAACGACAACTTGTGCGGCCCGCCACGACGCGCAGAACCTGCGGCGGCACCGCCGCCAAATGAGCGGATCAGCGAGCGTGGTGGCGGCGTGGACCGCATGCTCTCGACGTCGCTCTCATGCTTGGAAGGGCGAATGCGCGGCAGGATAGCCGGCGGCAGGGAACGCTCATTGTCGGTGCCAGCGAGGTCAGCGGCTGCTTCCTTGACGGCGGCCGCTTCCCTGGCAGCCGCCGCGGCCGTAGCAGCCGCCGACGGGCGCGAGGGGCGCGAGCTGCGTTTTTGCGACGTCATGTCAATAAAGTGCTCGTCTTGCAGAATCATGTGGCGCAGATGCTTCTTGCTTGTGCCAAAGGATATCTCGACCATGGTATCGATGTTCTCTTGCTTCTCCTCCTCAGGTGTCATCTCCTCCATGACGGGGACGCCCTGGTTGGCGACATCGACGCCGTAGTCGACGCCCGGACCGAACGGGTTCTCGTCGCAGCCCTCCTCGGTGAAGTCGGACTCGAGGTAGAACCACACGACCCACAAGAACGCACGCGCGCGCGACGCGCTCGTGAGGTTGGTCTTCATGATCAAATCGTGGAACTCGCGGCCCGGCGGGAAGTGCAGTTCGGCTACCTTGGAGGCATTGTTGCAGATCAGGAACAAAAGGTTCACCGGGTTGGTACGCGGGACGTCCATTTCCTTGAGGAGGTCCAGCGCCCTCGGCTCGGCGCGGTCTTCTGTGCCGCCCTTGAGGATGGACTTGAGGCGCGGCGCGTCCTGCAATTGCTTGTAGTCCTGTGGCTTCTCGTGGATCTGGAGGGAGGGGATCGCATGGTAGGTCCGCAGTTGCGCGCGCATCTCGGGGAAAACTGAGCAGGTGTTAGGAACACGAAAAGGGCGTGCAACGTTCAGAGAGCGACAGAGAGTATGTGTGTGAGTGTGAGTGTCAGAAAGAGAAAGAGAAAGAGGACTCACAATTCAACGTGGTGTTCATGCGGCCGATGTTGACCAGCAGACACACCATGGCCATGTTTTTGGCCGCTTCGCGGTCCGTCAGCAACTTGTCGTGCAGGATCTTGCTGGTCTTGCTGCTTCGGGCCATTGTGTCAATGTACAGGTCCGCGAAGCACTGCTTGGGCATCGTGTCTGGCTCGTAGCTGTTTGTAAAAACGCGGTGGTCGTCGTCGAAGACGGCCCGCAAAAAGTCGTACTGGATGTCGACACGCCACAGCGGCTCGCCATCCTCCTTTTTTAGATGCCGGATCTTGCCAATGGCGCTGGGGTCCTTGAACACGCCGGGACCCCCTGCGCCATTGGCACCACCGGCAGCCGACGAATCACGACCGCCCCGGCCCCGACCGCGTCCACCGCCAGCACCACCACGGCGTTCTGGTATGTCGGGTGTGCCAATCATGCGGCTCGTGTTCCGTGACGTGTTCCGTGGGGTGCCATTGTCACGGTCGCTGGCGTCCTCGTCAGTCACATTCGCCGCGTTTGTGGCAAAGGACTTGTCGTTGTGTGCGGGCGACGTTTGGGGCTCGACTTCCGTCGTGCTCATGGCCGAGCTTGGAGAGGCCATTGTGAGCTGATGGCGCCTGCTTTGGAGATGCAGGGAGGCTGTGGGCTGATCAAAATCGCCGCGGTGACGAAGTTGTGGCCAGGGACGATGGATGACGGTGTTGTGATGTCGAAAACTGAAGGATGATGGCGCTGTACGATGTTCCGCGTTTCGCAATAGATTTATTTATCGCGTTGGTGTGCTTGGAAGGGAAGGAGAGAAGGAGCGACGCGGTGTTGAGAAAAGGAGAGAGAAAAGGAAAGGGCGACTGGTTGCCAAAAATGGGTGTCGAAAAAGGAAGGAAGGGGCTGCAAATTAGCTCGCCAGGCAGGAGCTGGGTGAGCAGGTCATCACGATGCCGAGTGACGGGGCTGACGATCCAGGAAACGAGTGCCAGTGGAGGTGTCTGGATAGAATTGTTGGAATAGAGTTCGTAGGGGCCAAAACGAAGCGAGTGACAGACCAAAGCCAAAAGTGCAAACGGGCGCCTCTGAATTGGTTGGTGATCTCTTGCCCTTTTTTTTTCTTCCTTTTTTTTCACCTGTGCTCGTGCCGAAAATTGGCGACGAGACAAGCGGCAGGAGCGACGAACCATTACCTGTAGATCGCCTCAGCGCACACTGTCCTCGTACAAGACACCGCGTAATTCTGGTGAGAACACGTCCCGAGTCCAGAGCGAATCCAAAGGAATCCACCCGTTGCGCTACAGCTTAGCTGCACGTGATCTGCCCCGATATACAGAGTGCTTAGTGAGTAAGCCAATATGCGGTATGCAGTAATGCAGTTCACACTTTTCGTTTTAAGTGGGCCAAACGGGAAGCAGCGCCCCCGTCAACTTGGATGTGTAAGAACTTTGGCAAGTGCGCGGAGTGCAACACAAAGTAGGCAAAGCGAAGCACCAAAGTGTATCAGTATCCAGCGGGCGAGAAGCGGGCGACTAAGCGGCTTGGCTTTGATTGCCTAAAGATTCTAATCGGATCTAATGCGACTCGTTTTACCTAATTTTTGATAGCCCTGTCTGTCGGCGCGTCTCTTGACTTTCTTCACCTTTGTACCACATTCGGAATGGCAGAACATGCTGAGGGGGTCCAATGATGGGATTTTGGGCATGTTAAGCTCCAGGACGGGCAGTTCCGGGCTCCCCAGCGGACGAGATGTGAGAGCGGCCGCAGTCTATTCATTCTGTTTGCGAACAGCGTTATCTCGTATTAATCGCTTGCCGCCACTACAAATACGTCTGGGGCAAGAGCACCTCGAATTAAAACGATGCCGTTGGGCCCTGTACAACTGTCACTTGACGTATAAGAGGAAAGAGATCGCCCGAGGCAGGAGCGCCCCGCCATAACTCGACAGCGTGACAACTTCCACCTTCAGAAAGAGCACGTCCAATTCTCTCTGCCAAAAACCCAACAACCACAATCGTCACCATGTCTGCTGCCCCTATTCCGGTCATTGACCTCACCGGTGCCGACGAGGGCGGTGCTGCCCGCGACGCCGTGTCCCGCGCTCTCGTCGAGGCTGCCGTCGAGCACGGCTTTGTGTACATTCGCAACACGGGGCTGGACATTCCAGCGTCAGCCATCAACGGCGCTTTTGACATTGTGCGTTCTCCTAGCCGTGCAGTCGCGCAGTGGTTGCCCGCCCCCTTGCCGTTCGTCACCGCTAATCACTCTCGTAGTCTCGCAAGCTGTTCCAACTGCCGGCCGAGGAGAAGGAGCCCTGCAAGATCCAGACCAACAACCGCGGCTGGACGGGCATGCACGTCGAGACGCTGGACCCCAAGACACAGCGGGTGCGTCCATCATAAACCTGTGCCTGAGCGCTTGTGTTGGTGTGCTAACTGCTCATACAGGTCGGCGATACGAAAGAGTAAGGAACATTGAGTTTGCGCTGCACATCCGCCACTGCACAGCCGCAACGTTTGCATGCTAACACAGGAGCATTTTCGTCCTCCCCCCAAACCAGGGCCTTTAACTTTGGCGAGTTTGTCGACGGCAAGGCCCAGCAGCCGCTTCCCCCGTCGCTCGCTTCGGACGAGCCGCAGATTGACACCTTTTTCGACCTCTGCTACCGCCTCTGTCTGAAGCTCAACGACCTGCTGGGCATCGGCCTCGAGGTCAACCCGCCCGATTTCTTCACGGCCGCGCACCGCAAGGCGGCCGGCCCTTCGGGCAACACGCTGCGGCTGCTGTACTACCCGGCGCGCCAGGACACGGACGAGGACACCGACGGCATCCGTGCGGGCGCGCACTCCGACTACGGCTCGATGACGCTGCTCTTCCGGCTGGCGGGCCAGGCTGGTCTGGAGATCAACACGCGCGACGGCAGCTGGGTCCCCGTGCCCGTGCTGCCCTCGGGCACGGGCGTCGAGACGGACGGCGCGCCTCCCATCCTCGTGAACATTGGCGACCTACTGTCGTACTGGACGGGCGGTCTGCTGCGGAGCACGGTGCACCGTGTCATTTTCCCGCCGCCCGGTGTCGATAGCGCCAACGTGACGCCCGGCGAGAGCACCAAGGAGCCGCGGTACTCGATTGCCTTCTTCTGCCACCCCGCGGGCGCGAGCCCGTTGTCGGCGGTCCCCAGCAAGCGCGTGGCCGAGGCCGTGGCCGAGGCGACGGGCAAGGGCAAGACCATTGCGGCGCCCGACAGCAAGATCATGACGGCGGACGAGCACCTGCAGATGCGCCTCCGCTCGACGTACCTGGATCTCTACGAAAAGTAGTACATGACCTTTGGATACGAGTCGCCGTTTTGTATATAACAGATCTTGCTTGATTACTGCTTCCGTCATTGTGTCGGCGTATGTCAGAGCATTCATGATGACTTGTCGTTTATTTCGTATACTGTGTGTAGCAGCACCAATTGATTGCTGGCGAAATGCGGTAAAGTATGGAACAAACATAAACAAGTCCAAGATTAGAGAGTCCCAGTATCTCAAAGGTGACAAAAAAAAAACAGCCGCCCCAGGTCTCAATTATATGCGAAACATATCAGAAAGAATGAAATCAAATGCCATAGATCATTGCCCACTTCGGCGGCCACTATTAGCATATCATGGCTTAGCAATACATGGGAATGCATTGGCTTTTGAAGCAAACGCACACCCTTTCTTCCCCACCTCGACTCTCTACGTTTCTGTTCGGAGGCTTCAACGACCATGGTGTCGACGAGCACGGCCCGTTCCAATATCGATTCGACTCATCTCCTCCATCAGAGCCATCTCACCAGGACCGCCATGCATGCCGCCAACTGCACTGTTGTCATCCCACGGCAGCGCTCTGGTTGCGGGTCCGGTGGGCATCAGAGCGCCGCTCATCACCGGGCTTCGGTCTCCACTGTCATCATAACCGTAGCTGCTGCTGCCTCTGAAGCTCCCGGCATGGGATGCCCCATTGTACTGGCTGCTACCGACAGGGACCTTGGCCGGAATAGGCGGCGCCGGACTTCCAAAACCAGTACGGCCTGGGCTGCTGCCAAATGTCGACGGCGCATGGTTCTCGCTGGGATAGTCGAACGTGCTCGCGCGTCCCAGTGGCCGTGGTGGCGTGAAACTGTCTTGCTGCTGGCGAGGATAGGTGAGCGGTGCGAGCGGAGTAGACCCCTGGGGTGAGCCTGAAGACAACGTGCCGCTACTCACCGAAATCGCGGCGACACTTTGGCGATTGGCCTTCTTCTGGAGACGGTTGCGCGCTGTCGGTGTGTATGTGGTTCCGGGATCGTCGGCTGAGCTGAATGTCACGCCTGAGCTACCCATTGAGGATTGCGGCCGGCCAGCAATACGTAGCTGCTTTCTCCCCGACGTCGGTGCCGAGTAGTCAGCCGGGGAAGCTGTGGCAGATGCAGGATTGCTCGGCTTTGGTTCGGGCTCCGGCGCCCATGATTCTACAGGAAGATGATCGGATGGGTCGATCTCGCGTCCGTCGTGTGCAATAATCTTGCCGCTGGCTTCATTATAGTCCGGCCGGGCCTGGTCCTTGGATGCCGCCAGGGTCGGGTTCAGCGAGTCGTACGAGTCAGGACCGAACGGAATGTCGGACAAGCGACGCTCACCCTCGGGTGGGGCCGCGGGAGGTGCCGGGCTAACCGACTTGCGCTTGATTGTGTGTTGCGGTTTTGGCGATGCGCCCTGGGCGTTGCCAACAACGGCTGGTGACGCCACGCCTGACGAATATGGGCCCGGGCTACGGTCGTATCGGGGCTGGGGCGGCTGCACTGGCTGTGGCGGTGTGCTGTACGACTGTGAGAATTGCGAGCGCTGCGGAGTACTGTACGTCTGGACCTGAGACCCTTTGTTGTAGTCGTAGTCGAGGCTGGTCCGCGATGGGTCTTCGAGCATTTGGCCACCGGGAGGTGTTGCCTGTGGAGGCGCGTCCATGGCAGATGTGTAGCGCCGCTGCTGCGGAGGCTGCTGGGGAAGCGGCTGCTCACGGCGGTCTTCACTATGGATACGGGACCGAAGCTCGAGGGCAAGCGAAGAAGGTACGCCAGGAACAAGCGACGCTGGGACAGCCGGGAGCATATATGCGTCCGGATTGTCCCTGTGATTTGTAGCATCCGGCTCGTTGTGATTGCTCTGGTACGGGTCGTCCTGGCCATCGTATGAATCATACGACGACAAGACCGGATGCGTGGGAAGCGGGCTTGGGGTTCTCCGACTGTAATCGTGCGGAGTCATGGGAGACGGCGATCTGTGTACGTACTGGCCTGCATCACTCTGACGATGCTGTGACTGTGCGGACGAAGAGTAAAGAGGAGCCGGAGACGCCGAAAAGCTGGCTCGATGCGAGCCCAGATTCAGAGGTGCAGGGCTCGGCGCGTTCTCGAATCCTTGCGAGCCATAATCGTGGTTGGATTGCTCTTGGTGCGGTGGCTCCGGCTGTTGCTGCTGCGGGAAGGAAGGAAGGGCGGGCCGGCTGCCGCTCTTACGGAAAGAAGATGACTCGTGAGTGTTGTCAAACACTCCCCCATATTGTCCGTCGTAGGAGGCTCTATGAGAAAGGTTGCGAGCAGCTGGTGGCTGGTATGTCTGGTCGGGCAGGGGACCCGGCGACACGGGGCTCGCGTCCGCTGGCCGGTATGTGGGACGGCCTGGATAAGCCGCAGTGGAGACGGAGTGCCGGTGAGCCTCGTTTCGCAGCACATCACGACGCATGGCGGGCATGCCATCTTTTTGTGTTGAGGAGTTGAAGCTGGTGCGGAACGAGCTGTCCGGGGCCGGCGCTCCGCTGCTGTTGTTCCTGCTGCGGTGAACTGGCGGCGGCGGTGGGCGGTCGTTGGCCGGCTGCGCGTAGCTGGGTTCTTGGAACGAAGGCGGCATGGCAGGTGGCATGGAGTGTGCAGGAGCGCCGTCGAAATGGTAATCGCCAGAATCTTGTTGTTGTTGGTCGTACGATGGGTGCTGTTGATGCTGGTAGGCGTTGTCCGGGGTGAAGTCGCGACTTCCGTACTGAGACCTGTCATGTGAGTGGCTGTGGGGGCTGTGGACGCTGTGGTGGGATGGTTGGCTTTGGTGCCCGGGGTGTTGCTGGTGTTGCACAGCAGGGGGCGTGCTTTCGTAACGAACGTCGTCTCCCGCCATGTATGGATCCCAATCATGGTAGTCCTGGTACTGGCCTGCTGGTGTAACCGGCGCCGGCGAGTTGGCACTGCTGTTGTAGCTGTAGTTGCTAGCAGACGGCAGCGGAGACTGGTTCGGTGTGTAGCTCTGACGCGGTGGTGTCTGCATGTGCTGGGGCAGTTGTTGTTGCTGAACAAAGCCGGGCGATGACACTGCAGGCGGCGCAGCGGCAGGGGCCGAAGCTTGCGCTGCTGGTGTCGGAGAAGCAGGGGAAGGCGCCGACTGTGCTGCTGGCTGTAGCTGGACCGGCGGCTGGCCAGTGACTGGGTCGGACGGCAGCGGACGCCGTTTGGGGCCAATGGGCGCCCGCGGGCCCATTGTGTTTGGTCCGCTATCTACCGTCGGCCGTCCCCGGGCACTCCCCGTGTTGGGTGCTGCTGTCGTCGTAGGTGCAGAAATGGCGGCTGGGGGAGCTGGCTTGGGTTTGGGGCGGCTGTCGTAGTAGGTGATCTCAATGCGGATTTCACCAGCGTACTTGCCACGGCAATTGAGAGACTGCCACTTGTCGCTCTGGCCGCCGCCGCCGACGAGAATGTCCCGCAGGTCAACCCAGTTCTCGCCAATCAGCTCGGTCTTCTTGTCGTCGCTGAAGACGGACAGTTTTAGCTGGTAGTAGTCTGGAGAGTCGTGGACGGTGAAGCGCAGTTCCTGGTCCCTGTGCAGTGCGTCAGCAAGAGCGGTAGAGCCATAGGCAAATGACAAATGGCACAGAATAGGGAGATTGGAGGCGGAAGCCAACGTACCATCTCGGGGTCTGGCCGCCACGAATATCTGTGTTGGTCTTCTTGGCCTCCTTGCCAAGGCGGGCCGCGCAGTACGGATCCTGCTTGCCAATGGTCTTGCGGTTTGGCAAGTTCTTTGCACGGTCGACGACCAGCACGAGGGTGCCAATGACGGGGCCGTCGACGCTGAGGTCGGAGAAGATGCCGGCAGTGTGTGCCCCGTTGAGGGGATTGGACTTTGACTTGGAAGACATTGCGAGACGCGGAGAGGTGGAGGGGATTCTGGTTTTGTTTACTTGCTGGCGGGCGGACGCATAGGGAGGCAGAAGCGGCTTTGCGAGGGCCGCAGGCCGGCGTGTCTGTTTGTCGTCAAGGTGCAGCAAGCCGCTCGTTCACGCGGTTGTTTGGATTAGGGAGCCGATAACATCTGGTCGCAATCGGTCGAGCTGGGCGTGATCTGAAATGGTCTGGTTGAAGTCGTAAATGCCGAGTCAAAATAAACGATTGGAGAGAATGGCATCAATCGCGTAGAATCGGACAGAGAAAGACGACAACAAGAAAGGAGAGAAAAGAATGAATGAATCCCGAGAGAAAAAAAGCCTCCAAGTAGTCCTCGGAGAGAAAAGAGAGGCTCGCCGACAGTTGCGAATAGGAAAGGAATGAAGACGAGGATGAGAAGGTTGGAAGGCTAGAAAGGAAACCAAAATGGTCGAGACGCAAGCAAATGAGGCTTTGTTGACATCCTCCGGGGAGGCGCTGCCTGTCCATCCTGCCTTGGACGAGTTAGCGCGGGACCGTGGATAGCTCTTGCCATCCATGCGCGCCGGCCTGCCTATCAGGTGCGATTTAATCTTTGTGGTTGGGCAAGAGGAAAAGTACCGCATGCGGCCAGATCTGCAGGGAAGGTACCTCGCGACTAGGATTGTCAGTGCCGTGCTCGTCTTCGAGAGGCTGGTGGGGCAGGCGCGCCCGAGAAAGAAGAGGGGGGAAAACCAGTGAGCTAGTGTCAACAATAAAAAGAAGAGGCTGGCAACAGCGAACCAGGGGTTCCCATAGAAGGAGCGACAGGGGATCAGAGTGAATCGAAAGCAACCGCTATTTTTGACATATGCACTGTAAATTTCTTGTGCATTGTATGACGACGCACCACCTTACGACATACATGCAACAAAACTAGGATGTGTCGACGCAATTGTTTACAGGTGTCTACGATGTGAAGCAGTCTTCAGATAAAAATAATACCACACGTGACCAGGACGCAAGGGGTTTGTCCAGCGGAAATCCCACTCCCAGAGAAATTGCAGCATATTCCCTTCTCCGTAGGGAATTAATTAGTTGTTGCCAAACGGAGAACCGTTACCGGGCCATAGGCCGCCCCAGAGCCCCAAGCGCGAGACTGTAAGAGCCGATGTGCGGGCCGTGGTCATCCACGTAAGGCACGGCTGGCCGCCTTGTTTCACGTGTACCTTGGTTTGGAGAGAACCGGGAGCCAGACAATATGTGAGGCCTTTCTCGACGTTTGCGCAGCTCCAATTGAATTCAATTGAGCGATATTCCAGAGTCAATGCTGGTGCGTGCTCTCGATGCGACGGGTTGTTGTTGACTGTACGCGTTCCGTGGGGAGAAGGAGCTCGGAGTGTGTTGATGGCAGTTGTGCTTGCTCGATCCTGGTTGGTTGTTGACTGTGATCTCCAGTATTAGATATTTTTACTCTCTTTAGCAGCGTTGCTGGGGGGGTGGAGCTACAGCAAATGGGCCACACCCTACAGCATGCGGGATCTCACTGTGTCCAGGCAGCCGGATTCTTCCTCCTTTTATTTATAAATTTTTGCCTCTTCCCTCCGACAAATTCGACTTTGGCGGGCAAAGTGTCGTATTTGGTGCGCGTCGTATTTTGTCGTCACCACAAGGCTTGGTAGACGAAAAGAGGAACAAAGGAGACGTACGAAAATCTTTGCGTTCTTCGATCAAGCTTGCTGCTGTGCCATAGCATTGACTTTGGCTTCATCACAAATCCGGCCCATCTGTGCTGCCTCAGCGGGTCAGTGCAATAATGTCAGCACGCGTAAGCTAGTTCGTCAACAGCGACAGGGAGGAGAGGGAATGTCTGCAGGCCGGCGAGACTGTGTATCCGTCGGTCTTCCGTCTCCGGCCTGGATCGGACGTTTGAAAGCTGCTATTTTTAACTTTGTCTTTGCTTTCGAAGAGACAGCGACCGCGTGGGGAGATTGTAGATGACGACCGTTGTTGGATTGGAATCCCTGCTGGGAAAGTTTTAGCGAGTGCCTATTTCTATTCTTAAATATTAGCAAGGGGTTTACCAATTGAGTTTGAGCTGTACGGTGTAGTGGTGTGAGGTGTTGCCTTGAGCCGAGACATGCTTGTAAGTGGAAGCCAGACACAATGGTCAGTTGGGAATATCAAGGGGAAGAAATGGAAGAGGGGAAGAAGTCTAAAATCAAAAGTCTAGAAGAGGTGGAAGACAAACGACTAAACCCAGGGCGGTGTTTATCTGGTCAATGATCCAGATCCCGGTCATACTGAGTAGATTCTTGGATGGGCGGCCTCCCAGCCTTGGACTTTTCCGGACGTCCATGACGATGGTGACATACAGAGTAGAGCATGTCTTTTGCACTCCGATCAACACCACGATGACGAGAAGAAGACAAGAACCTTGTTCTCTCACGGCCCCCACCCCGTGATTGCCCAACGGCTGCTGCTCACTGCCCGTGCTCAAGCTCCCGCGGTTCGTTCATGTTTCTGCAGCAGAACTGTTTGCCTGCTCCACATTGAAAAAGCCTTCTCTTATTGGCCTACTCCCCGGCATACCCCGTCCCACGGACGAGGGCCGGCACTCTTGGGCCGATTGAGGGTGGACAAGGCAGCTGAATAAAATAAAAAGAGGAGAAAATGGTTGCAAGCGATGCAAATGCTCCGAATGATCGCCCCGAACGGTGGCTCCGTGGTTCGTGCCCTATTTTCGTTTGCGCAGGCACGGCGCGGCAGTCCCAGCTGAAAGGCTGCGTGTGGGGAGCCAATCAGGACGCTGCCCATGCCACAGTGGCCGAAAAAGCCCTGCTCTCAGCCTCGGGAGGGTCCCACCCTCTGTGCCATGCAGTGCCGCTATGCAGCAAATGGGGCAGCGTCTCGATGCAGGTACGGCGAAAAGGGGGGAAGGGGGAAAGGAGGAAGGGGTCACGAATCAAAAGGATTCGGAAAGAGCAAACGCACATGCACGATGTAGGTTTGTTGAGATGCGGTCGTTGTGGTCCAAAAGTGGAAAGTGCAAGGAGAGGAAGGATCCAACAGACCACAACGTACAGTCACCTGTATTGTAAGCAAGGTCCCACCTTCCCATATCTCCGTTGTAAACAAGGCTAGCGCGCCGCCCCAACCAGCCTTGTTCCTTCTTTCCCACAGGTCGGGCCTGCCCCTAAATCGAAGCAGCACATCGTCAACCACATAGAAACTCAACTCGCATCACACCCCCCTTTTGGACACGCTCCCAAAGCAAACGCATCCGCCCACATCCTCTCCCTACAGCTACACCAATCATGGGTCCAAACACGGTTGCACCCCCCGAGGACACGCCCCATCCAGCGGCCATCAACTACGTGCTTGGCTTCCTGCTCGTCGGCATTGCTTGGGGCTTCACGACGCCTTTTATTCGCAGAGCGGCGCGCGACCACAAGCCGCCGCCGCACTCGTTGCTGGAGCGTGCCGACGTCAAGGCCAGTACGGTGAAGCGGCGCGTGTACGGGGCCGTGTTTGCGGTGGTCGACCTGCTGCGCAACCCGCGCTACGCGGTGCCGCTGCTGCTCAACCTAACAGGCAGCGTGTGGTTTTTCCTGCTGATCGGCCAAGCGGGTACGTTTCGACCGTTCTGTTTTGGGTTGTTTTGCCCCCGTCCTCGTCCTGTACTTTACTTTCCCGCTTCGCCCTTTGCCGTTAGCCTTGTCTTGTCACGGCGCGGCGTATTCCGGAGGTCACGGTCCACCTGTTTCCATTCCTTTTTCGACATGCTATCCAACCTGTTAGCGTCTTGTGTAACCTTTCGTCACTCATCTGCACGTCCCCTATTCTTCTTCGTCCTAGTCCAGGGTCAGATGCTTTTGGACTTCTTGTCTTCTGCTTTCGTCATTGTTCATTGGTGTCTGGCGGACTGCTCCTCTTTGATCCTGCCTTCCAAGCGTCAGCTGCATGCGAACGTGCAGCTGCAATATTGGGTGTGGGCGAACACGCTATGCAGTCTATATTCGTCAGCCCTCTCCATCCCCACACACCATCCACACTTCGACGCTGCTCTTACCTTTTGATGCATACCTGATCTACAGTCGTTTTGCAATATGGTGCCTTTCTTTTCTTTTTCTCGTTCTTTTCCTTTTCCTTTTCCTATTCCTTTGTGTCCCTCTTTTTAGGAGAACTAACACGTTTCTAATCCTCGCCTATGGCGCGCTGTGTCCGCCTTGGCCCTCTTTTTTTGTGCGCTCCCCAACAGAACTAAGCTTGACCGTCCCTATCGTCAACACCTTGGCCTTTCTGTTCACCGTCATTGGCGAGTGGTGGGTCGAGAGCAAAGTGATCAGCCGTGGTAGGTCCCGATCGAGCGGTGTTTTCCGTCGTCCTGTCTCGTGCATTCAGCCTTCGTTCCACTAATATGTTCGTCCTCTCCCCAATCAAGATACGTGCATCGGCATGGCTCTGTCGCTGTGTGGGATCGCCTTGTGTGTTCATAGCAAGACGAAGTGAAGATCTCGCAAATGTGTATATTCGAAAGGAGGCAGCCAGTCCTGTATACAAGGCCCCACATATCGTCCCGTCGTCGGTGGTGTTGATGCGTTATACTGCGACTATATTCGTCATATCTTTGTTATTATGTCGCCGTGTCATTCTGTCCCTATTGCCGTGTAGTCTCGTTCGCATGTTGGGAGGCGTTCTCGGTGTTTTTGATAGTCTCTATTCGTGATGTTCCTTTTTTTTATATTTTCCCCGTATGATTGTGTATTCCGTTTCCGTGGTCGACTTCCGAACCAAGTATCTGCTCCAGGCAGATGAAGATGTATGTAGATGTAGACCGATGTATGCCAAGTGGTGTATCCCCTTTCCACCCAATAAGATCGAAGCAGAGTATAAAAAATATGAAACAAGATATAGGAGTAGGAAAACGCGCAAAAGCATTGTACAAAAAATGGTATCTCTCAAAACAGATCAACATGCTCTCTTTTCAAAAGCAAGCAGCTGTGAAAAGAAGAGGAGAAGGAAGTAGAAATAAGGAATATGGAAAATAAGCAGAATGAAAGAAGAAAAGTCGTGTCGTGTGTATCGGTTTCGTCCGGTTCGCTTTTGTAGGAAATAGTCGTGTCAAACGGTCGTAGACAGCAAGCCAGTGCCTGTCGTGATATTAAGTGGGTTTGATTTCTTTAGTCGGGCGTTGGTATCACCGTCGTCCTTGTTGTCGTCGTCGTCGTCGTCAATGCCGTTTTTCACCGCCGGGAGCGGACCCAGCGCTGGACGGCTCGGAGGCTCGGGTCCTCGCTGACCCACCGGCCCATCTGGATGTCGGAGTTTTGAAGCTCGGCGTAGACCACCTCGTCGGTAATTTGAGCAAGTTCCTAGTCTGTCAGCGGACGATCGGGTCGGCACCACCAGCGAGCGAAGCGAGGACAACCAAAACAAAAAACCTACAAGCCATAGTTGCTCGTCACAGGCACGCAGCTGGTCCTGGTGCTCGGCGGACGGCTTTTGGCCCTGCAGGATGGTGTTGCGCCACTCGATCCAGCGCTGTGCAGCGGCTTGGCGCAGATAGATCTTTTGGCCCTGGTGGCGGCGGGCGAGGGCGTCGAGGTGGACTTGCTGGAGCTCGGCTTTCGACTGCTCTTCGTGGCCGCCCTTGGCGGTCGGGACGTGTGTGTCGGCGCCCGTGTTCAGAATGTGCTGGCCATCAACGGCGCACTGGCGGAGGGCGCGCCAGCCCTCAGTGTAGTAGTCTTCCTGGTTGGGCGGATCGACGGGCGCAGCGGCAATAAAGAACTGGAGGTTGGTGAAGTCGGCAAGGAGCTCGGCGACGCGGGCGCGGCGGTACTCGTTGACTGAAGAGATTGCACAAAAAAACAGCATTAGGGCTGTGTCTCGGAGAGGGAAAGATACTGCGAGGAAGAATGAAAGGGGGGACTCACGACCGTCCATTGTGAAGGACGATGTGTCGGTGTACACGTGTCTTGTGATGTCGAGGATCGCGAGGGAAGATGTGAGGCCGTTAGAGGCTGTATGATGCTGCTGATGTCGAGACAGGAGATGGGGAACGGATAGGATAAGTGCGGGTGGCAAGAGGAAGGGGGCTGTTGTTCTTTTATCTTGGATGAGGCCGCTTATTCGCTTCTTCGCCCAAGGTGTAGCAAGATGCGGTGATCCTGGAGAAGATGTTTGTTGAGAGACTGATATCAAATAGGTGAGGCAGCCGTTGAAGTGGAGGAGGCAAATAGAGACAGGTGGGGGCGCCACGACAGATGTTGCGTTGTAAGAAGGGGCGTATGGAAAGGGGTGTGGTACAAAAGAGAAACGAAGAAAGGGGTGCAGACAAAGCCGACCAGCGACTCGTTATTTTAGGACAATTGTGCACTTATGGGTACGACAGACCTGGTAGATGGTATGCCAGTAGGATGTGGGCAAGGCAGACGCAATCTGGAGACGGAAGGGCGGGAAATAAAGCAAATCAAATGATGGCGACGGCACAAGAATCAAAATTTGCAACTGTTTGATTATGGTGATGAAGGGCTCTGGTTGGTCGAGACAGGTGGTGACAGCCCTGCCCATCTGTATTTACGCAGATTTTTTGGTCTGATTTTTGGTCTTTTTTTGGTCGGTTCTTTTCACAGTTGTTTCTGTGTTCCTGCTTTGTGGTGCGTGAAAAAAAAGGGTGTCCGAGTGAGCGTGGCTCTCCCGTCTAGCGCAAAGTCGTCTGGCCGAAACAGGATTCCTAGAAAGTGTGAAGACAGAAGAAAACGCGCGTAAGGCTGGGTAGCTCAACGAGCTGCTCTGGTCTTGAGTTTTCTTTTTCTTTTTCTTCTTTTTATTGTCTTGTTGAGGAACGCCGCGAGCGGGCACTAGGAAAGAGAGTGGAAAAACGAACGAAGAGCTTGCAATGGACCGTGATAGGACGAGGGCAAAAGGAAAAGGTAGGGATAGGCGTGCGTGATGGACGACGTACATGCCCCTATTCCTGTTTTGATAAAGCTCAGGCGGGAGACGGAGGAAGCCACCGGTGCGGGAAGGGATCTTGGCAGCCAAACAAAGCTTCGGACGAAGGTATGCATAGATACAAGAAGTAAAGTAGGGGACAAAAAGAAGAAAGAGAAAACGGAAGATGGAGATATAATAAGAATAACGAAAAGGAGCCGAACAGGGGCGAAAAATTCTAGAGGGGTGTGGGGTGGATAGGGAGGCGTGTTAATGTCAGACCTGGGGAGCTCCTCAGAGCTCTCCGTCATAGGTTGGCTTTGGAGCTTGAGACGACTTTGTAAGTGGAGAGATACGTGAAAAAGAAAAGAAAATAGGAAATAAACAGAATGACAGGTAAACGAGCAAATACGAAACCAACAGTGAGAAAGACAAGCAGAGATAAGAAAATGACCCGGAATCTCGGCCATTAAGAGAAATATCACGATGTATGTCCGTCCAACACGCCAAATGAAAAGCTATTCTGGCCGGAACACCTCCATTAACAATTCTGAATTTAGCTCCCCGACCCCAAGCCATTACCCTGGAAAGCACATAGCAAAGTCTCTGGTTTGACACCAGTTGCCAAGTCGATATCCAGACTGCATACCGTTCCTATCGTCACGAAACCAACCAACGTTAGAGGACAGGGAAGCGTTCGCACGAGGCCGACCTGGCGATCAAATCGGATTTCGAGCGGTCTCTTGACCTTAGTCTACGAGTCGTGTAAATGCACACCACGTTATGTACACGCCCCTCCATTTTCCATATGTTCTCTTCTAGATTTCCTCTCCCAGCTTTCGTTCCTCTTCCCCGTCTCCACGTTGTACGGCCTCGTTAAGCACCGGCATATCATACCACGGCATGGGCATGCCCTTCCTCGTCTACCTCGTCCCTAACATGACGTTTGTCCCAAGCAGGATGTTCTCTCACACAAGAATTCAAGCTTTTAAAACTGCGGCAGTGGCAAAATAAAATATAAAGAAAGAAATCAAAAGCATACTTGTATATGTGGATGAATAGATGGGAAGAGGTCGGACGTGTCTGAGACATGGCAACCCTGCAGCTGCAATAATGAAGCCAATGAAATTGGCGAACTGGGAGGGAAATAAGCAGGTACTATTGAGCAAGCCAGGAAGGGATAAGTGGCGGGAAGGGGAGGGGGGCAGGAATAAAATGGAATCAGAATGGAGGAGGACAGAAGACCATGGATGTAGGCGGATATACGAGTTCGGTTCAAGAGGGTCCTCCTCTTTTTGGAGGGAGATGCTTTTCGCCCTTAGCCCTTAGCGGGTCGATACAAGCTATGCATCGACGGGCAGAAGCTCAAAGGGATAAAACGGGTTGCTTGCATCCAATAACACGGGGTTGTGAGAAGATGACATGTTATTTTTTGATTTCTTTCCTGTGTCTTTTAGTCCTGTTTTTTTTTATGTGAGTTTTTTCTGCACCCCTCCTAATGCCATACATCAACTATATCTGGCACATCAGGTCAATTGTTTCTTTTACTTGGGATTAGTTGTCTTTGCAAGACAAAATAGATCCCCTGGGGAAGTGAGAAAGGAGCAGCAGCTGGCACTTTCACCCACTACAATGTTGACGACGAACCTAGGTTTAGACTATGAAAAGAGCCGAGAAATCAAGGAAACTGTGATTGAAAAAGATAAAATATATCAAAAAAAAACGAGGTTAGTAAAACCCCGTGAAAGGTAAAGGGAACGTTGAAGGGCCGCTTGCAAGTCGCAAGAACAAAACCCACATTCAGTGATGCTGACAAAATGGCAAGCCAATTAAAATCAATTTTGATAAACTCGACATTGTCTTCTTGTGCCAGATCACACTTTCTCGTTGTGGGTTCTCTTCGGATGAGAGAATTAAAATCAAAAGCAAAGAGTACGAGTAGGAGCATGCAAACTTCAAACTTTGTAACCTACAAGCACTGTACTTCAAAAAATGCCCGGCCGTGCTGGCTTGACCAATGGCGCAACAGAGGAGGGCTCTAATGACGGAGCAGATGGTGATCGGGCCTACTAGCACAGAGCTGAAGAGGGGCCGCCCATTTCAACTCAAAACACTAAAACGCCCAACGAAAGCCGCATCCCTCACCTTTCGGTGGAGGTCCCTGAGATGCACTCGAAGACTCGATATGCATGGCCCTTCATTATGACGACAACTGCCGATGCCCCTTGTGTCAGGTCATTTTCAATGCATTTTCAAAAGAACGACAATGCGGCTTAAGAAAATATCTCTTTTCTTTTTCCTTGCCTTGTTTGGCTCCCTCCGAGCATCTTGTCGTGACTATCATATTTCTTGGCAGCGGTAGTAAGAGGAACAATAGCAGATGCAACAAGGAGACATGATGCGGAAGCACTGCAGACAATATGGTGCAACTACGAAAATCGTCGCGAAACAGTACCAGAAATGCACGTCAAAGGCACCCAAGCCCACCGACAGTGCCTACTGGAGAAATTAGAGCAGGCTCTCTCCAGCCCGAGTTGACAACCAGACAGCGCTGAACTCGCCCAAAACGGAAAGAGCAAATGGGCGCAGTACGTTGCACCGGGCCGTCCTAGCCTATCACGGGTGATCCCAGCTCGACGGACGAGAATGAGCCAGTGGAGTACCATGCATGGTTGTGGGGCCCCCCTGTTTCCCTCTTTTTTTGGTTCCTTGAGCTGCAGTTCGTCCCTTCCTGATGATGGTGTTGGTCGATGTGGCGGTCGTACCTGCTGCTACCATCATTCCAAAGCGCTCATTCCCACTTCGTCTTTCAGTGTGTCCCACAATGGTTTCGTTCCTGCCTCGTGCCTTTTGCTCGTGCCTTGTCCCTCGTGCCTTCCTCAGCTTGAGGGCGTTCCTGCGCTTGCATGGCAGGTTGGTCTGCCTTGTGCGATCCCGAAATAGGACTCATCTGATAATGCGTCACGTTGGTTTCGGCCCGTGATGCATGGATTGCGTTTCGTTTCGTCCCCCACATTTTTATGACGTATTTTCTACGTATTTTGCCGTCTCATCAACTTTTCCAATTCTCCTAATCCGTGCTTTGCATACTACATATGTGTGTGTGTTGCAGAGTAGAGAAGTCTGGGGAAACAAGCGAATGCTTCACAATTTCGGCGAGGAAGGGGCGACCGAACAAACAGACACCCTCCCCACTACCGCCTACGTTGCTCTTCACGCCCCCTAACTCCTGCCTTGTTTTCGCCTCCCCGTTGCCAACCGCCGTTAGTACACTGTGTGCAGTCGTCTCAGTGGTCGCCCTACAGGGCGAATGATATCACGTTGTCGAACCGAGTTATGCTTTTTTATGTCAATCCCTACAAAAGGAAACAAGGGACGGGCACAAACCACACTTACACAATGTCCTGTCTCAAACGACCAACTCAACAGATTTGGGGCGAAGCCCTGGGAGGCAACTTAAGGCTGTTGGAGGAACACAATACCATTTTTTGAGGATGATGTGTTTGATGTACAACATAGTCCAACCAGGGGGGGGTCAAGTCGCGGTACACTGAAGAATAACGTCTTTTCGTGGTTGTGGGAAGTTGAACAGTTCCTTTCCTTTGTACGTATTAACTTAAGTTAAATTTAACGTATTTTTTTAACAAAAAAATACAGAGCAAACAATTGACTAAGAAAATAGTAACGGGAAAGTTATTATGTGCTCATATAAATTCGGGCTGCAATATTTTGCTAAATACAAATCAAGATGCTGCTTTCTGGTAAACATTGCCAGCAAACAACAAATGATAACGAAACATATACATCCGCAATCTACAATATGACGTCTTGAAGCAGGACGGATTAGGAAACAGAGGACATGCATGTCCGGACCTTACATTCCCTTAACCCCCCGTATATCCATTTTTGTGGACTCGTTGGTTCCGTGTGAAACAGTCTTTCAGCTGGTCCCGACAGACAGAGCCGGCTGAACGGTGGATGGGATGGATGGGATGGATGGGTCTGATGGGGCCCTGCACGTAAGAACCTCTTTCTTTCTTCTCTCTGCTTTCCTTTTCTTCCTCGGCTTCTTCGATTTGTGCTTTTCCTGCTGCCCATCCCACGCCCTCCCTCCCGGGTGCCAGCCTCTCGTGGCTTAGCGCCACATGCACAACCCACCCTAGATGGCCTCCACATCAAAGTCCAGGGACCATGTCGGCCTCTGGTTGGATGGTCCTGTTTCTTTCTGCTGCAGCAAATGATCTAAGTCTACTGCACGGAAGCATAACAAGCGAAGGACGAAAGCGAGCCGAAAGTAGACTTGCTTTTTCTGAGTTGGCTTCTTCTTCCTTTCGTTTTATTTTTTTTTTTTATTAATTTTTTTTTTTTTGGATCTACAACATACAGCATGGCCAGTTCTTTTTCCTATGATCCATTTGGCATCTGTGTTTTTTTTTTTTTATTAATTTTTTTTTTTTTGGATCTACAACATACAGCATGGCCAGTTCTTGGTCCAACGAGCCATTTGGCAGCAGTGAGTGGTGATTTTTAGGGATGGAGAGGAGCACGGCGGGAGGTGATGCGACCGGAGAAGCTAGGCATGCATACAACCCAAGAACAGCAAATGACAGGATAATGGAACACAAAAGACTAGTTAAGTACAAAAGGATGGATGCAGCATCGGATCCAGTTCCCTTCGACGATCGCGGCATGTCCGATGGAATGGTTGGTCGGGACGAAGCCGACCAATCACCCATATTTTCGGAATTGAACCTTCAATTTCTTTTGCCGTTCATGTCCTGCCAAGCTTTGCCAGATGTTGAGTCGTTCGTGAAAGACAGGGTGCAGGCATTGGCAGACTTGTCCATGCCGAGCGTTTTGCTGTTCGCTTAGAAATCTGTGTTGTACATTTGAGATGCTAATGGTTTTGTTATTCACGCACTTCCATGCCTTCATGTCGGATCGCCGTTTCCACACACGGACGCACACACGGAAGCACACGCCAAACACTCTGGTGTGCGCACGCCAACCGACGTCGACTCGCTCGTCTTTATTGCCGCCGCTGCCGCCACACACTTTGAAACAAGGCGCTCGCGCTTAGTCCTTCTCTGCAATCGCCTGTAACCGCTCGTCAATTTCCTCCTCCGTCAGCGTCCGGAAGCCCGGGTACGTGCCCTCGGCGCCGTTGGCACGCGGGCCACCCACGATGCCAATCTCAATCTCCGTCTTCTTGAAGTCCATGCTCAGCACCGTGCTCAGCGTCGTGATGGCCAGCTCCACGACCTCCTCCCACGTGCCCTCGGCGTGGTCCTTGTTCTTGAGCTTCTTCTCCAAGTGGTTCAGCGCCTCCTGCTGCTTGGGCCCTGCCGCCGTGCCCTTGTAGCCCGTGTAATAGCCTGCCGGGTCGCACTTGAACAGCTGCGGCCCCACCTCCGCGTCGAGCGCGATCAGCGTCGCCGCCACGCCGTACGGCCGCATGTACGCACGCTGCGTGTACACCTGGCTGATGTTGGCCAGGCGCTTGGCCAGCACGTCGCAGGGCATCTCGTAGCCGTACTTGTACCGGTACTCGGCCGCCTCGCCCTGGGCACGCTGCGCAAACGCGCGGGCGTCGGCTATGGAGCCCGTCATGACGCAGCCGACGGACGGCGAGATCTGGAAGATGTGGGACACAGATGCCGGGTCGATGAGCTTGTCCGGGACCTTCTTCTGCGACAGAATTACTGCGCAGTCCTTGCCGCGCACGCCCACCGCCATGATGTTGGCGGCCGTGATGGCCTTGAATGCATATTCTAGAGACACAGACGGGTCAGTATGCTGGTTGGCGCGCCATCGACGACACGAGGGAAAGAGATCGTTGTCGTACCGACTTGGTAGAGTCGCCCCTGCTCGGAGAAGATGGTAATGTGCCGATCGAAGCCCGCGCTGCCTGTGGTCCATGTTAGCTAGCTGTACCTGCGTTTGTGTGCCCCCCAATGAAGCGCGCCACAAGACAAGCGCCGTGCAAGATCGAGACTGAGGGTCCAGCCATACCAGACATGGTGACACGCGAATTGAGGCGACCTCAAGAGCTTCTTCGCTGCTTCGTAAAGGATTCGTTGAGACGAGGACGGGGGCCGAACAGAAACGGCAAAGCTAATTCGAATGTGAGGTGCTCGTCAGATGGATCGATTAATGGATGAAAACGGGAAAGGCGCAAAGAAAAGTCGTGTGTTTGCTGATCTGGCGATGCAATGGTGGTGGCGGATGTGTAGATGACGATGGAGGTGGCTAGGCTGCTGAGATGCTGAGCTGGATAGGGAGAGCTTCGTTTTCCCGCTTGCTCCTGCCGCCAGACTACACTCAGTGCTGCGACGCGTTGGCAAGGAGCTTGCCTAGAGGCAACCGCTGCTAGAACGGGCACGAGGCAAGCTTGGCCCGTGCGTGTACGGTTTCGGAGGGAGCTGGTAGGATACCGGAGGATTGAATATTCCGAGTCACGTGATAAAGTCACGGCTGTGGACTGATCTGCAAAGGTCTCGCCCACGGCCTTATCGATAAGGGACCCGCTAAAAAAGATCCTAGTTTTTCTCCTTCTTGCCTCTGCACTATTTACATTGATACCAGACGCAACGACGAGAGCGGCGAACAAGCAGAAGAGCGACGGAACGCAGAGTGACAACGCGTTGGGATTGCATATGCATTATATATATGCCTTTAATTGTTTATGAACCAATTGTTTCCTTGTGGAACGCACAAAGCCGCACACTGCCGACCGACTGCCGGCAAGAAACAACGCTTGTTGATGGTCATCTCAATTTCTCAATTCTTGGGTTCTGTCTACACTTTTTGTATTTCCCTTCTCCAAAACATCTCCCCTGCTCTACTTTGTATTTTACTTAAAAAGGCACTGCCTTTGCATATTTCCAAAGCTACGTACAACCCCCACCTCTGCCATGCCGTACCCAACGACTGCGCCAGCCCAGCGCGTGCCGGCCTGGAAACGGTTGGGCCTCAAGCTCAAAGGGTCGGACGGCAATCCTGCCTCGCCCGCTGCCACGACTGCCGTGCCACCACCACCGCCTCCTCCTTCGTCCTTCTCTGCCTCCACACGCCAGCCATACCAATCATCGCCCTCCTCCTACTCCCAGACCAACACACCCAGCAAGCGGAAAGAGCCGCCTGCCTCGGCCCTCGCGTCGTCTGCCGCCAAACGCCAAAAGTCCGTCTCATTCGCCGAGGGCGGCACCGCCAAGAAGACGAACGGCGAGGCCGCACTCAAGAAGGCTAAGAAGGCCAAGACGGCCAAAAAGAAGAAGGCCGCGCCCAATCCGGCCAACAAGGAGCCGTCCAACCTCGACCGCGAACTCGAGTACCTGCAGCAGTGGAAGACGTCACGGGACTCGTGGAAGTTCAACAAAAACCACCAGACGCTGCTGATCAAGTACGTCTTTGCGGGCGGCAGCAACAACGCGGGCATCCCGACATCGCACATTGACATCTTTTACGACTACATCCGCTCGCTGCAAGGCGCCGTGCGGACACGGCTTCGCGAAGAGGCGGCCAACATTTGCAGGATGGACGACGTGGCAGACAACAGCGTAGATGCGCCGAGCGCCAGCATCGGCACGTCAGCAACAACGACAACGACAACGACAACGCCAACGACGACTGGAAAGGTGGTGCCGAAAAAGGCAAAGGCCGAGGCCGAGATGGCTGTCGAAGCCGAGTATGCCAAGATTGTGGCCGGCTTCCGGGACCAGGCTGCTAGTGGCGCTGTCAATGGCAACGGCAAGCGGCTACGGCGTCTCAGCGAGGTGGACTATGTCCTTCGGTTTGCCGACCCGGTGCTGCAGAAGCGGTTGGTGCGGCGTATTCGGGCTGAGAACGTTGCGAATGAGCTGAGCAGTGAGGAGGACGGTGAGGCGGCGATCGCCGCAGCAGCAGCAACAGCAGCAGCATCAACGCCCAAGACGGCGCGGTCTGGCTCTACCTCGGATGTCCCGAACACCTCGTACCTGTCGTCGTCTTCAGCAACGACATCTGGCGGCGACGACAAGCGTGTGAAGCTCAACGATGGCTCGGCTCAGAAGCCGAAACGGAGCCGGAAGCAGCGGACGGCTGTTGACTCCAGCTCGGACGACTCGGACTCGGACTCAGATTCCGACTCGGATTCCGACTCGTCCGATGCCTCGTCCGACGAGATGGTGCCTTCACCCATAGCGAATGGTGCACAAACATCATCGTCTTCGTCGTCGAGCAGCAGCTCACCAGCATCTGCACCCGATTCTGACTCTGATTCCGACTAGAAGTTGGATAGAGATAAGGCAACCGGCGTACAGACACTGTCAACAGAACTTGTGACCAATTCTAAGTCAATCATCTACAGCGACAATTTATAGCGTTACCATTGTAAACGATGCTTTTTTATTATTTTATTTTATTTATGCCAGCCATTTGGTTTAGCTCATACTGTCCTTCTTTATGGGAGTACATGGAGCAATGGGAATTGACTGATTTCAATCATGAGGCGGCGACATCGAAGTAATGATGGTTCACTGCAAGACGCCCCGTATGACGGACCGGGAAATGACTATGAGATGACATTGGGTGTTCGATGTACTTCTATGTTGTCGTGACATATAGACAGAATAATAACCGAAATGTGAGTCCTGTAAACGCCCAAATAAAGGTCTACGAGAGACTGTGAATGCGGTGATGAGATGTGTATAAAAGCAAAAGGCCACCCGTTCCCGGGACTTATCTCCGGGATCTTCGCTTGACGTAGGCAAGTCGAAAGTATGATTCCAAATCCAAATACGCACATGACCAGTAAATCGTAACGGGAAGAGCGTTGCCTCCCATGAACCAACAAGATGCAAAATCATTAAAACATAAAAACAAATACATCAACAACAAAAAGAAAAGAACAAGAAAACACAGAAAGAAAAAAAATGGCTCGTCAGTGCCGTTGTCCTGGCGCACCCTCTTGTCCAGCATAAATCATCATGCACGCACATCGCCATACGCCTTGAGCAGGTCCTGGAGCTCCAGAACGCCAGCGACTTCACCATTGTCAATGACGGCGACGACAGCATCGGCCGCCGCCACGCCTTCCTCGCTGGCACTTGCATTGGCAACCGCCCGCAGCCACTCCGCAGCTTTGCGCACCTTTGTGTCAGCGGCCACAGCAACAAAATCAGGCCGGCCAATGACGAGGCCGGGCACCTCGTGCACAGGGCGGGCCAGGTCGGCGGAACGCAGGGCCCGGATGCGGCTCGGCGGGGCAATGCTCTCAAGGTTGCTGTCGTCGCTGTTCGTGCCGGCCGTCGTCACGACACGCACCCAGCCATTGACCGAGCTGTAGCCGGCGCGCAGCACATCGGCGCAGTCGGGTTGGGAGTGCACAATAGGAATGTCCCGCCACGGTACGGCCAGGTTGCGGATTGTGTCGTTTTGTTGCTGTTGCTGTTGCTGCTGCTGCTGCTGAAGGTGAGAGGTGACGGCGGCATCCGGGTGCTGGAAGGCCGCACCTATGGCACCGCCTGGGTGGTTGCGGCGAAACACTGACTCGGTCGATGGGTGCAGCTCCGTGCTCGTGACAATAGCCAGCGCATCGCCGACGGCCAGTGCCGTGGTTGTGCTGGCGGTGGGCGCGGCCACGCCAAAGGACACCTTCTCCTCGACGGGAATGGGCGCCGGCAGCAGGATGGCGGCTGCAGCAGGAGAGCCACTGTCGGGGATGCCGCCACTGGCTCTGGCACCGGACTGCAGGGCGTTGCGGTGGCGGACCAGCTCGCAGGCCTCGGCGGTGACGTGGGATGTCAAAATGATCAGCGGCAGGGCCGGGTCGATATGCGGAAGCAGGGTGATGAGTTCCTGCGTTTTGCCCGAGTAGGTGATAAAAAGGAGGGCATCGTGTGGCCGGATGTGGCCGAGGTCGCCATGCAACGCCTCGGTCGGATGCAAGAAGGAGGCCGGCACAGCCAGACTGTTGAATGTGGCCACCAGCTTCTTGCCAATGTGGCCCGACTTGCCGACGCCGACGACCACCAACTTCCCTGGTGGCTGCGAGGCCTGGGTGCGCACAATGGCCTCAACAGCCTGGTGGAAGCCGTCCTGCGCCGCCGGCGATGTAGCGTACAGCTGGGCAACAGACTGCAGGGCGGTTGCCTCTGTGGAAAGGACATGCACGGCGCCGGCCAGGCGTGCGGTGGCCGATGATGCTGGTGCCTTGCCGGACACAGAAGCAGATGCGGATGAAGAGGTCACCGGCGAGGTAACAGCCGTAGAGACGCTCAGGGAGGTGGAGGAGACATTTGGCGAAAGGACATAAGGAGACAACTCGGGCGAGTCTGTTGCCGACGCTGGCGCTGTGGCCGGCGGTGATGAGAGAGCGGTATCGTCGTGCGCGTCCGCGGCCGTCGTATTGTTGGGGGACGAAGACGGTCCGGCGGCCAATGCTGTTGGGGCAGCAGATGCTGAGGCCGCAACCGCGACAGGGGATGTGACGGTAACGCTGTCGACAGCATCAAGCGACAGGTCCTCAATCGGGCTGCAAAGGTCTTCCTCGTTCCCCGGCGTCACAGGGGAGGGCGGCGAGGGCGGTGGAACTGCCGGGAAGGCAGAGGTCCCGAGCAAGTAGACGGCGCTCGTCTGGACCGGCCCGCTGCAGCGCTCGACTCGTTCGCCCATTGCGACAGCACGGCTGTGTTATGTGTGGACGGGGGTTGTCTCGTGAAATAGGAAGGAATACCCGGATCAGCAGAGCAGACACAGCCGAAGGAAACCGAGAATGGAGGGCGAAAAGAGGTCGCACGGCGCAGCCGGCGGGAGGGCAATGGAAGGAATGGGGAATGGCAGGGGAAAGGAGGAAAGGAGGAAAGGAGGAAAGGAGGAAAGGCAAAGGGGTTATGGAAAGCAGCGGATTAGATCGAAAGAACGCCCATCTTGTGTGAATATGGCTGTTTCTGACAAAGTGCACCGTTTCCCGGAGATGTTCGTTTCTTGAGATGAACTTGCGGGACAGACGGCAGTCTCCAATGGTGGCGCCGGTCTCTTGCGCTATATTATGGGACAGGCGACAAAGCACACTGGAGCATGAGGCCCAAGAATGGAATGAAGCAGAATGAAGAAGGAGAGGAGGTAGACGGGGAAGAAGAAGGACGAGAGGGCTGTGGAAGAACAGAAAGTAGAGATAAAGGAAGCTGGTGAAGAAAGCTGGATGGCGCAAGGAACGTAACGGAACGTTAGCTCGAGGCCGTTTGTCGCTAAGGGCGGAGCAGGAACAAAGACGGGAGCAGAAGTACCAAATGGGGCCACCGTTTTCTCGTTTAGCTGAAAGTGGCCGCACGGGCGGTCGAACACTCGAGCCGCCGGGGAGAAGTGAGGAAAGGAAGCTTAGGTGGGAGAGCTCGGAATGCACCGAAGCTGTATATCCCGCAGGCCTGACCTGAGGAAGTTCAATCGCATAATTGCCAAGAAGGGGGGGAACGGGGGAGGCAAGAGGAGGAAGATGACGAGGAAGGCGCATTGGCAGAAAAGTAGATAGTCAGCAAGAGGCGTGTAAAGAATGGAGCAAAATTCAAACGAAAAGGGAAGAGCGTTGCTATCTTGAGGCAGGAACGATGGGTGTTGTGCTGTGCCAGGGTCGATTGCCTTTCTGGACGACATCGCAGGCACATGCAAATGGTGGAAGGGGCGTCAACAACGGCTACAAGAAAAGGGAAGGAACGACATACTGCCGGGACGACTGGCAGAAATGGAAGGGCCTGGCCCAGAAGACACTGGGATCTGCACTTTGCAGGGCCTTTCCCTGGTTTTGGTTCAGTATGAATTTTATTTTCTGTCTCGAATAGTCATTTGTGTCGACTGGTTGCCGTGCAAGACACCATTGGCGCCTTGCAGCAAACAGCGCAACAGAGCGCTGAAGCTCGGCTCGGATGGGAGAAAGATTCTACCCACGGCAGGTACTTAGCGAATGCAAGTACACAGACGAACATCCGCGGAGCAAGTACTGAGGGCAGGAGCTACCCACGGTGTTATCTCCGTTGGCAACTGCACATTTTCCGAGGCCGACATTCTTGGCTGGGATGGCAGTACGGCGTGCTTGTCCATTCTTTCCAATTTTAGCATGATGCGCCCCTTCCTTTGCCGCGACGATTGTATCAAGGAGCGCCAGGACGGAGAAGTCGTTATCGCAACGGTCGCAGTGATTAATAAGAAGGAACGAGTGGTCGCGGAGGGGCAAAACGGTGGGACAAAACGGCAGGAAGTACCAAGTGGATGTACTCCGTATATTGAGATGACTCCCTGGGGAAGGACCCGCCAGCCATAACGAATGGCAAGATCAAGGATTAAACGGAAGGAGTCAGTAATCCGTAGAAATGACAGCTGCTATTGTCCCGACTCTTCTTCCCTCCTCCTCGTGCGAAATCCCTAACCTGCTCACCAAAACACGCACCGATCTTATATCGTCTTCTGCAGGGCGTCTGCCATCACCACCAATGCCAGGAACGGCGGCTTGCGTGATCCAGGCTAAGGAGACGCACCAAGCCTATTTGTCGATCATATTGGCCGTGCAGCCCACCCTCTGCCTCGCGGCGCTCGCGTCCGCTGCCGTTTCTCCCCTTCTTTGCCTCGTCTGGGTCTCATTGGCGTTCTTGTGGGGTCCTTTGGGATGTTTCCTCGTCGAATCTGCGCCGTGAGTCGGGACATGACATGTGCAGCAGGGTGGGAAAGCAGACAAATACGGCGAAGGACAGTTGACTCTCCGGCGACTAATGTGTGAGTTTCGTCAGTCTTATCTGCGTCGGCGGAAGCGAATCGGCTTTGCGCGCAGCGTTCTTGACCAAGCTCACGGTCTTCGGTGACTTTGGCCCCCGTCGACATGGCACAGCTATGTCTGAGCTGCAAGCTTAATGGCAGAAGCTCGATGAGACCATGCAATGGCATCTCTGTGCTTATCACACCCTGCATGTATTACGTGCGTCATGCAGATGGCCCGCTGCATTTGACTCAACAGATTGTGATAACGCCTGCGCCCGCGTCCTCCGAAGCAGCCTGCAAGCCTCTTCGACATACACACATACACGTGGGGCCGTCCCAGTCGTGTGAGAGGAAGAGTCATTGAGCCAGCCATTTTGTCGAAGCCATGCTCCATCGGGATCATATTTAACCGTCTGGGGCAGGTGTTGTACCTGTGCGCGCCGAAGTGGTATTTACTATGTCAGCGTTCACGCCGTCACGAAACTGCCCTGATCAATGAGATTGTATTCGTACATGTTTGAACCTCGACACTTTTTATTTGCAAAGACAATGCATCATTACACGACAGCAAAAAGCAAAACCCCAAACGCCCATGCCATGCTAAAGGCAAATGCCCTATCCAGTGAAAGCCGTTTTGTGGAAATCGTAGTACAGTAAATGACGCCTTCGTGCCAATGAGTACGTATTGAGACAAGATTGTGAAACGCAGGCAGAAAGGAGAGGGCGAAGAAGAGGGCGACACAGCGTAGCAACACACCTGGTAGCAGCAAGCCGCTATGCCATGGCGCTCATCATGAGGCTCTCCACCATGCCGCTCGTCTGGCACGCCAGCTGTGCCTGCTCGACCTCACGCCGCACGCGCTTCCACAGCAGCTGGAAGCCGGCGTCCAGCTCGGCCGACGCGGCCACGTACTCGGCGTAGAGGTCCAAGAGGTGCAGGCCAACATCCGTACACATGGGCGTAAACCGCGGGTCCACAATGTGCCGGCAGACCCACTGCAGAATCGGCTGCACCGTCACCTCGTCGCGGTTCTCCAGCGCATCCCGCAGCGCACTCCGGTGCCGCAGGGCCGTCAGCAGCGTCAGCGTGTTGAGCGGGCCATAGTTGGGTGAGTTGGGGTCCAGCACGGCGTCGAGGGCGGCGCCAAACCGCTGGTGCCGCAGGTCACGCTGCCATGGCGGCTCGCGGCGCTGGCGCTTGTTGTTGTTGTTGTTGCTGCTGCCGCCGCCCATGCCGGATCCGTCAATGACAAAATCAGCTGCGTCGCCGCTCGCGGCGTCGATGCGCGCGTGCGCCTCGGCTTGCTGCTTGCGCTTGGCCTTGGCGGCGTCGTACTTGTCGAGGGTGCCGGCGTCGCGCGCGGCCCGCTCCTTCTTCTTTTCCTTCTCGCGCTCGGCGGCCGGGCCCGTCAACCGCGTGCGGATGCTCAGCACGCCCGACACCATGCCGACCGCCAGGTGCCGGTCGTCGCCACCGGCGCCCGCCGCGATCACCGACACGCTGAGCACGGGCGACGGGTACTTGGCGCTGGCCACCACGTTCCACGAGCCCGTCTCAAACACCTTGACGTGGCCGTCCAGGCCGCCCGACACGACGCGCTCGCCGTGCGACGCCAGGCACAGCGACGTCACCGTCTTTTGGTGCGCCGTCAACAGCTTCAGCGGCCGCGCCGCCACCACGTCGAGCACCGACACGGCATTGTCGGACGCCGCCAGGATGGCCGTGCCCGAGGGCATGGGCAGGACGGCTTCAACGGGCGCCGCGTGCTTGAACGTCAGCACGGCGCCGCCCGGCGCACGCGCATCCCAGAGGCGCACGGTGGTATCGTACGAGCCTGTCACCATCATGTGGTTGTTGCTGCTGCTGCTGCCGCCGCCCGAGCTGGCGGCGCCGCCGCCGGGCATAAAGGCGCCGGCCCGCACGTAGTCCTGGTGGCCGACAAAGGTGCGCACGGGGTCCGCCAGCGGCAGGCTCCAGAGGCGCACGGTCTTGTCGTCGCTCGCGCTCATGACGGTCGTGAGGTCCGTGGGCGACCAGCGCGTGACCCACGTCGGCTGCTTGTGCGTGTGCCACGTCTTGAGGATCACGGGCCGCGAGCCGCCGGCCACGTCAAACACCTGCATTTTGCCCGAGTCGTCGCCCGCCACCAGCACGCGCCCGTCGGGCCGGATTTCGCCGCTGCGAGCCACCGACTCGAACCGGCCAATCGTCTTGATTAGCTCCCGCTTGCGGATGCTGTAAATGTCGACACGGGGACCGGCCGTGACGGCGAACAGGTCGTTTTGCTTCGTGGCCGCCGTTGTCGTCGCACTGGCAACGGCCGCGGCCCCGCCGCCGTACACCGCCGCCGTGGCCGGGAAGCCAATGTGTGTGACGCCCCATGAGGCCGTGGACGTGTGCGACTTCTGGTTCTTGAACGACTTCCAGTAGCGCTGCTCGGCCGTCATGGTCGCCGGCCCTTGGGCCAGCTTGAGCGTCTGCAATGGGACGACCTCGGCCGCCATTGTGTATTTGTATTCGTGTATTCGTGAGCGATCGAATGGTTGGAAAAAAAGAGACGAGTGTTGGCAAAGTCGTCAAAGTCGTCGTTGGTGTCGCTGCACGTTGCTTTGGTCCCTGGCACTGCTTCTGAGAATTTGCCTACAGGTGCAAAATGCGCAGCCCCAAATTTTTTTTTGTCGCTGGACCGTTATCGATAACATTTACGCGGTAAGTTTGTTCCCCCCCCACTTGACCGACTGTGATTGGCCAGCTGGGGCTCCTCCTGAAATCTCCAATCCCCACTCTATCTGTCGCTGAATTGGGATTAGCGCCTATACATATCTCCGTATTAGACTGTCGATGGCCCACTGCCACTGTCAACAAAACAATTCAATATTACCATCCCGAGCCACCCTCCCCATCGCACAGACTGACTCACTGGGTTGGCGTGCTGTTCGCTAGGCTGCTGTCTCGTGCAGCGACTGCAAAACAACGGCTGCTCTACGACATGACGTGCAAGCGTCATGCTATAGTATATCAGAGGCGTGAGGCAGTTTATGGGGGAAGACAAGGCTTTTTTATGTAGATAATGCCCATCTTCCGTGGACACTGTGACTGCTCCGCTTTGCTCGTGTGCCATTTTGTCAAAATAGATCCCCGTGGCTTTCCTGAAACGTGCAAGTCAACAATCATGGGTGCACGGTCTAGAATCTTGGAATGGATCAAATCCCCATTCGCACTGCGGAGAAGGCCAACGCACCACGTCGCGCTACCGCTGTAAGACGCAAGCAAGCGCTACAATTGGCCGTCGGTTGGATTGAATCTGGGGAAGTTGACGTTCAACCAGAGGCAGACCTGCAGAACCAAAAGCCAGTCGTTGAATATCTGCTCTCAGTGGCTCCGACGATCGTTCTTTCCTGCAATGTGTACGACGAAACTGTTGCACTGTTGCCTTATGTTGGGGGTCAGGCAAGTGCGCCTAACGCCTGCCGAAGGCTTCCCACCTGACCATCGTCGTTCGCTCTTTCCTCTCTTCCCTTTACGGTCGCTCTTTCCATAATCCGTACTCCTGTCACGATTTTCTGCTCATATTTTCATGTTGTCCTGTTCTCCTGTTTTCCTTTTCTCCTGTTCTTCTGTTTATTTCGGTCTGATTGTCTTCATATCCCTGTCATCTCCAAGGCTGTCACCGATCGGCGAGCCACACGCAGAAGACTATTGCAATTGACTAGTCCCCATGCACTCGCCTAGCTCCAAAACGGGTTCCCCCCCGCCGGGGTCGTTTCTTACCGCCTAACTACGCGCGCGCGACCATCGACAAAAACGGATTTCCAACACCTTCTGCCCCCAAAACGCCTTCGGCAGCACTCTGCGCTGCCTGCGTTGTGGCTTTTGAATAGTCGTCTCGCTGCCTTCTCTTCCATCCCATCCATCTCTTTGGTCGTCTTCTCGCTGCCTTTTCGACGTTTCGTCAGGCAACAGCACTTCCGCCGAGCGACTCATGGCGCGCACATAGAAGCGGCAAGATCGACGAGAATCGCACCTGTGGCCCAACACTTCCTCATCGCCTTGCGTCTTCACATTCCGTGGCCGCCGCTGCCGTGAATTTCCGGGCATTCATTTACACCGTCTCGGCCGGACTTTGTCTGTATCCTTGATCCCCGGATGCTGTCATGTGAATGGTTTCGACAATAGTGATCGATAGGCGCCGGTTTCTGTCATGGTGCGTCGCAACCTGTGTTGGAATGCAAGACAGAGATGAGACATGACCTTGAGATCTAACTGGCACCCCCGATTCCTCTAGATCTTTCCGATTAAGCCCTTCCGCCAGTCAAGCCCCCTTGCGTGTGGCCATGCCGCGCACGACATCGTCTCCGGACGAGAAGCGTGCGTTACTCGCCAGCCGGGCCGAGGCCCAGATGGCCTCGACCAACACTACGGCAAACGCCTTTCTCGGTACCCAGCGACCGTCATGGCTAACGCCGAACGCCAAGCAACGAACTGCACCCGCTGCTGAACCACCATTAACCACCGACATGGCACGAGCAGTACCAGCAGTGGCGCCCGCGCCAGGAGCGTCAATAACAGCGCCAGCAGCGCCGCCACAAGCGCCGGCAGAGACACCTGCGCCCCCGTTGCCGACGTTACATCCTGCCGACCCAAAGCCTGTCTCTACAAATCTGTCTCAGTATGTTGACAATAGCTCGGAAATGAACGAATGGGATTTAGACTGAAGGACGCGCACAACTGACTTTTCCAAAACAGATCCGACTGCAGTCTCCTCTCCCCTGCTCCGACAGACGAAGCCAGCCCGGCTGCCGCAAGTCCTGACGCGATCATTCCACCCGCTGAGACCATGGCGGAGGAAGGCACTCGCATATACGACTTCCCATCATTGCGTAGGGCCTTATCGGAAGAGCGGCAACGGCGAAGGGCCGAGAAACAGATGTCTGCTGCACCGGATACGAATGCAGCAGACAGTGATACCCCGAGCGAAACAAAACACCCACTGATATCTACAAACGGTACAGCTCCCAGCCAAGCGCAGTCGGATGCAAATGCACCGCAAGCAGCACAATATTCTAGACGGCAATCACTCGACGGTGTGTCCGAAGCACCCGCTGTGGACGACCGTCCACAGCGTGCGTCACCGCCCAACGCACCGTTGGCAACAGCAATGGCATCGTCCGTTTCGACAAGACAAGCAAACCTTGTGCCTGAGGAGCCAAGCAATGCTGAACAACTGCCACCGGTGACGGTACCACCGGAACTAGCAACGGCCACAGAAATAGCTACAGCAATAGCCACAGCAACAGCCAAGGCAACAGGCGGGACGAACTCGGGATCAACTCAAGCTAATCTTGAGGTGCAACAAGATATTTACTTCCCGCGAACAGTGGTTCGCGCAACGACAGGCAATGCCGAATTCAGTTATGTGGTTCTTGCGCAACGGGTGAGCAGTCATATTACGCAACTCAAACGCGAGGGTTCTCCTTTTACACTCTCCGAAGCACAGAGGTTGTCGAATCTTAACTGTGCTCTCCGCATTGAAGATGGCTTTTTTGTTGCGGCAAACCAGCTTCTCTGTTTGTGGTTGGTCGATAGTGCCGAGTCGCATTTCCGCCTGGCTGCTCTTCCGCCGCGCCTAATTGACCACAGCTTCGGTATCTTGCTGCAGATACTCGAGACCAATGGACAAATCCGTCCTACTCTCCTCGCCTGGTTTTCTCAGTTTCCAGGCAACATTGACGACATGATTCGCAATACAAGTACCTACACCCAAGCCATTGTACAGGTGTGCGCCTTTTTGGAGAGACTGGTACAGTATTGGGGTCCTCTTTCGAACAGTGTAGTGATGCGTGGCTATCCCCTCTTGGTGGACGAGCTTCTGTCACGGCTCCTTTGTATGTCCCCGACTCTACAAAATCTTTTGTCTTCGGCTTCCCGCAAATATCTTCAACCGGCCAGAGATCTTGGCGACACTGCGTTTGATGAGATCTTTATGAAAGACCTGGCACAGCATCAACCGGCTCTCAACACCTTCATCGCACTTCCGGAGGCCCGTTTTGCCGAGGACCTAGAGCGGGTCAACGCGGGTACGATTGCATGTTATCGTGAGGCTCTTCGCACCAGCCCGGCTGAGGGGGCCAGGCGACCGTCAATCCATCATTCGGCTGTACCAAATACACAGTTAGCCCAGCAACCTCCGCGACAAGTGGTTCAAATTCAGCAAATTCGTATCCCGCAGACCCAAGAGTTGCAACCGATTCAGCAACCCCAGTATGCACAGCAGGCTTTCCAGCGGCCTCTTCAGCAAAGAGTGGTTGATCAGAATAGTTCGCAGGCTGCGGCAATCTCACCAGTCCTAGCCGAATCACGCCTTCCAGTTGGGGCCGCGTACATGGCTCATGTGCGTCGAACAAGTGCATCCGCGTCGTTGGATGGCAATGCTGCACAGCCAATGCTAGCAGACCCTGGTCGAACTGCTAGCCTACAGCACCCACAGCAACAACTACGGCAACAGCAGCAGCCCCATCTACATATCCAGCCACAGCGGTTTATCCGTCCGCATCCTCAACAGACCCCACAGCCAATATCTCCAGTGCAGACGCTCCAGCAGCCTATACCATACAGGATAGGCCAGGAAATGCGCGCCACAAGCAAGACTTCAATTCTCCCTACTCTTCGACTCGCACAGCAGGGTCCGACGTCACCACAAATACTCCAGGAGCAGTCGCCGCAGATGGCCCAATCCCTACAAGTCTCGTCGAGGGTACAGGCGCAGGTACGGTCGAATGTACAGGCCCAGGCACAGCAACTTCAGCATATGCAACAAATGCATGTCGCCCAACAAACTCAAGACCCACAGCAGATGCAGTATACACAACAGCTACAAAACGCGCAACAGCTACAACAAGCACAATATGCACAACAAGCACAACAAGCACAACAAGCACAACAGATGCAGTGGCAGCAAGTGCAAGCTCCACCTCGGCAAGTTCCATCCCAGCAATATGCGCTTCAACAGGGCCCAACGCAGCAACGACTGCCCGTACAGTCTCTTAACACAGAGGCGAGGCGCCGCATGTTGGAACAGTTTCAATTACAGCAGAGACGGCAACTGGACGAACTGCATAGGCAGCAGCAGTTACAGCTGGAAAGAGAAGATAATGCACAACAGGGACCGCATACGGAACGGTCAACAGATTTGCAACAAATGCGTCAAAGGCAGCAATTTATGCAAACACAGCAACAGACAATATTGCAAGCACAACCAGGGCAGCCAGGACGACAACAGCTCGGCCAACTGCAGCAGATACAACAAGCACAACTAGCACAACTAGCACAACTAGCACAACTAGCACAACGAGCACAACAAACCCGAGACATGCAACATATGCAACAGACGCAGCAGTTGCAACAAAGCCAGCGGGGACAGCCAGTTTCTCCGGCAGCGTTATTGTCTCCAACGCAGCCGCAGATACAACATTGGCCGCATACAGCACAGGGCGGCATAGGACTCGCAGGTCAACCTGGACAGGTACCCTCAAACTATCCCCCCATACAGCAGTCACTCCCCCCAACCACACTCCGCTCGCCCGTACCTACTCCCGTGCAATCACCGGGCCTTGCCCAGCAAGCAATTCGCTCTCCGCCGGCACATCCTCCAGCCAACGCTATGTACTACACCGAGAATACAGCTTCTGTGTCTAGAAACAGTCTTATCCAACCCAATAATTCACCTATCCCACTGCAACTTGCGGGCGCGGTGCCGTCGGCTCCCGTACTGGGTCAACCAGAAGCTTCAGACGTACCAGCGCAAGCACGGCCTCATCAACCGCAGCAGCAGCAGCAACAGCAGCAGCAGCAGGAACAACAGCAACAGACAGAGTTGCCGCAACAACAGCCTAGCTTGGTAGGCGGACGTCAGCAACAGCACCAGGGGCCTAGTTCTCTAGAGGGGCACAGGTCCATCTTTCCGCCAGCCGGATCAACGATCGCACGAAGCGAGTACCCTATTGACCCAAATGATTTCCGAGCCTTTCAACTGGCTTTGACACAATTGGATCGCAGGAGCCCAGCGCGAGTGATGATCAATCGGACGTCGCAAAAGCTGCTCTCACCGAAGCCTGGTAGCCCGAGATTCTACCAATATGTGCAACGCATGGCACTTGGACCTTGCTCAACGCCAACGCGGAAGATCATGTACACCTTCGAGTTCACGATTACGGAAGAAGACTTTGCACAACATTGTCTCAGATCTACACCTCAGGGCGCCTTACTACCGATTGAGAGTCATTTCGACGGGAGCTTGAGCTACCGTGTACGTTGCTGCATTACCCGAGGCGATGTCCAAACAATGACGGAAAGCGAGTGGGTGACGAGCAATACGGAATGGCCGGTGAACATCTTTATGAAGATCAACGGAACAGCCGTATTTGCTCGTCGCCAGTCACACAACGGCAAAGATCTCCCTGTTAGCATCACGCAGTTGATCCAGCTTGGTGTAAACAAGGTCGAGGTGGCTATTCCTGAACAGTCGTCGAAGTCTTCAACATCACCGAATTACTTCTTTGGCATCGAGACCGTTGAGACAGCACACTGCAACCGCTCGGTCGACTATATCATGAAAAATGGGGTTCAGCATGCTAGTGTTACAGTCGACAAAATCAAGTCTCGTCTTCGGTCGACATCGGACGACGACGATGGGTTCACTATCCTGCAAAACAGCGTCTCAGTGGACCTAGCCGACCCTTACAGCGCCCGCATTTTCAAGATACCTGTTCGAGGCGCCCAGTGCCAGCACATTGAGTGCTTCGACCTGCACAACTGGCTTAATACGCGGCCTGTATGTACATCGTACCCGATGAACACGTTTTGCCAGCACGCCTATGACTGCACATGCCCGACACCCCAGGAGCCGACAATGCCAGATAAATGGCGGTGCCCCATTTGCTCAAACGATGCCCGTCCTACCAGTCTGCGAATTGACCGCTTTCTAGTCGATGTCCGTGCTAAGCTCGAGGAACTCGGAACGCTCGACAAAGTCAAGTCAATTCGTGTCATGGGCGATGGAACGTGGACACCAATTGGCGGCAACGAGGATGATGACGATGACGGGGGCGATAGTGACGATGAAACGGCCGGCGTAGCTAGTGGCAGCAACCCCAACCGCGGTACGACTCTCACCGAAACGACTAACATCAGCACGGCTAACAGCAGCACGGCTACTACCAATGCTGCGAAGAGGGGACCGGATACGCAACAGCAAAACGGGCAACCGCCGCGGAAGGTTGCACGAACCGATGTACAATCGAATGCGGCAGCACCCGCAAAACGGGCCGTGCCGGCGTCGCGTCCAATTGAAATCATTGAAATCGACGATTGACCTGCACGTGGCGCATTTTCGTTTATTCGGTTGTGTAGTTTTTGATGATTTGTTTTTATTGTTTTCATGGTACTTGGAGCATAGCGTTTTGCGACTATGGTCTGTTTGCTTTATATGGGAAATGGCTTTTTATCATGATGTTTCTTTATGTATATACCCCATATTTGCTTTAGCATACTTGTCTGGCGTCATCATCTGTCAATAATATGTATCAGCTCATTTCTTGGATGGATAGCGAGGATGAAAGAAGTTCCAATCAAACGATGTCAAGCTCAAATGATAATCGATGGTCATATGCTCCTAAACTCTCATTGGTTTACATTAGCAAGTGAATACACGATTGACGATGCCAATATATGTTAATATATTTTCTATATGCGAGACAAATATCCTCTTCCATAGCAAGCATTGTGCTAACTCCCTGGTATCGTTACATAAATGCGCGTTACTTCCACTGTGTCTCTTGTTCCCATATCCAGGATCTTTCATCATTCCAATTATACGCCTATTCGTTCACGAGCTGGACGGCATCGTAATGGCGTTCGCCTCTCCACTAAACGCCGGCCGCATCGCAGCGCCGCCGCTGTCATTGTCGTTGAGCCCCATGGCCGCCGCCGCGTCGGCCATCGCTTCGTCGTACGACGGTGGCGGCTCCTGGTAGATGCTGGCCGTGTCCCCGTCCGTAAACGCAAAAGCGTTGATGGCGGATGCTACGGACGGTGCCATGGACGAGATAACGCCATTGTACGTCACCAGCACGTCGCCGTTCTGAGCTACGATGCCGCCGCTAGCGCCGCCCGAGCTCGTGGGCGTGAGCGTCGAGCCGGTCGAAGACGAGCGTGCCGTCGGCAGCATGGACGCAGGCTCTTCGCCGGGCCGCAACTGCGGTGGATACAGCGGGTCAACCGACGTTTGTCGCCGGTGCATGTGGACTCGCTGGTTGGGACCATGCCAGCTGACAGAGCCGTGCATGCGCCCCATGGTGTGCGCCTGCGTCGAGGCAGGGTCTTCGCCCGACGGGAACTTCTCCCGGTTCTGCCGCTGCTGCTGCTCTTCCCTCTGCTGTGCGGCGAAATTCTGCGGAACAGGCCGCCGGCGGATAACGGGCAGGCCTGACACTTCGACGGCGCCTGGGACGGACGGTGGTGGAACAGACGGGGTGGCGGAAGGTGATGGTGATTGTGGGGCCATGTAAGCCGATCCATTCGGACGCGGGGCCACTGTCGGTGCCAGTGCCGGTGCCGGTACCTGATCGGAGCTCAGTTCGAAAATGGGCCGTTCTACCTCCTGCGGTGGAGGGGGCTGTTGTGGTTGTTGTAGTGGGTTTTGGAATGGCTGCTGTATATATTGTTGCGGAGCGAGTTGTTGCCGTGGCGTATGTTGCTGGCCCGCCTGTGCAAGTGACGGGTACCGGCTGTAGGGACTCTCCGCAGGGAATGTGGTCGCCCGGGATAGCTGTCGGACAGGTGTTGGTGGTTGGTTTGGGTCGACATTCGGGTATGGGCTTTGGTGAAGCTGGTGCTGAAACGGCTGATGTAGCCGTGTGTCAGGCAGGGAAGGCCGGCCTTCCCGCCGCATTTGTTGCTGCCGCATACGCGCATTTTGGCGGTGCCTTTCGACGGCGTCGATGAGCATCTTGTTTGGCTTGATCCCGGAGTACACCTGTACGGAGTGGAATGTGAGAGGCAGAATGATAGTCTGCGGAAGCAAGTGCGCGGGTCGAGGCTTCATGACCTTCATGGCCTTCATGGCTGCCTTTTGCTCCTTCTTCTGTTCTTTCAGCTGCTCCTTCAACTCCTTTTTCGAAAGCTGACCGCTGCTTGGCTGGTCAGATAACGACTCAGATGCCAAAGGCGGACCTGAGTCTATGGGCAGCACGCTCCAACACAGGCCTGCGCGGACCTCGAGCTGGTAATCGCGGCTGATGTTGCATGTCACGAAGCCGGGCATCACGGTGTTTGGTAGGGCATTGTGGCGCCACATGTCGTCGGGTAGCTCCAATTCGCTGTCGATAGGGGCGTCCGGGTCGCATACGGGAATGGTAAGGCCGAGTCGTGTCATGATGATCCAGGTGGCCGTCTTGGTCTGCTCAACGTCCTGGCCCTTGACCCGCGTCTTGCCAATGAGGCGAATATCGAGTGAGGTGAGGTATACTTGTTCACGGCTGGCCTCAAGCTTGCGGGCGACAATGCGCAGTGGCAGGGGTTCGTTGCAGGTCAGGATGGCGGGGAATGGAAGCAAAGCGATCAGTTGAATCGAAGGTGTAACGCCGTCACGGCATGCGACGTTCACAGGGAACTTTAGTGTGTTTGGCGACGTGGACAATGAGGAAGATGGAGATGTGGGCGACACAGACGCTCCTGCTTGGCTGTCGGGCAAAGAGAGTGTCGAGCTGCTGTTGTTGCGGAAGAAGCTGCTCTTCTTCTTGGAGTTTCGGAAGGGAGGCGCTTCAGACGGCGGAGTGCGGTCGCGAAAGGTAAAGGGCCGGCGTGCAAACATCTCGCGCGTCGACGGCGGTGGCCGAATGGGCTCAATGGGCAGAAACTTGAAGCCGACCGAGTTGCGCCAGTTGCCTCGAAACATGCCCGGGCGCTGCACAGTGGCCTTGACAAAGTACCGAATCTCGGTGGTTTCCGTGGTGCTCAAGTAGCCGGCGAAGCTCGGGGGAAGCGTCTGCTTGACGTGGGTGTACATCAGCTGCTTGGTGCCGTCCATGATGCGGATACCGTTGTTGCCGACTCCGAAGCGAAGCGGGCCGCCATTCGGGTTCTCGGCATTGCCGTCGACGTCGACCATGCCGCCCGTGCGCGACAATGCCACTGGATCGGCACAGGCATTGTTGAAGGGCACCTTGAAGCGGAAGGGGAACGAGTGCGGGCCGGCCGGCAGGGTGTTGCTCGTGGGCGGCTCATCCGTCTTGAGCGGATGCACCTGGGCGACTTGGTAGAGAATCTTGTGGTTCTCTTGCACGACAGTGCCGGGCGCCGGCCGTGTAATCGTGCCGCCGGGGTTTCGGGCTGGGTCTAGGTCGTGGAGAGGCTCATTCATGTAAGTCCAGCCCTCCTCGTCCTCGACGGGCGGGACGGTCAACGACGTGCTCGATTCGCCCTCAAGCTTGACGACGACGGCGCCAATGGCATCTGGCTTGGACAGAAAGAACTTGACTTCGCCGTGGATAATGTCAAGATTGGTGTAGTACTCCGGCTGGTCGACGAGGTGGATGTGGACCGACATGTCTCAGACGGGTTGTGGGGAAAGATACCGCCAGAGGGCGGAGAGGAGAGGGGAGGATAGAAAGAGGTCGGAGAGAACGGAGAATAGGCGGAATCACGGGGGTAGGAGCAAGAATCCGCACCCCATCCTCTCTTGGCGACAAAATGGCAAATGGCTGTTGATGTCGACGTAGCTGGCTGTTGGCCACGGGCTTTGAGGGCGGAGAATCTGAAGCAAGCTGCGGAGTATGGGCGACGAGCGGACGACGGCCACGAGGCAGCGGAAGCAAATTGGCGTGAATTAAAGTGGAAGATGAATGGAATCTGGGGCAGACACGAGAAAGTAAGAAGCGATGACCGTTTGGCTGGAGAGGTCGACGGCCAATGTGGATAGGCTGGACCTAGACTAGGCGCCGGTTGCGTGTTGGCCCAAGCCGGTGCGATTTAGCTCCTTTTCCTGATTGTTTGACAGCGCCCGCCGCAGGAACGAAGCATGCGCTCTTGACGTAGTTTTGAACTGGCGCGAGGACTGCCAGCGGACAGGAGAAGGCTGAGAAAGCGTCGCGTTCGATTTGTTGCAGCCTGGCGAGGCAGACCCGACCGGCGCCGGAGGGGCTCAATTGCGTCGTATGGTCTGGTCGTATGGCCGTGCATGAGGCGGACGAGAGCAATGCCGCTACAGTCTGTGCGGCGCTGTGTTTCTTTTACAAAACGTATTTTCCGCGGGCCGTTTTGTGCCTTTTTTGTTTTTGTTTTGCTTTTCTGCGCCAGCTTGGGAATGCTCCGCCTCAATCCAAAGCTCGCTGGGCTCGTGCGGTCCAGTCTTGTTGGAACCTGGCGGGGCTGGATGACAGACCTGGGTACGCCGCAGATTCAGCGAAACTCGGGCGTTGGCTGCCTCGAATTGCGCGGCAGACGTCGAAGGAAGATGCAAAGAAGTTGTCAAGATCTCAATCAGCCTCGCTACCTTTCGACCAGTGCCATTTCTTCCTTTACGGGATAGGCTGGGGCACAAAAACATGAAGTTGGTGGAAGGAAGGCGGAGTGGTTGGATTAGGCAGGAACGGGCGACGGTTGAGTTGCTGCGACCGGTTACTGTACAATGGGCGCCTTCCTCCTGACGTCGTAAAGGGACATAAGACGGTTTGTCATTGCTCCTTCCCTCTGAATCGCAAAGGGACAAAGCTGCATATACTTGAAAAACAGCTAGCGTTTGTTAGTTTCAGCGGACCTTGTGCTGTGGCATTATTTTGGGTACTATATGCTGGCTCGCACATCGGTTTTTTCTTTCACCGTACTAGCCAGTCTCCAGTCTACTTGTTGATGGGCTGCCAACCGCCGCCTTCAGTCGTCGGCGTTCCAGGTTAGCTGACTCTGTTCCCGACACCACAACTGTCGACTGTCCAGGATCATATCCTGCAAGCACGACTGGCAAATCAGGATCGGTCTTGCCAATTTTGTCACTCACTCTCAATGCTCCTTCCCTGCCTCGTGTCCTCGTCGTTCCTAAAGCTGCGCCAGGAAATACATCACTTAACAGGAAGGACAGGGCCGACCGAGTTTCGCTCAAACAGGTTAAGATGCAACGAGGTGTCCCTTCGACTTTGGTGCCTGGTGGGGCTTAGCTATTTTTACGACAGAGCGAACGAAGTCGTCCCAGTTGCTGTTTTAATGCACCTTCCGATAAGATAAGCTTTTTTGCAATTGACAGCCTGAAATAATTATTGCCCCTCATCACCGCCAAAAAATCGCAGTAGGCCAAACCAATGCACATTTGATGATCACCGTCACCCCAACCAGCAACGAGCAACGACACAGCACACAGTACCGAGCATACATCCGACGCCTCAAGCACGTTACGCCATGGGAAAAGCCAAGACCCCCCGGAAGAACGGCGCCGCCTCCGCCGCGTCCCCATACTCGCGACCAACTGGCAAGGGATCGGCGCAGAAGAACAACGTCTTCAAGTTCAACACGAACGTCGGACAGGTACGACATTCACGCGGGGCGGAGGAACAGCCAGTCTAGGGCAGTGGAATCACCGAAGACTGACAATATGGGGCAGCACATTCTCAAAAACCCCGGCGTGGCAGATGGTAAGCTCGCGAAACTCGTCTCGAGAGACTCGTGATTTACAGTGGCATCGTTTGCTAATCTGTCCGTGCAGCAATGTAGGTCGACATACGATACCTCCTGCCCAGGAAAGTACTGGTACTGACATAGAGCCTTGTTCTGCAGTGTCAACAAGGCCGAGGTGAGTCGCGGTCGAGACATGACCCAACAAAACCATCGCCAGCATCCATACTAACGAGACCAGTTGAAACCAACAGATACGGTCCTGGAAATCGGCCCCGGAACGGGCAACATCACGACGAGAATTCTCGAAAAGGCGAGGAAATGCATAGCCAGTAAGAATACCCGAGCCTGCGCAATTGTGTGCCGTTGTATCTGAAACCGCAGTCCTGACATCGCATTCCAGTCGAGCTCGATCCTCGGATGGCGGCCGAAGTGTAAGTCACGCAGATCGTTCTGAACCGGATCTCGATAATTGTGTTTTCTGACTTTGGCCGTAGCACAAAACGTGTTCAGGGTACGCCCCTACAAAAGAAGCTCGAGGTAGGTCTCTCATTGCGCCCGCAAACGGGCCTTAATCGGCCTATATGACACGTCCGTATTATTGACGCCCCCCGTAGGTCCTATTAGGAGATGCTATCAAGACCGAGTTCCCTCCGTTCGACGTACGTACGCTCACGAAATCCCGCATCTGATATCTGATTTGGGTTCGGCGGGCACGCTGACCCCGGCTCTAGGTCTGCATCTCGAATACGCCGTACCAGATCAGCTCGCCCCTTGTGTACGTTGAGCGCAGTATTGTTTCCGTTTGTCTCTTCTCCTCTTCTATTTTCATGCCTACGGACGAAGGCATCCTATTTCTCTCCGTTTGGCCACCGCCTCGCGAATAACGCAACAATGGCTAACTCTTGCTCAGCTTCAAGCTCCTCTCGATGCCCAACCCACCGCGGACGGCCGTTCTCATGTTCCAGAAGTACATACCGCCCGCCATACGCACAGAAAACGAACGAAAATGGCCCAAAAATCCTGTTGGCGTGCCTATTGTCTAACCGCCACCTCACAGGGAATTTGCTCAGCGCCTGGTTGCACGCCCTGGTGACACGCTCTACTGCCGTCTCAGCGTCAACGCCCAGTTTTTCGCCCGCATCACGCACGTCCTCAAGGTCGGCAAAGTACGTAAACTATACGCCACTCGATGCGGCCACACACAAAACACGTTGTGTTGTTCGTTCTTTGCCGATGGCAACTGACATGTCCAACCAAAACAGGCCAACTTTAAGCCCCCTCCACAGGTCGAGTCGGCCGTGGTGCGCATCACGCCCAGAACAGGCTCCGAGAAGCCGAAATTCAATTTCGCCGAAATGGATGGCATGCTGAGAGTACGTTTTCAGGTTTTTTTTTCTGTTTTTTAGTTTTTTTTTTGCCGCTCGTGGTCTGTCACTTGTCGGCCTGATTTCTGCTTGTTCCGAGACACTGACAAAGGCGTCCTCTCCTCGCCTCTTCCCTCGCAATAGATCTCTTTCACGCGCAAAAACCGCACGCTCCGGGCCTCATTTGTTAGCAAAGAAGTCCTTGCCATGCTCGCCCGTAACTACAGAGTGTACGCTTCGATGAACGGCATTGCCGTTGACGACAGCCTGGTGGAAGATGGCGCTGCAGACGACGATGCCGGCGAAGATGCCGATATGGACGTTGACGACGATGCCGACAACGACGCCCGGGCCGACGAGGAGGAAGAGTTTGGCGGCATGGATGTCGACGACAACGATGACGACCTGCCGACGTTCTTCAAGGAGAAGCCGTACGTACCACCGCCCAAGACACCAAGCAAGCGCAAGCGGACCAAGGTCGACGAGCTCGTGCGCGCAAAGGTGCTTCGCGTTCTAGAGCAACTGGAAATGGCCGACCGGCGCTCTAGGCAGTGTGATGAGACAGACTTTTTAAAGCTTTTAGATGCGGTACGTCCTTCTCTCTCCACATGTCTCTGTTCAATTTCTATTGTCACTTTTATTTTTGTCACGATCCCTGTTTGGTGAGCATGTTCTAATCAGCATAACCACAGATGAACAGCGAGGGTATCCACTTCTCGTGAGCCACCAGCGGCCGCAGGTTATGATAGTTTTGCGAAACCGATTTTTGGTTCCTTGGGCACGTCTATTTTTATTGGATGTTTTAGAACGATGTTAACGCCTATCTTGCTTTATATAATTTTCAATGTTTCTCCGTTTCTTCGTGTCTTCGTTTGTCTGCTTTCCCGCATTCATATTTTGGCTGTTGCAAATGTTGGGCATAACCCCTGTCGTATCTCTTTCAACACCCGAGCATTTGGGTCTCTGGTGTGAAGAGTGGACGTCTCTTCCCGCAGTGGGGAAGCAGCGACGGGTACTGTCGGCCTGGCCCGTTCCGAAAGGGTTTGTTGATAGGGCAGAGGGACATTGACCAACAACAAAGAACAGCAGGCATAGCAACGAAAAAGATATTGAAGCGGAATAGCAAGCTGAAGGGGAGCGGAGCAACGAACATTATTGACCGACCAAAGAAGGGTGAATGTGTGTTCCTGGTGCACAAACGGACGGAAAGGGTTCAGGGCAACATGAGACTCTTTTTGCGCAACAAACTGCATTGTTACATTTGTTCGCCTTATGCGTCCCTTTCCTCTTGTTGCACTTTTGCTCTACGCTCATTCATACTCTTGTAGCCAACTTGTCCGCCACGCACATACTGCTGCAGCATCAGACAGCCGCGGCTGCGCAGTCCATTCACCTTTTTCACGATGCCCCGTCGACTCCCTCGTGCAAGTCTTCTCAAACTGACGAGCAACGTCTGAGAGTCTGCCTCAGTCGCCCCAGTCAACGAGAATTGGCCGTTACCCAAAGGCAAAGTCACGATACGGGGCCTCCAATGTCGAACAAGCCTGCTTTTGGCGTTGCACCGGGAATACGCACACATCGTGCCACTTGTCTCTGTCCTTATTTGGCCTCGTTTTGTTGTCATCATCACCGCATTCGGTTACATGAACGTGCGATACTGGGTGGAGACCACATGGCTTGTGAGGACACATGCGGGAGGCTACGGGAAGCAGAACAAAAAGAAACATGCACGAGCATCTCGCATGATACTGGAAGCCGCCGAAGAGCCGTGCTCTCGCGTCGTCTTGGTCTCATCGCGTGTGGCATATCCCACTGTCATATATGACACGCCACGCCCCCATCGTTCTTTGTCGTTGCTGAATACGATCAAGTGCGTGTCTCTCCGCATAGTCTATTCCACCCAACGATTGAATACCGTCCCGTATCAGATTTACCTTTATATCGTCTCACCTTACCCACGCAATACCAGTTCACAATGGCGTCCCCTCCACGCTCGTCGTCTGCTGAGTACGATGAAACATCCACCTTCGAAGACGTACGATATAGCGGCAAATCCGTTCCTAGTATTTCGTTACACAACTTTGAGGCCCGCATCGGTAGCGTCACGGCTGAAATTGTCGCAGCCGCCAAACAGCACGGGGTTTTCATCTTGACCAACCACGCCATTTCACAAACAGCCATAGACGCACAGTTCTCAGCCGTCGAGCGCTTTTTTGCCCTGCCCGACGAGATCAAGGCCAAAACACCCTATGCGGCATCGTGCAATGCCGGCTGGGAGCAAGAGACGACGTTCCTGCCGCCGTCGGCCGGCGAGACTGGTGCTGCCAGCATGCGGCTGTCCAAAAAGGCGAGCGGCCGGTCCGATAGCCGGTACCAAAAGAACAAGGAGACGTACTGCATGCAGTTCAACGAGTCGCTCATGGCAAGGCGGTGGGTATCCGACACGGAGCTGCCCGGGTTTCGGCACCAAAGCCTGTCATTTATGCACGCCTGCCACCTCCTTAGCATGCGGCTCATGGTCTGCCTAGCACGTGGTCTGGGCTACACCGAGGAACACGGAAAGGACGACCACATCTTTGCCAAGGCCCACGCCATGTCACGGCCGGGGATCCAGACCGTACTGCGTGCGCAGCGGTACTATGCCTTGGACCAGCCTCGCCGGCTGCTATCGCCGCGAGTACCCACCATGCCGACAATGCAGACAACGTCGACGACACCGACGGCCGCGAACAGCCCCTCCTCGCAGTCCAATGGCTCTGCACAAACACAAGTCTACCGTTCCGGCAGTGCGACACATGCCGACTCAGATTGGTCGTTTTTGACGCTGCGGTTCCTGCGACCGGGCCAGAGCGGGCTCGAGATCTGTCCGGGCCGTAAAACCGTGACACGCCATACTACGAGCGTCGACGCCGAGTGGACCAAGACTGAAATAGAAACTGGCGACATCGTCTGCAATGTGTAGGTGCGGGCAGGGAGCATGAGAGGACCCCTACTTTATTTCTTTATAAGAAACACCGACACTGACTCACCCATGCTTAGGGGCGATCTACTCATGTTCTGGAGTGACGGCCAGTACAAGTCGACGCTGCACCGCGAGCGGGCGCCGAGCGACCCGGCCGTTGACTTTTACGGCGACTGCTACAGCCTGGCGTACTGTAATCAGCCCAGCAGAGACTGTGTTCTGCAGGGTCCGTTGCGTAAGTACCCGGCCACGACAGCCGGCAAACTTATGGATCTGGTGCGGAAGCGCAACATGGCAGAGCTGGAGGACAAGCGGCGACGCAAAGAACTTGCAGAAACGATTGCGGCGACGGCGGACGACCCCAGCGCGGTCGCTGGCACGACCCCAGCTGCATTTACGTCGCATATATCTTCGTACATGGAGTCGTATTATGTGAGCCCGTGAGGGAACGATTGTTTTCTGTTCGAATTAGAGACTGTCCCGACTGGAACGATGTTTGTTTTAATTGTTTTATGCCTTGATATTGTTTTGTTTCGAAACTTTATTGTTTGTATTGTTTATAATTTTCAAGTTCCAGGACGACTGGTCACCACAAACGCAAATCCAGGCAAAGGCAAAGTTGTCTGAACGCAATGGCTTTGTCAACTTTGTCATGCTCGTCTTTTATCGTTTTTTTATTCTTTCCAGTTTTCCTCGACCTATCTTCCAGCCCATAGATTTATATTTTGTACACCGGATTCGCCAGTCCAGGGAAACGAACCGAAAAAAGATGAAGAAAGAAATACCAACATATCGAACATGCTCACCTCAGCTGTTCGTAGTGGTCTTTTAATGTAGTGACAAGGCAAATCGAGAATGGATGATCTGCGACATGTAGTGCACACTCTGCCTTATAGTCGGCACTTAATAGTCTCTGTAGTCCGCCTTGCCGTTCCCTCCAGACATACACTCCCCAAAGACATCTTCATATACACCAATTGTGGCTTATTGGGCCATTTTACTCGGCAGTGGCCTTCTTCTTGGAGGCACCGCTCTTGACGCGCTTGGCGACGGGGCGGTTGATGTGGTGGGCGGGGATCCAGCTGGCGTCAAAGTCCTCGGCACCGGTACCAGCACCCGTCGACTCGTTGCCGGACAGTGCGTCGGCGCTGGCAGCCTCGGCAGCAGCAGCTACCTTGCGGGCTTTGCGGCCGCCGCCGGAGCGCTTGGCCTGCGGGAAGAGAGCCTCAATCCAAGTCTTGTAGACAAAGTACAGGGTGGCACCGAACACACCAGTCAGGAAGACGTAGAGGAAGATGCTGCACAAGTTAGCGGGGAAGAGAGAGAGAAAATACGACGTAAGAACACCATGGGATCACTCACATCTGAGGGTCAAAGATGTTGATGGGGGGGTCGACAATGGTGGCGGTATCGCTGTGGGCAATGACCTGGAACAGCTGGCCCTTGGCGTTGGTGACAATGGCCATGAGGTCGAGGCGCAGCTCACGGGGCTGCAGGTCGAGGACAAAGTTGTACGGGTAGCCGCGCTTCTCGCCAGGCTGCAGGACGGCATCCTTGGAGCTCTCGAAGCTGACGGTGGTCAGGTTGACGACAATGTTGGCGGAGGGGGAAACGCCCTCGGGGAGCGGTTGGGGGTTGACGAGGGCGCCGCCGAGGATAGAGACGCGGACGGGGCTGTCCTCCTGGTTGGTGATCTCGACGATGGCCTTGGTGGGGCGGCCGTTGATGAGCTTGAGGCCGAAGATGTCGGCCTCGGGGAACTTGGTCTCGACGTCAATCTTGACCTCAGCAGCGGCCTTGCCGGCGAGGGGTTCCTCGGCAGCCTGATTGACAAAAAAACTTGTTAGCAAAACTGCATAATGCGGCAATGCGCAAATTGAAGCAAAAGTTGCTTCAATGACGAGAGAGCCTCAATGGATGCGCACGGAAAGGCACCGAAGAAGCTTCAACGAGACCAGGAGTGCCAATTGACAAAGAGCAAACGCACCGCAGCGGCACCGAGAACCTGCAGCGCGAACAGCGCGACGGTAGGGAGCTTGAAGAAAACCATTTTGGGCGATGGGAGCGATGGGAGAAGACGAAGACGAAAAGAAGAGAAAACGGTAGAGAGCGAAAATCCAATTAAATAAGGATACCGATAGAAAGAGAACCGGGACCGGACGAAAAGAAAGAAACGGAAGGGTGAAAAAGGACGTCGAGAACGACGAATTGAAGTCCAGGTGGCTGGTGGAGGAAGACAGACGACGAAGAAGAACAAAAGGGAGAGAATGGTGGAGAAGAGAAAGGGGTTGCGATGCGAAAGATGGATTCGATCCGTGTCGTGTGCGGTCGCTCCTGCGTGTTGAGTTGTGCGGCGCACGAGGGAAGGAGCTCTGTGGAGTGCGTGGAGTTCGGGGTTCCAGGGCAAAAGGGGGGCGAGGCTAAGGGCCATTGGCAGGCGCGACACAGAAGCTCTGGAAGGAACGAAGCACGCCGAAAGTGTGAAATCTGGCCTTCTGAGAGCTTCTGCCAGATGGAAGTGGAGCCCTGCGCCTAAACTTGGCTTATGTAATAGGATTTGTTGAGCTCTAGGCATACGACAGATACTTCTTGTTTGGAACGCGAATCGAGTCGTTTCAACCTCCAAATGCCAAATATCTCTCAACCAACACCTCCGAGACCACTCACGACAATACAGTTGATATTTGAATTGAATACTAATGCAACCAGACTGTTCTATGCAGATGATCAAGCTACAAAGAAAATAGATAGCGATGATGTGCAAAACGCCGCCGACTCGATAGGGCGGAAACCCTTGAAAAATGACAAAATCGTTATTAACCAAGAAACCATTCAAGGGAAGAGAAAACGAGAACACGAAATAGAAAACGGCCGTGATGTCTTCTCGTCGACCGCGACCACATCCCCCTCGCTGTTCGACTACACCCCCACATTATGCCAGCTCCCGCAGCTCGCCGTCGTTCCGCTCCGTCGGCAGCTCCGCCACATCCAGCGTCGTCGGCACAGGTCCGCTGTGGAAGCCCATGCCGGGTTGCGGCGGTGGCGCGTTGTAGGGCGAAATGGTCTCGTTGGGGCTGACGTGGCCGGCACCGGCAGGGGCGACGGCAGCCGCGTTGTAGGCACCGGACTGGTGGCCTTGGGCCAGCGGGGGGCTGCCGGCGGCGGAGGGCGCATTGGGATCGTACGGCTGCTGCTGGCCGTTGGAGAGATACGGGTCGTAGGCCTTGGCGTCCTGCTGCAGGGGCGGGGACTGCTGCGGCGGGTAGCCGGCGTACTGGTTGTTGTACTGCTGCTGCTGGTCGTGGTAGGCGGCGGCACCGACACCGGCGGCACCGGCAGCACCAGCCGCGGCGTAGCCCGCAGGGTCGCCGCCAGGGCCGCCATAGTACGGTCCCTGCTGTGGCTGGCCCATGGGCGGCGGCGCACCGCCAGCGTTGTTGCCGGTGTTGTTGACTTTGTTTTGGTTGCTGCGGCGGAGCAAGAAGAAAGCACCGAGGCCAATGAGGCCGAGACCGGCGACGCCACCGACGACGCCGCCGGCAATGGCGCCGGTGTTGGACTTCTTGCCGCTGTTGCCGTTGCTACCGCCACCATTGCCGTTGCCGTCCGGCGAGGACGACGAGGAGGCCGAGTTCGACGCCGGCGAGTCGTGGGACGTCGTCGGAGACTTGGTGGACTTGGTCGAAGACGAAGACGACGGAGACGACGAGGACGAAAACGACGAAGAGAAAGACGAAGAGGCTGAGGTGGGCAGGAACCAGACCTTGTCGACAGCTTCGGTTTTACCACAGCCAAGAAGAGTGTAGCCGGAGAAGACTGAGTCGGCGTAGTAGTGTGTCACACACTCGGGGTACTCGGCGTCTCCACTGGAGAGGGGGGAGGGGAGGCGTTAGCATTTTGCTACAAACAAATGGTCAGCAACAGCGGTGAACCGAGAGACACATACCACCAAAGGGTGTACCCGTTGCTGGTCGTGTACGACGAGCGCTTGGACGAGGGATAGCACGTCGTTGGGAGGGGACAGGCCGTCGAGGTGTCCGGGCAGCAGCCGGCAAACTTATTAAGCGAGTTGGCGACGCACTCCTGATACGTTTCGCAGTAGAGTGAGATGCTGCTGATACCGCTGAGGTAGGCGCAGGTATTGTCGGTCGTGTGGCGCTTGACGACGAAGCGCGGATCAACGGCCGGTGCGGGCGTGGTGGCAGGCGGCTCGGGGGCGTCGATATAGTCGTGCATCCCAGCCTGGAAGCTGGACTCGGCATCGCCATAGCCCTCGCCGGCAGCAATGAGGACGGCAGCGGCGATCGCAGTCTCAACAGGGGGCTGCCAGTTGCGCTCAACGTTGTGGTGGTCGTACAGGGCGCTGCGGCGAGCCTCGGCCGCGGTGGCCAAGCAGGCGGCCGCGGCGACGGCCGTCGCGACGTGAGAGAACTGCTTCATATCCTCCTAACAGCGGCTCTTCCTCGTAATAAATCGATTCGTCGTAGTCTTCTCGTGCCTGGAATACTATTGTGAGCGCGCGTTCGGGTAATTCGTTATGTGGTTCTGTGCGCGACGGTGCGGATACAGCCGAAGCTCAATCTATTTGGTAAATAGAAAAGAGTGTAAGTGCATGGCGTGAAGGCAAGACATGCGCACACACGGCACCAAAGGGACGAACAGAGTGTCGCGGACGTACACGAAGAGAGTCAACGGGATGCTGTGCAGCAGGATGCAATAAGACGCAGAAGGAATCAAAATCAAAACCCCAAAGCAGAGCAGGAAGGAAGCAATAATAGGAAACAAAATCGAAAACTAAGAGAAAGGGGGCCAAGAAAAGCAGGCCAAGAATTGCGGAACTGGGGAAATGAAAGGCGAGAAAGCCAACCCGACAAGTCTAGCTGGAGCTGAACTGATGCGACCAGGGTGCGGCACCAGTCTGTCTGTTGTAATTACCACGAACACGAGAATACGCCTATTGCCCGTACGAAGCAGAATAGCCCGTTTCGCTTCCAATCCCCAATCTTCAAGGCCCAATTCCGCTCAGCCTCACTATCCTGCCGCGACGGTTGCATGCTGCAGAAGGCCCACACCACCCGGTTGACTGGCTCATGGGAGCGGCAGCAGGCGGACACAAATGTCTATTACAGAGGATTCAAGCGTTGGAAGGCATATGATCGACAGTGACAGCTATCTCGAAAAGACATCGTCAACAATGACGATGGTGAGATGTACACTGCGCTGCAATACTGCAGGACGGAGTATTTTCCTACGTATCATCTCACTGACCAGCACAGCAAAGAAACAACGGGCGACACGTCCACGGGCGTTGTGCTTGATTAGCCGCGTTTTCTTGTCCACATGGCTTGCTGTGAGGCAGAAACGGCGAGAAAGGGGGTCGTGAAAATAGGGGACCTGAAGCCGTGTCGCAGAACTGGCTACGGAAAGGGCCTAGTGCGCTGGGGAATATTGATTGACACTGACAACAAAGACAGAACAGGCAAGAGGGAGGAGGTGGGAACGACCGCGGAAACTCCATGGGCTGGTAGCTAGTGGCCATGGATGGTGTGAGAGGGTAGGCGCTGTTGGGCTGTGCCTTCTTGGTTTGTCGTGAGCGCTGTTATGAAGTGGTGCCCCATGTAGAAAGAGCCCAGGCCGACGATGACGTTTTCTGGAAAGAGCGACGCAGCTCTGGCTGTTGAAACGAAACAACAGCACAGCCAAGCATGGAGAATGAAACGAAACAAAATCACAAGCGAACTGAATAGAGGTGCCAGTTCGGCGAGATGCGCGTAAACCATCCACTGGTAGAACACGGGGGAAGGAAAGTGTGGTTTAAGTCCGTTGTCACCTTGTTCCACATGGGACCCACCTAGAGGCTGACTGCGCCCTGAAGCTTAGGCGAAAAAGGCGCGTTTTAGTTATTTTAGCGGGGCTGAGGGCTGAAATTGGGTAGCGTCTGCGTTGGTCTCCGTTTTTCGCTCACCACCCTGTCTCAACGTTTGCATCCTTTTCTCCTCATTGTCCGCCTGTTCGCCCGCCAATTTCTACCGTCTTGCGGCTCCCGCTTCAAGTCGCTGTGGTATTTCATCTCCTCCACGCGGGTCTTGCCTTTGTTTCGCCCCAAAACCACACCAAACCTTATCCTTATTTTCTTGGCGCGGCGCCAGCTTCCCAGTTTTTCTGCTTTCTACAGAGTCTATTTTTGATACGAGAATCGCGAAGCCCTGTAAATCGGGTCTCTTGGCCTGTTAGTGCGGGCTTGTAGCCTCTTCTTGGCCTGGCCGCTGAACGTTACATGCACAACACTGCCAACAGCGTGGCGCTGTTTCTCTCAGCCACTGGCTTCTCTCACATTGCTTACCAAAAGCCCTGCCAGAAGCCTGGTGAGAGTCTGGCCAGCACGAATTGCGTGTTGGGAGCCCAGTAATACCCTTTGGTATGCGGCTCTACGTGCGGTTTGTCTGCCGAGTGTACCGAATGGTGCTGTCAGGAGACACTGTGACGATTGACAGCGGAATAATGGCAGATGCATAGAGGATACTGAGAAGATGGTTCCAGACTCTTGCCGAGACCTCGAATTGTCGGTCAAGGACAAGTCGAATGCCCTTGGCATCACTCCTACGCAACAGCCGCTGCTCTGCTCTTGGCTGCCGCGTTTTTCGTCGTCTTTGGAGTTGGTCTGCGGCGATCGGCACGGCAATGTCGCAGGATGCAGCTACGCACGACTTCGATGCAGAGCCGCAAGGCCCAGCCCCGGTATGCCAAAATTCGATCAAGACGCGCCTGAAGGATCTTGCCGGCGCCATCGAAGAACGACACATTGGCGACGTTTCGCAAAATCGGTACCCGCAAGCTTGGTGGCAATGATGCCCACACCGCCGACAACGAAGATGAGATGGACCACTGTCTCATCCACCAGGTCTGCCGTACCTACCGGTGCGCCGCCAACGGCGCCTAACAGTGGCCAGTGCATCCGTCGTATACTCGACCGTGGCGCCGGCATGAATGTAGAGGGCACCGGTGGTCGGCTCCGCACACCAACCAACCTGTGCTCGAACAGAATCACAGCAACGCCGCTGACCTGTTTCTCGAACGAGGGTGCCGACTGTGTTCGCCTTTCGTCCTCGTCGGCAGAAATGTGGCGCGGCATCCGGCAACGAGCCATATAGCACGGGCGTGTTGATTTCAGAGTACGTATCGTCCAAACGGAACTTGTGCGGCTGCAGCTAGACCTTGACCTTGGCTTTGGAATCGACGAGGTGTTCGATGAAAAAAATCGGAATATGAGCACATCGGCAAGGCCGTCGTTGACGTGCGGATCCAGCGTGATGGTACCAAAGACGACCAGTTTGTTTCCTAGACTGCTCTACTGCTCTGACGCACACAGAACAAGGAGCGGCTGGCATTCACCTCGTCGCAGTTCACAGCGAAACCAACGTTATAACTGCAACTCGGACCGCGTACTACGGTCGCTGCAAAGTACAACGCCGACGAGGTAGGATATACTTGTTGTCCGTCCGCCAAGACAACGCAGAACTGGCCAACCAGCAGGGCATTGCGTAATGTAAGGCCATCGAGGATGCCCAGGGTCTGCTGTTGGGCGGAAAGTACGGCAAGCTGGACATGTATGCTCGGCGGGGATCTTGGTGCAGTCCGTGTTGGGGACGAAAAGAGCCAAAGCGGTGCCCAGAATCACCCAGAAGGTGACGAATAGCCTCCGTAGGCAGAACCCGCAATGCTAATCTCGGTCGTCAACAGAATTGTGTGCTGTTGCCCGCTCGTTTTCGGGTTCTGTTCCGTGCGTTCGTGCGGTGCGCGGCGCAATTATGTTGTCTTTCCAAATCGATAGGACTGGCCCCACTTGTTTTCTAAGCAGAGTCCGGATCGCTTTGATTCCGAGAGCTTGGTCTCGTACGAGTTGGCCAGATGCAGCAGCACCGGCTGCGGGGACGACCTCCTTCTGGCGTCCACTGCCAAGCAATGTGCCGAAACAGGCTGACACCACGGCATGCTTTTGATTACCGCCGAAGCAGCCGCAGCCTCACGCTTGCGTTGGAGAAATGAGTGCTTGCAGGCTACTTGATGCGACATGTCGTCACAAAGCCAGGGCAATTGCTTTGCAGCTGCTGCAGCGCAAGCTGGTGAGGCCGGCCGCCGAAGCCTCAATATGTCCGTTGTCTGTTAGTTGATTCCAAGTGCTGCATCTTCAACAAGTCAGACAGCCAAGCGGCAAGTTCAGCGCACATGGCAGAAACAGCTGCACAAACAGCAGAGCAATAAACAAGATTCCGCTGGCAATAGTGCTGACGGCTGTCGCCGCTTTGTCTGCGGTTCATCGTTGATTCCATGTCTGCTCCTCGCCAATTGCAGACTGGCCGAGTCGACTTACAGCGTTCAGCCCCCGCCATTGGTTGTATCATCCGGACGTTGTATGTATGTCGTGCATGTGCTTTGTTGTGTGTGTTTTGTCGTGCTTGATTTTGGTTGAGAAACGGCAGCTCACAGCGTCCGAATACGAGTCCCGGACACTTATGTAGCTGGGCACAAACAGCAACTGCGATAAAGTGGGGCGTCGCTGCTGGAGGCTTTAATAAGTGGGCCTGTCAGGGGGAAAATAAGGGTCGGCAAAGCACACACGGCATGTACCACTTTCCAGATCTTTTCGCAGTAGCTTGACGCGGATCGACAGGCGCAAACCACACCTGCTCGATGAAATTGGTGTCTCGTCCCTTCCCTTCTTTTATATATCATTTTGTTCTTTCCTTCGTTCCTTTGTTTGTTCTCCACGCTCGTTTCCACCGCACCAACCATCCACTTCTATACTCCCCAGAGCCGCCGCCATGAAGGTCCTTGCCATCATCGGCGCCGTCCTGGCGTCCCTCGTCTACCTGATCGAGAAGAACCTCGACTCCTTCTACATCTTCGATACCGTCCACCTGCACGACCTGGCCCAGCGCGCCGTGGCTGCCCACGGCAACGACACCGGTGCCATTGTCGGCTTCATCACCAGCGAGCTCAAGGGCCATGCGAAGCTGTCCTCGTACGTCAGCGACAATGGCGAGTGGATCCTCAACAATGCCGGCGGTGCCATGGGCGGCATGACCATCCTGCACGCCAGCATCACCGAGTACCTGATTGTCTTTGGTAGGTCCCGGCCCTGTGTTCTCGTCTTGGGTTCTCTCCTTGAGTTCTCTCCTTGTGTTCTCTCCTTGTTTTCTCCCCTTGCTTTCTCCCCTTGTTTCTCCCCCGGTTCTCCACCGCTTCTCGCCATGGACATCGACTAACAGAACAGGCACCACCGTAGGCACCGAGGGCCACACCGGCCGCCACACCGCCGACGACTACTTCCACATCCTGACCGGCGAGCAGTGGGCCTACGTGCCCGGCCTGTTCCAGCGCGAAGTCTACGGACCCGGTGAGGTTCACCACCTGCGCCGTGGCGACGTCAAGCAGTACAAGATGCCCGAAAACTGCTTCGCCCTCGAGTACGCCCGTGGCTGGATCCCTCCCATGATGTTCTTTGGCTTTGCCGACGGCTTCTTCTCCACTCTCGACCTGCCGACCCTGTGGCGCACAACATACGTCACAGCGGTCCAGATGATTGGCAACCTCCTGGTTGGCAAGATTTAAGGGCGTATGACATTGGGAGAGGTAGAAAGAAGACATTAAAAACGGCGTTGGGTGAAGAGAATACGGCGACAGGACCGGAAACAAGGCAAACTAGGACGACCCTGTATCCCGTGGTTGTGGTACAGCGCAGCTACCATCCTCGGTCCATGCCGCGTGCTGTGTGTAGGCACTGATCTATATTTCTTTTGAGGATTGGTGACTGTCACTGCAAAGCGTCCTGTACAACTGAAACATACGACTTTTAATATACAGATCTTGACTGCAGTTATTTGGGGTATCATACGTCGGCAACGTCAAGTGCGTTCCTTGGTACCGTAGCTAGGACCAACTCGACTCGTAGCAAGCCGCAATCAAGCAATACGGCCCAGGCTTCGGATCATGAGTCCTATTAAATGAATGACTCCAAGGTACTCAGTAAAGAGTCTCAATGGCAAGAATTGTGCCTTGCAGAGTGTCCCGTTATTAAAAAGTGCATGTGATTCTGAGTCACGAGAGCGTCGATAAGAGTCTTAAGCAGTGCGTCGTAGAGCGCAATCCTTCAATAAGAAACAGAAAGTAGGAGATTGCCTCCAAAGCAAGAACATTTTGTCAGCTACATCGTGGAAAAAGCGCCTTGTGATCAGAGACGTCGTTTATCTTGCGCCTCGTCCCAATGAGCCCTCCGTTTTGGCGTGACTCAAATGGGTTTGTTCCTGCCCAGAAAAAAAAGGGCGGTCAGAGGCGGCGATAAAATACTGGCCAACGTCGCCGCGGGGAAGGCACGGCTGCGAGTCAGCGGAGGAGAGGGGCAAGTTTCCTATTTTGTTGCTGTTAGCGGGCTAAAGTGCCACCAATTCAGCCTTTGGCGCCCGTTTCACAGGCGCTCCTACCGGATTTTTTTAGACGTGTTTTTTCGTTGCTCCTGCCTTTTCCAGAGCCTTCTTCTCTCTGCAACATAAACACATCGTCACCACCATTTTGCAAACCTGCCCGCAGACCGACAACATGGACGGACAGGACGCTAAACCCCTGGCGGCTGACCGTACGCTGAAGCTGGAAAACGTATGCTGCTGCACCACCCTTGCGCTCAAAAATGTGTATGGACGCTGATATGACTGACGCTCGTGACCCCGAAACAGACGGAGAAACGTGACACTCTGATTGCAGTAAGTTGGAAGCCGTCCACTTCTCCTCTCGGCCCATAAGCGCTTCGAATCGGCGTCTGACCTTCTGTCTCTGCTCTAGGACGAGCTGCGGTTCCAAGATGAGTGGGCCAAGGCCAAGCACTTTGAGCAGGATGCCCCCCTGCCCTCCGAGCCCGAGCAGGACAAGCTCTTCACGACCATGGCCTACCCCTACATGAACGGCAGCCTGCACGCCGGCCACTGTTTTACATTCTCCAAAGTCGAGTTCATGACCGGCTTCGCCCGCATGGAGGGCCGTCGGGCCCTGCTGCCCCAGGGCTTCCACTGCACCGGCATGCCCATCAAGGCTGCCGCCGACAAGCTGACGAGAGAGGTGGAGATGTTCGGCCAGTTCTTTGAGCGTGCCCCCGGCGCCGAAGAGGAGCAGGGCCTGGCCATCCGCCCCGCGGCGGGCGCAGAGGCTCCTGCTGCTGCTGCCGCCGCGGCTCCCGCAGACGCCAAGCCGAAGACGGACATGAGCAAGTTCAGCAGCAGCAAGAGCAAGGCTGTCGCCAAGAGCGGCAAGACCAAGTACCAGTATGAGGTGGGTACTTTTCGGAAGTACGTGTACGTCAAGTCATAATGGCCACTAACAGTGGCTTTCCCAGATCATGGTGTCCCTGGGCTTCGACCTGAAGGAGATCCACAAGTTCACCGACCCCGAGCACTGGCTGCAGGTGTTCCCTGAGCGCTGCGAGACCGACCTGCGCCGCATGGGTGCCCGCGTCGACTGGCGCCGCTCCTTCGTCACCACCCCTGCCAATCTGTACTACGACGCGTTTGTCCGCTGGCAGATCACGCGCCTGCGCGAGCTGGGCAAGATCAAGTTCGGCAAGCGCTACACCGTCTACAGCCCCAAGGATGGCCAGCCCTGCCTGGACCACGACCGCAGCTCCGGTGAGGGTATCACCGTCCAGGAGTACGTCGCCCTGAAGATGAAGACCCTGGCGTGGTCCGAGACCGCCAAGCAGGTCATTGGCGACAAGATCCCCGCCGGCGCCGATGTCTACTTCATCCCCGCCACCCTCCGCCCCGAGACCATGTACGGCCAGATTTGCTGCTTCGTCGGCCCCAGCGTCGCCTACGGCATCTTCAAGGCCCCCGTCGCCGGCAAGGAGGGCAAGTTTGAGTACTACCTGTGCACAGAGCGCGCTGCGCGCAACATGGCGTACCAGAATGTCTTGGCGTGGGGCGAGTTCGAGTCCGTCGTGCAGCTGATGGGCTCCGACGTCATCGGTACCCTGGTTAACGCCCCGCTGTCCGTCTACGAGAAGGTGTACATCCTGCCCATGCAGACCCTGAAGCCCACCAAGGGTACCGGAGTCGTCACGTGCGTGCCATCCGACAGCCCCGACGACTACGCCACCGTCACGGATCTGCTACGCAAGCCGGAGTACTATCACATCAAGAAGGAGTGGCTGGACAAGGATATTCTGCCCGTCATCCAGACCCCCTCATCCGACCTCATCGCTAAGTTCCTGGTCGAGAAGCTGAAGATCAACTCGCCCAAGGACACGAAGCTGCTGGAGCAGGCCAAGGAGCAAGCCTACAAGGAGGGCTTCTACCAGGGCACCATGCTGGTCGGCGAGCACAAGGGCACGCCCGTACAGGACGCCAAACCCCTGATCCGCAAGCAGCTGCTGGATGCCGGCCTGGCCTTCAACTACGCCGAGCCCGATGGCGAAGTCATCTCCCGCTCCGCCGACGTATGCGTTGCCGCCTACCTGGACCAATGGTACCTAAACTACGGCACGACCGAAAACGGCGGCGACGGCGAGTGGTGCGAGCAGGTGCTGGACGCCCTGGAGGACGGCACCGTCAACTGCTTCTACCCGGAGGCGAAGCACGCGTTTGAGCAGACGCTGAACTGGCTGGGCCACTGGGCGTGCTCGCGCTCGTACGGTCTGGGCACCAAGCTGCCGTGGGACGTCTCGCAGCTGGTCGAGAGTCTGAGCGACAGCACCGTCTACATGGCGTACTACACCGTCTGCGTGTACCTGCACAGCGACATCTTTGGCAAGACGCCCGGCAAGGCCTCCAAGCCAATCACGCCGCAACAGATGACCAACGAGGTCTGGGACTACGTCTTCTGCCGCACCGAGTCGGTGGAGAGCGACATCCCCAAGGAGGACCTGGAGGGCATGCGCCGCGAGTTCCAGTACTTTTACCCGCTGGATGCGCGTATTTCGGGCAAGGATCTGATCAACAACCACCTGACGTTCTGCCTGTACCACCACACCGCCCTGTTCCCCAAGCAGTACTGGCCGCGCGGTATGCGCGTCAACGGCCACCTGCTGATCAATGGCCAGAAGATGAGCAAGAGCACGGGCAACTTCCTGACGCTGCGCGAGTCCACTGAGAAGTTCGGCGCCGATGCCACGCGTGTCGCCCTGGCCGACGCCGGCGACGGTATCGAGGACGCCAACTTTGAGGAGTCGGTGGCCAATGCCACGATTCTGCGCCTGTACGAGCTGCGCAAGTGGGCGCAGGAGACGGTCGCCGATACCACGCTGCGCACAGGCGAGCTGGGTCTGTTCGACAAGATGTTTGACAACGAGATGAACACGCTGGTCATCGAGACCAAGAAGCACTACCAGGACACCTTCTTCAAGCTGGCCCTGAAGAGCGGCTTCTACGACTTCACCGCTTCGCGCGATTGGTACCGTGACATCACCAAGGCGTCGGGCGACGGTATGCACCGCGACCTGGTGAAGCGGTACGTCGAGCTGCAGGCTCTGCTGCTGACGCCCATTGCACCGCACGTATGCGAGTACCTGTGGCGCGATGTCCTGAAGCACGAGGACAGTGTGCAGACAGCGCTGTACCCGACCGTGCCGGACCCCAACCCAAGCCTGACGGCGGCGCGCAACTACATCCGCAACGTAGGTTCCTACACGCCACCACCCCACCATGCATGCCGCGACCAAAACTGTATGAGGTCATATAATACTGACGTTGCTACTAGACCACATCCAACATCACGGCCGCCGAGGGCCTGCAGACGAAGAAGCTGGCCAAGGGCAAGGCCATTGCGTTCGACCCCAAGAAGGCCAAGAAGCTGACCATCTTTGTTGCCGACGCCTTTCCCGAGTGGCAGGACAAGTGCATTGAGGTCGTGAAGCAGGTGCTGGAGGCCACCGGCAGCATCGACGTCAAGAACGTCTCAGGCAAGCTCGACAAGGCGGAGCTGAAGAAGTCGATGCCGTTCATCCAGGCACTGAAGAAGCGCATCGACGGTGGCGAGGACGCGGCGGCCGTGTTTGACCGCAAGCTGGCGTTTGACGAGCTGTCCACGCTGGAAACCATGATCCCCGGCCTGAAGCAGACGGTCAACAAGCTGGAGACGGTCGTGGTTGTGTCTGTCAAGCCGGGCGCGACGTCTGGCGAGGTGCACAAGGGTGACGGCCAGACGCTGGATCCCCTGCCGCAAGCGGCGGCGGGGGCCACGCCAGGCAACCCTAGCTTCCTGTTCGAGAACGCGTAAGAGGGAGGGACTAGACATGATGGAAACGAAATAGAAAATAAAAAAAGGCGACAGAAAATCCACACGGAGGATTTTGGACGTATCAGGTTAGGGTAGAGAGGCATGTTACCCCTTTGTGTTTTTATTTTTATTTGTTACGCATTTTGCTGGTGTCGTTTTGCAAAATATAAAATTAAATAAATAAAATAAAAGACAAGAACAGCAATATCTGCTTGATGTTAAGATGCGATTGCTCCGTATGCTCTGTAGAGCATTATAAAACCAAAATCACTTGCCTCGCCTGAAGTTACCTTTCACCATGGAGTGATCTGCGGGTTTTCGTGTTGCGAGCCGCGTTTTCCTCAAGAACGGCTCGAGACGTTCTAGAATGGTGGCATGTTCGGCAAATGTAGCAAATGTAGCAAATGTAACGAGTTGATGTGCAAGTTGACACCAGTTATTGCGCAGAAAATACAGCAATTCGGTGTTTGATGGACAAGTCTGATTGAGACGCTGTAATAAACCCTATGACAAAGAGGCTCGAGCGCTCAGCAACAAGCTGTGGTGAAACGGCAGGAACGACAGCAGCGCTGGCCAGCGCTCCTGCCTCTGCGTTGCCGGAGAGCAATCACTTCCCGTCTTTCGTAGAATTTGTGCTGCTACCGTCCTACCTTCCGCGGGTGGAAACTTTGTATGTGGCCATTTTTGCCGGCCGCGCTTTCTCGACCCGTTTGGGGTTTGCTCACCAAAGTTCTTACACCTGCCAAACGCACTTTCCGCCGGAGGCCTGCCGCTGACAAGACGAGGCAGGCGCCATCGGGCAACTGCCATACCAACTTGACAGATGTGGGACCCTTACGGCTAATTTGGAGCCTAGCAATCCATATCAATCCATAGCTGCTTCTGCAATGGATACGAGAAGAAGTCGCTCTGGAACAGCTTGGCAGCTTGATCAGCGACAACTATGACGACAGTGTTCAGACGATTCATACTGTTCTGTAAGAGTCATTGGATTGAAGTCGGCTGCCTCATTGCACGATTCCACTGTTCACAAGGACTTGGTGCAACAACCAAGAGCGCAAACATTGGAGCTTGCCAAGCGGAGAACAGGGTCGAGGGGATCTTCCAGTCGCGCCTTCCCAATGTTGCGCCTCAACTCACAGTGGGGCATGTGCACACGTGCGCCTAACTGCCCAGAAGGCAAGAGCATTGCGATAAGCATCTTCAAGCTATCTAAATTGTCCGCCGCAAAATGTACGCTTTGTCATTTTTGCTCTTGTGCTCGATTCCCTTTCCTATCACTTCCCCTTTCGTGTCCCTTCGATATTGCACGCGACCTTATCGTGACGACGGACAAGTTAAGAAACCCAGCAGCGCAGCCAACACGGGGTCACGAACGGGCACGCAAACAGGGGCAGTTTGATGCGAGCAAGACGGCGCAACAGGAGGATCTACGGCAAAGACGGCACGAAGAAACAATAACGCAGAAAGAAGGACAAGAAACACCTCAAAACGAATAAAATACGCGACCCGACTGATCGCCACCCGTCCAAGAACGCAACGACTTTCCCAGGCGTGCGCCTCCCATCCTCATCTGCTGCATCGAAATCTTGGCCCGTGTGGAGACGGCATCTAATCTTCTGGGTTCTGCGTTTCCTCCACCGCCCTCCCCTCTTCCTCGTTCTCGATTTCTGCAAGATTTCGGGGTCTGAGGGTGTGCTGCCAAGGGCGGCGCTTTGTCGCCGACTCTGCCGCCTGTGGTCTGTGTGTTGTACACCGGCTTCTTTCTTTTCTTTTTTTTTTTTTTTTTTTTTTTTTGAAGTCTTATCCTGCTCCACGCTTGACACTGCAGCTCCTTTCTCTTTTCAGTTTCCGCGACACCTTCTCCTCTTTCCCCATCCCGCATCCAGCCAATTTAATGTCTCACATCCACCCTCAAAATTGTATTTCCATCTAAATTACCTCTTTTCCTCCACAGAGCTACTTTACGTCGCCTCCTCCCATGCACCTTTCTTCTCTTTGTCTTCCACCTTCGGTCCTCCTTTCGCGTATGAACTACGTCCTCCAGTCGTCCCTTTAGGCCAGCGACGTGCCTCTTCTGATAGAACTGTCATTCGACACGAGCACTTCGCCAAACTCCACACTAACGTCACCTAAAACGCCTCACCTTATTGTTGAGTTCTGGCCCAGTGCCGACTGACAGGAACAAAGCATGGAGCCCGACTTGAGCGCCACCATCACAAAACACCCGCATCCCTTCCGACTCGAGCACTCCGCACCGGCGAGCCGCTCATCTTCGCGCACACCCGGCACATCGTCTGCCGGCGCGCTGGACCGCATCGACCGCAGCAGTGGCCAGAACAACGCCTCCAGTACAGGCGTTGATTACAAGCCCGAGGAGGACGATGGTGCTGCCGTGGAGCGGCATCAGACGATCCACCCGGCGAGCCCCAGCGAACAGAGCGCGCTGAGCAGCCAGACAGCCGGCCGGGTCACCGACGTCGAAGGCCAAACGACGGTTGGTCCTGGTGGCGCCGGGCGTCTGCCGCATGTCCCTGCCGAGAACGACCCGTATGGCCTGTCGTCGGCCTACAAGACCGACCAGGAACTCGAACAAATCCAGTCGACCCTTACGCAGAGGAAGAATGCCACCGGTTTAGGGGGTAGCGACGGCGGCAGCGACGGCGGCAGCGGTGGGAGCAACCCCGGTGGCAACACCAGAGCCGACTTGGGTGTCGTCAGCAGCAGCGGGGGAAACGCCAATGGTTCCAGCAGCCAGCAGAGGAGCAGCAAGGGCTTGTTGGCACGGTGTTTGCCGGTCCCGTTCCCGTCCTTCCGGTTTCCCGGCATGCCGTCGTTTGCGCGCCGCGCGCTCCAGAAGCGCAAGCTGCAGGGCTTTTACAAGTCGCAGAACGCCACCATCGAGAACATGCTCAAGAGCGTCGAGGAGCACCAGGCCGAGGCCCGCCAGGAGCACGGCGATGACCAACTGCGCTACCGCATCGCCGTGTACGGCTCGTTCGCGGCCAACCTGATTCTGGCTGCGCTGCAAATCTACGGTGCCGTGTCGTCCGGCTCGCTGTCGCTTTTCACGACGATGGCCGATGCCATCTTCGACCCGCTCTCCAACGTCACCCTCATTGTGACCAACCGCGCCGTCAAGCGTGTCGACCCGGCGCGGTTCCCGTCCGGCAAGGCCCGTCTCGAGACTGTGGGCAATATCGTGTTCTGCTTCTTGATGACGGCCGTGTCGTTCATCCTGATCGCCTTCTCCATTCGCGAGCTCGTCGAGGGCCGCTCCCCTGACGAGGCCGAAACCAAGAAGTTCCACCTGCCGTCGGTGCTCGCCGTGGCCATTGCGTTTGCCACGAAGCTCGCGCTGTTCTTTTACACCTGGGCCATCAAGGACCGCTACAGCCAGGTCAACATTCTATGGCAGGACCACCGCAACGACCTGCTGATCAACGGCTTTGGTCTGTTTACGAGTGTCGGCGGCAGCAAGCTCGTTTGGTGGATCGACCCGTCGGGCGCCATTCTGATTGGTGTCATTGTGTCCACCATCTGGCTGCGGACGGCCTTTGCCGAGTTCCTGCTGCTTGTCGGCGTCGTCGCATCTGTGGAGACGCAGCAGCTCATCACCTACGTCTGCGTGACGCACTCGCCGGCCGTGCAGCAGATCGACACGGTGCGCGTGTACCACTCGGGCCCGCGCCTGATTGCCGAGGTCGACGTGGTGATGCCGCAGGACGCGACGCTCGGCGAGACGCACGATGTCGCGGAGGCGCTGCAGTCGAAGCTGGAGTGCCTGCCAGACGTGGAGCGTGCGTATGTGCACGTGGACTACGAGACGACACACAAGCCCGAGCACGCCTACAAGAAGGATCTGTGAGGAGGAGGGGCGGGACAGTGAGTGAGTGGTGGGGGTTGGGAGAGTGGCGTTGTAGTTGCTTTGGCGAGGCGTGTCTCGATTGGTTTGGTTTGGTTTGGTTTGGTTTGGTTTGACTATTTGACATTTCTGTGTGTGATACTCCTCTTTTGTTCTAGATCTCTCTCCCCGTGCGCAGCATGAGCTTCGTTTGCATTTTTGACCACGACCGTACGAACACGACACTGTCTTCGAGACAGAAAAGCTTCAAAATAAAAACGCATCAAAAATACAAAATACAGCTGCATTGCGGACAAGGACCTTGCTTGCATAGTGAGGGCCCATCATGCCCGACACAATGTCACCCGCGCACAAAACGTTGCAGACTAAAAACCAGTCTTTCTTCAGCGCCCTTTGCCGTTATCAACTCGATGGTGGCTGTAGCGGAAACGCATGTACAGCAAATGCACGTTTACGGCAGCTCATGGAGAGGGGCAGCTGCTCGCCTCCGCAGCCGACTTTTTGCGGGGAAAGCTGCAGCTCGCAGCAATCGAGGCGATGGGCGCAGATCAGCGGAGCCTTCTTTGGTTTGACATGCAAACATGCTCTGCTGCCAGCAGTCTGAGTGGTGGATGGCGCTGAAGAAAGTGGAGATAGTCGGAGATGGTGTGTCGTCGTCTGTTAGCTTCCTTCTAGCGGGCGCGTGTCCTAGTTTGGCAGCTAGCGTTGGCAGCTGCGATCTGGCAGCTGGCAGCGCGTTCCACGCTTCGTTTCGTAGTTCAATCTAGTCTTCAGAATTGGCTCTTTCCTAATTTACGGTATCAGACCCCGATGATTGACTTTGTCTGGCCAGAAATGGAAAGTCTCAGAGTCAGGGACAAGGCTGCCAAAGACAAGAAACTGGAAGGAGCGGACGAGGTAAAACGGGCATACGGCTAGCAAAGTAAGATGAAATGACATGGTTTGAGGCTGTCTTATCTGTTCTGAATCGCATTCCGCCGTTGATCTCGGTTGCCTTTGCCGATGAGACAGCATCTGCCAAGATTAGACACATGCGCCTTCTCGAGACATAGAGGGATAAATAGGATACAAAGAGGATGGCCTTGTCCCAAGCTTCTTCAATGCAAGGCAATATCTGAGCTTGAGCCGTGAGAGGATACGGCAGAGGGCAGAGGCAACTAACAGGCTGCACTGCGTACAAATACCACCACTTGGAACTTCTTGCATTTGCAATGCATTTGATATGTGACAAGAGCGTCCTGCAGTTCAGAATGTCAATGTAGTATGCGGTATCAAAGCTGCCGTCTCTGCTTCCTTCCTGCTTGAGAGCAGAGATGTTGTCGCCACGAACTGCTCTCAAAGATCAGTGGAAGGACCCCCGAAGCGTCGACCCGTTCGTCTGGCCCGCCCTGGCTCCACCGAAACAATCCAGTCTACGATCATGGAGTAATTATATAACAAAAGCTCTGGCCACCTGTAAAGACAGGGCTCCGTTACCAAAAATGGCCTAGACTGAGAGGAGCCATTCACAAAGGAAAAGAAAACAAGAAACAAGAACGAGCGAGAGAAATAACGGCTGCTATGTCGCCTCCTCCACCCTGACATGCCTGCACATATGCACACATGCACATGGTCACATAGCACGACGTGCCTCATTTTCTTCCTCATTTTCTTAATTCTCTCCACATTCTATCCTCATTGTCTCAACGCTGTGCTGCATCACACAGGCGTTCTTTCGTCTCTCGGACATCTCGTCGTCGTCTTGTACCTGCCTTCCCTTCTGCCGTCCCAACACTCTTTCCTTCTCGTTCTCCCGGCTCCTTTCTCGAGCTCCTTTCTCGAGCTCCTTTCTCGAGCTCCTTCCTCCAGCTGGCTCTATCTATCTGGTGACGCCACTTTTGTACATTACTTGTGTATTTAGTGTTGCTGGGTCTTGGTCGACATCCCCCTCTTTCCTGGCTAATATCACTTGCGTGTCTCCGCCCTCGGAACTCTCTTAATTCCTCTCCTGACTTTTCCATTTTCTTTCCCTTGTTCACTTTGCTATTTCCCTGTACGTCTCTTGGCCATTTTGCTGCTCTTGTGTTGCCGTTGTGTTTTGGCCCATCGCTCTTGCCTCGCGGTTCCTGTTGTGTCGCTTGTTTAGCGTTAGTCGCTCTTTCCACTGTTCGTTCCTCACGCCTCGTGGCCCACTTATCGGGCAACCACCACCCCAACAACCCTTAAGCTCATTTAAAGCTCCGCGCGCGGCTCATTCTTCCGGACGCTCTTTCTTTCGCTCTTCTTGCCTGTCGCCGTCTCGTCTACGTGTTTTTGGTTGTCCCTTTCTGCATCGTCCATTTTGTTTTCGATTGCGTCCCGGGCTTCACTTCTCCCCTTAGGACGCTCAATCGCTTTTCCAACGCGATGGCTCTTCAGAGTGGGGAGGACATCTACGCCACGGTACGTATCTCGTCTCAACTGCCCAGACGGTGGTCACCTGTCTCTCCCCCGCAAACCGCACCGACATCACCTTTTAATATTTATCATAACTTCTCATGGTATCGACGTGCTGATGACGCTCCATTGCAGCTTCTTACGAGCGACACGTACTTGCCAGGTATGTTTTGATGGAGACAACTGAGATTCTGGGTCTCTTGTTGTGGGGCCAAACTGATCTCTCGAAGCTCCGGAAGCTGTCCGAGCTCCGGATCGCGAGAGCTCCCATCGGCCCGGTTCACAGCTGCATATCTTCATTTGTCTGCTTCAGTGCACGTGCTAAAGCCTTGTCCACCCTCCAGGTGCCCTTGTTCTGGCCCACTCGCTCCGCGATGCCGGCACGTCCAAGAAGCTGGCCGTCCTGGCCACCCTCGACACCGTGTCCGCCGAGGTCATTACCCAGCTCAAAGTGCGCCCCCAGCTCCCAGCTTCGTCCCTGTTTCTCTGCCGACTCCTCGGCTGTGCTTTCTTGGCAACTGACACGCGCAGAATGTGTACGACTACGTAATATCTGTGCCGCGCATCAAAAACGAGGCCTCAGCCGGCAAACTTCACCTCATGAACCGCCCCGATCTCCACTCCGCCTTCACCAAGATCAACCTCTGGAAACAGGCCCAGTTCCGCAAGATCGTCTACGTCGACGCCGATGTTGTCGCGTACCGTGCCCCCGATGAGCTCTTTGACCTCCCCCACGCCTTTGCCGCAGCACCAGACATCGGCTGGCCCGATCTGTTCAACACCGGCGTCATGGTCCTCACACCCAATGTTGGCGAGTACTACGCCCTCTCTGCCATGGCCCAGCGCGGCATCTCCTTTGACGGCGCCGACCAGGGCCTCCTGAACATGCATTTTAAAAACTCCTACCACCGCCTGCCATTTACCTACAACGTCACTCCGTCTGCTCACTACCAGTACCTTCCGGCCTACCGCCACTTCCAATCGAATGTCACCATGGTCCACTTCATCGGCTCCGACAAGCCGTGGACCCGGGGCCGCGGTGCTTCCCACGGTAGCGGTGTCTACGACGAGATGGTCGGACAGTGGTGGGCTGTTTACGATCGCCATTATCGCCCTGCTGTATGTTTGGCACCTTGTTGTCTGCAATGACCTCGCTGCCCGTTCCTTTTGTATATGCCGTACTGACATCATCATCCCCTGACAGTCTCCTCCACCGGGGTCCAACCTTCCCGCGAAGAATCCGCCTCCCGAGATTATTCAGTACTTTGTGAAAGGCGAATATCACCCGACCATTACTTACAGACTAACTCCCGGCGAGCCCTCCTTGGATCTCGGGCGCTCGACATACGGTCAGCATTCAGAGACTCTGCCGCCTCCTCCCCCGTCCCAGTCGTTTTATGCGTCCCGCGAGCATCAGCACCTACAACATTCCCCAGCACCACCACCACCACCACCACCACAAAACAATGAACATGGCCATGGACCACCTGACCAGCAACCTCATTATCCTCATTACCACCATGAACATCAACATGACGAATCTCATAGTCATCATGATCAAAACCAGTTCCATGAGCGTGGCCGCTCCGAACCTGCTCCTCCCCCATCGTCCTCTTCTTTGTTTCAGCAAGACACCTCGCACAACCCGCCCCATGTTGTCTCTTTTGCGATTTCTGATGAGAACACACGCACTGAGACTCGAGAAGACCAGGTTCCGGGTCCACAGCCGGGAACGTCTCAACCTCCGGCACAAGAACAAAAGCATGAGCCAGAACGACCCCCAATGGTGCCCAGTTGGGATGCTCAATGGTATGCTGGACCGTTTTACTGAACGACAGAGGTCCCAAAATGAGTGGTCTTGCTAACATGCTGTCCTTCTCTCTTTAGGCAACCGCCGCCTACAAATGCTAAACCGGAGGCAATGAACTTCCCGCAGACCCACTACGAAATGTCCCGCGATGCAACGCCGTTCCTCCCGCCGCCGCGATACGCGAGTCCGCCGCGCGACATGTGGTATGAAGTGCCAAAGGCGGCCCCGGCCCCTGCGCACGAGCGGCCGGCAGCCATCTTCCCATGGGAGACGCACCAACCACCAGCGACCCGTGTCTTTGCCGAGCCACCGCCACCAGCCCCCTTATCTGAACCGACCCGAGCCGAAACGCATTCGGGTCAGTCGGGCTACCATCCACACCCTTCCTTCCAGGAGCTAGGAGCTGAGCCATCTATGATCACAGGTTCGCCCTCAATGGATTTGAAGACGGAGCCCACCACACCAATCATGCCATCGACCGCTCGTGATGTACCGCCCTCTGATCCCTGGGCGTCGTTTACACGAACCAACGCTTGGGACGGGGTGCCCCAGATCGATCGGTACGTCGACGCTTTCCAGAAGCAGCACCGCCGAGTGAGGAGCCGTGGCCAAGCGCCCGGTGGCGGTCTGCGATCAGGGACCGGTGTCGGTGACGTGAGCGGTGGCGGTGGCGTTGATGACGCCGCCTCTGCGCCGTGGAGGCGCGGCTCCAAGGTCACAGACTTCCCCAGCGAAGTAGAACGACCCAGTCTACCCGTCACACCAGCACCGATTCGTCGATCCAGTTACTGGGGCAGTGGTGGCCCCAGCTTTGGTGCAGACGATGACGATGCGGAAGGCGGTGACGGCGCGCACCTGCTGCCGGCTGCCGATGGTGTGCCGAAGCAGGCCGACTGGGTATGTGTGCATGGCGTAGTGTGGACGCCGGCAGACTGCCTCTGCGAGCATCTGCGACGCCGTCGTAGTGGTGGTCTTAATGATCGTAGCGATCAAAAAGATCAAGATCGTAGTGATGATCTGAATCGTACTAACAGTCTTGGGAACAACAAGGATCCGGCCACGCAGCTTCAGAAGCTGGCCAAACAGCAGTCAGAAATGCTGTTCCAGAAGCTGGGCAACGCCGGCGACGCCGAGGGGGGTGAGGCTAGCGATGCACCCCGTACCATCCCGCTGCGGCCACTGCCTTTTGGTTCCGAGAACATCCAGTCCCCAACCTATGTGGCCCAGGCGCCGCCCGTCGTGGTCAGCCCGAAACCGATCAAGCCCGGCGGTCTCGAGACCAGCTCGGTGCGCAACATTTACGACCAAAGCAGTAGCAGCAGCGGTGCAGCTGTGGCCGGCACGGGCGGCGACGACGTCACCATACCGCCAAAGCTCTCGGATACAAAGATTGCCGAACCCTCGTATCTCGGCCCCGGCATCGTTTTCGAAAAGGACGAGGGCTACCCCGAGCAGGAAGTGGCGGCAGCGCTGCCCTCGGAAGAAGAAATGGATGTACTTGATACATGAGAGGTTTGTTTCCCTTTGTTTTGCTGCTGTATTTCTTTTGTCCTTTTGGCACGTTTTGGGAGCAACGGGGAAGAGACTTTGGAAACATAATTGGATAATGGCATGGTAGGGAGGACATCAATGGGTTGGGGATGGTGCGAGGCACCGTTGTACTGTACGATGGTAGGACTATTGCATGTGCATGGCATATATCTCTTTTTCCCTCTCTCGTGGCCTCATTTATCGTCGCCCACTTTGTCGGCATCTCGTATAATGCATGTATGGAGGGTATATGTCAAAAAAACTATCCGATGAAAATAAAAACTTCCCAATGGGCATACAATCCAGCTGTCCTTCGCATTACAACATACAATCTTACAACTTTGACTCGGCCGCAGCAGCAGCTGCTGCTGCCTCCGTAGCAGGGGCATCCTGCACAGCAGGAGTGGCGTCGGCAACGGCAGCAGGAGCAGAGACAGGGGCGGCAGCAGCAGCACTAGCCGCCTCCTCCTTGGCACCGCCGGCGCGCTCCAGGATCCAGTCGCCGAACTCGCGGTAAAACAGCTGGCGGTCCGCCAGGGGCTCGCCGTGCAGCTGGTGCACCCACTTCTCGTAGTTGCGGAAGGTCCTGTCCGGGACGGCCGTTGCCGATGTGTCGAACCACTTCTTGCTTGCCACGAAGCTCGTGCACTTGTCGGCGTCGCCGTGGCCCACCCAGATGCTCTTGACGCTGGGGCCCGGCTTCACGCGGCCCTGGGCAATCTCCGTCACGCGGTCCAGCAGGGCCGCGAAGCCCTCGAGGGTGCCCGTGTCGTGGCACAGGGCGTCGGCCTCGAGGGCGGCCTGGATGTCCTTGTCGCGGCTGAGGTACGCGACGGGGATCTTGTTCTTGATCTGGAAGTTGGGCAACAGGCGGCTCGCGAGGCGGCCCACGGAAATCTTCAGGGCGCTGGGCTCCTCGCCGGCGGGGAACCCGAAGAAGGGCGCCTCGAGCAGCCAGCCGCGGACCTTGGACACGACCTCCGTCTCGTGAGCCGAGCCAGCGGGCGCCGCCATCAGCGTGGCGACCTCGTTGCCGCCCATGGAGTGGCCGATCACAAAGACGGGCGTCTCGTCGCCGAGGTGCGGTTTGATAAAGGCGACAATGTCGGCCAAGACCGTCGCCGTGGGCCCCGAGCGGCCCTTGTCGGCGGGTTTCTTGACGCTGCGGCCCCAGCCGCGCTGGTCGAAGCCGTAGACGGCGATGCCGCGTTCGGCGAGGGTGGGGAAGAACTCGCGGTAGTTGTTGATGTGGTCGCTGAAGCCGTGGATAGCGATGAGCTTGGCACGGACGGGGCCGTCAGGCTGTAAGAGAAAGGGGCAGATCAGCTCGAGTGTCCAGGCCAGGAACAGATCGAATGCCGGCGGAGACTTACCAGCCACGTCTTGGTGTACAGCTCCTGGCCGTTCACCGTAAAGGTGCCTTCTGAAATGTTGACCATTGTGGCGATGTGCAAAATTGCAAATTGTAGAAATGGATGTTTTGAGGAGTCAAAAGCTGTCGAAAGACGGGAGAGAGGGTGTGAGAGGACGTGTGCGCAGGGTGATGATGGCGTTATACGGGGCGTTTGAAGAGGGATAGGCGAAGTCTTGAACCAAAATGCATGTGAAGGTCAGATTGGCAAACAAGCAACAAGCTTTTGGAAGGCACGGTGGAGAAACGCAAACAGCTGTCGCGTCTATTGTGGGTCGGTCCAGACGGGCCGGTTGGTGGGGAATTGGGGAGAGCTTGGAGCGGGGATGGGCACTAAAGTCCTGGGGAACATAAGATGGGCTCTGATGGTCAAAGACGGAAAGAACACAAAACGGACGAGGGCGGCAGCGGGCGGAAAGAGCATTCCGTAGAAAGCCGTTGCAAGGGGAAGGAGCAACACACAGATTCAGTCGTGCTGGCCGAGGCTCCTGATGGCAGTCGCTGCTGGCTGGGGCCTAGTGCGCGCCTCCGTAGCTCCTTCCAGAGACAAACTTACTCGGGCCAAACAGCCAATAGCCTCACAGCAGCTACATCGTGGTCATTGTTGGAGCAAACCGTGGACGCACGCCATAATATAGTCCGTAGATAGCAATGTGGAAAGCAGTACAAAAAATTGGAGCTTGACTGAAGGTCCGACGATGCACCTTCGTTACCTGTACGGCGTGCTCAGTGCCTTGCAGGCATACCTCGCCTGAATAGTGGGGCTTTCTCGGCCTTAACATCTCGTCTGCAGGGAGAGCAAAAACGCTCTTCGACATAGTTATGCTATTATCCCAAGGCTACCGCCAACTCGGTAACCCTTGCCTCTTCCCTGTGGGCTTGCTGTGTCGATTTCCCAGCTCCGTAGAAGCAGAGAAGCAGCCGCAGCTGCAGCCACAGCCATAGGAGATGCAAAAATCTCAACTTCGCCGAGACGTTGACACGGCAGTTACGAAGAGTGCCTTTATGCGCTTAGGTGCAAGAAGAAGTTCGCCTTTGCTTGTACGAGGCTGGCACACGGCATCATGAGCACTTGGTCAAAGGACACGACGGACGTTTGAGCGTGGAGTGATGTTGATAATGAAGCTGTTCCGGCTGTTGGATCTCTCGATCTTTTCCCCTGTGACTCATTGATGCAGTTCTCCAGACGGCCGCAGTCGTGCCTTCCCCGCGAACCCCAACCCAGACAACGTCACTTGGCAAGCGCTATAAATTTGTTCCACAGTGGCAAGGAAGGAGCCATCGCGCTGCCCCAAACAATCCCCCTAAACGCAGATCACCCGTCCAGTTCGCCTTGTTCTCTTCGACCGAGCCTCAGCCTCAATCTCAATCTCTTCGGTCACGAACCCAGCCAGCCAGTCTAATCGCTATCCCCTGTCTGCCTCCCGCATGTCTGGTGCATGTCTTGCCCTTTTGGCTCCGTGGCTCCGCCTCAATACTTCCCTATCCGACCAGCCTGCTGCCATTACACCATCGAAAATGCTACGACACGAGATACGACCTACAAACAGCAAAGAATTCCCCTGTACGGAATCCGTCGTACGCATAACGGAATTCAAGCAGCGGTCCCAGTGATGTCTCTCGCTGATAGGTAGCTGCGTGCCACGGTCGCAAATCCGCGTGACTCCACCCCCTTGGTGTGCAGATGTGGTGTCGAGACAACAATAACTGTCCGTCCAGTAATCGGCGTCAAGGCAGCCTTGCCAAGATCAAACGACTCATTCGGCTGCATTGCCAGCTGGCAAATGAAGGGAGGGGGGG